>WOFM01000095.1:0-572244 GCA_011428145.1 Ericerus pela
TGGGATTTCGTATCAACAATACTCTACCGTTTATATTACGTACTATAATTTCTCGGGGTGACCTCATGTACTCATGTTGTCTGTGTATGTAGTAACTCACGTTCAGTTGAGTTCACTTCTGCTCTGTGTTTCGTGTGGCGAAGGTACGAAATATATTTTTTAGTGATTACATACTGTTTTATTTTTTCCTCTAGCAGTATATATGTTCATGCCGGACGCCGGTGAAAAATCAAAAGTCTGAAGTAAAATGGGTAGGTGATGACAGAAGTTCTGTAAAGCAGAAACTATCAGATTTGATTTTGAAACGAAATTAATTAAAATCTTTTTATACGTCAAGTCAATGCGCAAAATCAGATGAGATTGGTCTATTTGAATTTCAATCATGACGACCGAAAGGAAACTGAAGATAGCTCGAGCTGTGAGTACCCAACATTCTTTAGTCTATTTCGTAATTTCGAGAATTGTGTGGTTCTATTTCGTAATTTATTTCTGTAATTCAGGTTTCAAAGGTGCTCCATTGGAATTATGACCTTCCAATTGAGGTGATAGAATCCCGCATAAAAATAAATCCGTTTCACCCCAACAAAGGTGTTTTTTCCGTTCCTTTCGAGAAGCATCTGAATCTAGTAAATAAAAAAGACCTATACGCGTTGAAAGAAGAACTTAATGCTGTTGACGTTTTCTCCCAAGGCATGTTCAAAAAGTTATTCTTTCACGTGGAGATTAACATGAAAGATTTCATCTCCGATGCCCTAGCAATTAATAGCCCCCCTTCACTACAATTGGCAGAACGGCAGAAAGTGATCGTCGATTTTAGGTTGATAACATTGAATTACAGATTCCTTTTTACGTATTCACTCTCTATTATCGAATCTTCCTTTTAGCTCACCCAATGTCGCAAAACCGTTTCACATGGGACATCTTCGTTCGACAGTTATAGGAAATTTTATCTCCAATGTGAATCAGTACTTGGGTAACGATGTGGTACGAATTAATTATGTCGGAGACTGGGGTGTTCAGTTTGGTTTACTCAAGGTTGGCCTTCAAAAAAATCAGTATACAGAAGGAGATGTCGCCAAAAATCCGGTGAAAACGTTACTCGAAGCTTATGTGAAAGCAAACATGATGGCGAATGAGAATGCGGAAGTTATTGAGCTGGCTAAAAAAATTTTTCACGACCTAGAATTTGCTGATGATGATAGTCACGATCTGAAAGAATGGAGAACGATTCGCGAATACACAATAAAAGAGTGGGCACGTATTTACAGTAGAATCGGTGTCCATTTCGATGAATACGGTTGGGAGTCGGATTACTCGGCCCGACGTATTAAACCGCTTATCGAGGAGATGAAACGGAAACAAATTGTCGACGAGGAAAACGACGGAGCATTGGTATGTTCTTGTAAGTAGAGATGTCAAGATAAAGACTTTCTCTTCGGTTTCACAAATCATATTCGATGTTTGATTTCTGTTATCTGAGCAGAATCTGAAGTCCCTTGGCAACTATATATCATGGTAATCTGGAATCAAAATTTATTGATGTGTGAACATCCTAGCTCTCGGTAGGGTTTATATAAAACTTACGAGCGTCAGACTTGTCAGATCGTAACTCTGTCATTTAGTATTGTTTTGATATTTTCTGATTTACACATCAATCCTTCTCGAGTACAGCTACAACGACATTCACGTGTTTTTTCAATAAATACTTGACTCTGAACAATGACAGTGTGACTCCAAATTGGTGAAAACAGATTTTTTTTAAATTGGAGATTTATACAAGTACAACTCATTTCCAGAAAAGCAACATTTTCAACAAATTTGAGGGAAAAAGTATATCTATTTCCATTACCCTCTACGCTGATGTCCTTGACAGATTTATTGAAGCTAAAATAAGTTGTAACTGAATTATTAGAGGGAAAAATCATGTCATCTGCTGTAGTACCCCTATTTCTAGAATTCATGTATTAATACGCATGTCCTCGTATTCACTGATGACTGAGAGTCTGAAACAAAATAGGGCAGTTTTTTACACCCCTTCCGTACACATTCGCAAAAATAGCAAGTTCAATCCATTTTGTTCGAATTTGAAATTTTTTGTGAAGCGTTAAGCCATGTATGAAGCAATAGGATACATAATGAGAAATCACTCGAATGGAAGATTGATGATTATATCAGATTCATTTAGTATATTATACCCGGTTTGCAATAAAAATTCAATCCATGAAATTGCCCAATAGACAATAAATCTCTTTTCTTTGAGTACCAAAGAATTCTCAAATTAATGGTAATGAACTTGTTCTTAAATAAGCAAAAAAGGTCATCACAATTACACCTTCTTACCACTAATTTTTTTAATTTTTAAATTACAAATATCACTCAAAAAATAAATCATGAAAATTAGGAGGAATTGTATTCAAAGTCCTTCTCTAACCCTGATCTTTAAATATCTACATTCAACCAGCGCTACTAAACCTATCCTGGTTCCGCAACTTCCCAACGTTAAACAAAGAGTATATATTGTTACTCTCCTTGTTTAAGTAAAATTAACTTGAAACCCGATCTATACGGTTCCTGTCACCATGAAACTTGACCAATGGTGACTTTTGAACTCAGTGTTTGAATCGAATTCAATAAATCGAGAGTGAGAAATCTTGCTCAAGTAGCTTTTAGAATATGTTTTCCTCTCCACTTGTGGAATGTCTCCTGACCTCTCATAATATTAAATTATTCTCAGTCATTTGATTTTAAAAATTTAACAGAAAATAACCTTTTCAATCAGATCAGCCTTTTTTCCGGGTAAATCACCAATTCTAAGTATCGGTAAAGCGGCCAAGCACCACCTTCCAAAAAACCCTCGCTTCTGGTTTAAAATTTTTTTTAAAGGTTTTCCCCCATTTCGTGTAATTATTTTGGAGCTGAATGAAAAATTTCTAAAGTTAATGCTAAAATAAAGTTGGGTGTTGTTATTTGGTATGGATGCGATTAAAAGATCCACAATAGTCTCTTTGCAGTTCAAAACATGCATGTTCTTTAATTAGGTTACCTGTTGAATGGGTAGAAAAAATGTGTACTCCTGACTTTTGCTTCTAATAGTCGGTCTCTGGTCCACTACAAAAAAATTATTTTCAATATACATACACGACGAGAAAATTCGTTCAAAAACTCGAGGAGAAGAAAAAATCAGTATCAGGTTATGCGCGTAATTCCGTTTTTCTGGGCTTAGCGTATATGATGAACACATTTAGGCGCTGATGTTTTATTGTTTTCTGTTTACTTGACGTCTTTTAAATACAATATATGAATAAATTGTATGATTTTTTGTTTTCTTAATTACTAGTTTTTGTCCATCATAGGTGTCCACCATTTTTGGTCAAACGATACCTGTGATGAAACATGACGGTACGTCCTTGTATTTGGCCAGAGATGTGGCAGCCGCCTTGGATCGATACGAACGCCATAAATTCGACAAAGCTTATTACGTGGTCGATACGATGCAACGTGGCCACTTTATATCGCTTGTAGAGTTGCTGAAGCCTTTGAACGGCGACGTTGCCGAGAGTGTGTGCCATGTGCCGTTTGGTCGGGTGGTTGGCCTCAGTACGCGGAAAGGAAAGGCAGTGTGGCTTGACGACATCTTAGATGATTTATACAAGAAGATGGAACAAAAACAAAAAGAAACATCGAGTGAGTTTTTTGGTGAATTTTAAAAACAATTTATTATTTGTTTGTTTTTCCAAAACTGGAAAATTCTCTCCATCGAGTCACATTCCCGCAAAGTTGAGGGAAGAAATTAAAAATCTGCTATAATTTCGTCAAAAATGAACGAAATTTGACATAGGGTAGTGTCGTTTGCTGATAAGAGGCTCGAAAACAGGATGGTGGCGTTATTTTCTTATAGGTTTTTCGGAGATTTTGGAGAGTGGTATTTTTTAAAGAAATCACTTACACCCACATTCAGTTGTCAGTGTGGATGATTTTTTACAATAAATGATGGAAAATAAAATGAATACTATTCCAACCATCTTTTACTCAAAATCAAAGGTAAGAAGCATTTATTTAGGATTTATTTGGCTTTGTGCTAAATAGATTCGTGTTTATTATCTCGTTTTCAAAGCTTACGAAAATATTCGTTAAATGTTAGCCACCTTGATGTCGAATCCCAATTGATCAGTTGATGTTGAGGTTGAAAATTGAAATAAAGGTTGTTTTCTATGGTTTCGTCTGGTAAGGGATAACATGTATGTGTGGGATTGAGTGCGTAGATAAATATCTCTTCTACGCTTCAAATGTAGTTAGTGCATTTGTCATGAGTGTCAAATTTTGTATTGGCTGATATTCGAAAACCAGTTGACCAATTTTGCTCAAATTCAATACAAAACCAGTCTTCAATAATCTCCAACTACCGTAAAAATTTTAGGAAAAAAACTTCGAATCTTTGCAAGTTATTGATTTGACACGATGGAGGACCTGAAAAACTTTCGAAATTTGTTCCTTTGTAACCACTCTATGAATTCTAAAAATTTTAACACGAATATGTATCCCATGGAAGCCTAACACCATTCTAAGTTTCATGGCCAAAGGTTGAAAAGTGGAGGTCCCACGCCAAAACGAGTAAAAAGTGGAAATATATACTATCCATATTAATGTACCTACATATATGTTTGAGAGTGAAATGGTGTTCTATGTTGTAACTTGGCTTCAGAACTGTAAAACCAATTTGAATGAATTTTTTACTAAATTGATTAGCCTGATCCTCTGTTTGTTTAAAATAAATAAATTCAAAAATCTTTGGAATAGAATTTGGATTATCTTTAAAGAATGATTCTTTAAGTTAATTTTATTATATGACTGTGCGAGTGTTGCAGGTACAAATATATGTGGCTCCAATTTTGTTTTTGCAGTATGCCTTTAGCAGAGACATACAGCTAAAGAGATGTCCAATGGCCGATCAAAAACACGTCAAGATAGAATGTAATAAAACATTTCGAATTTCAATATTTTTTACTGCGTGTGTGTAGTTTGATAGTGTGTTTGTATTGGTATAGAGATGTCTGTTTTCATAAGAAAATATGACCCGCTTTGGATGTGCAGAATGTTTAATTTGAATAGTTTCTTTTGTATCTTTCACATATTTTTAAACCACACCTCATATGGAGCATTGGACATCTCTTTGGCTGTATGTTTCTGGTTTTTTGGCATCTGTGTTAGTAGAAAAATATTCGGCTGTGATTTTCTTTCATTTTATAAAATTTTTCTTCTATGTGAAGAGAGAGCTGAATCACTATAATCCGTTCCAAATAAGAATGTAATTTTTTTTTAAAGGTGCAAAGAGCCAGCCTCTAATAAACATAAGAAAAGTTGAATTAAATATTGCTGAGAAAAACAAAATTGAATGCAAACAGACATACTTTGTTTCGTGTCCAGTGTGTATCCTAACTTTTTCCTCTCCCCTCTATTACTCGCGATGCCTGCAGACTGTGTATTGTGGTTACAAAATTACCTCCTTATTTAGAACAGACTGTAGTATATTATACTAGTAGATAAATAATAGTATAATTCCGTGAGACGCGCTGCTTTATATTAATATTTACACGCGACTATATTAGTTTCGAAGCATACACTGTGTTTATTGCTAGCTGTGTATTATACTATTTTTGTTTTCATTTATATTTTCAATCAGATTTTCAAGTTTTAAATTTTTCAGTTTTCAAGTGATGACCGAAATTGATAAAATGAAAGATATTAGATAACTCACGACCAGTTGATCAATCTCACTACAAATTAAAATTAACTGATGAATTATATTATTCTTTATAATGGGTACAGAAAAATTTCAAATTTCTTTCTTCTTCGTTTAGTTTGCTCATTCCAGAACTCGCTCACCGTGGGTCTCCTATTATTGCATTAAGAATTTACATTCGTATGAAAAATGAATCGGCAAGGTTTTATTAATAATCAAAATCAGTAAAAATAGGCGTTGCCTTAGGTAATATTTATTTGTAGACATGTTTCTCAATTAATACTTTGTGAAAATTCAAAATCAAATCTCACCAAGTTGAATCAGGAGATTTTATTCTGTACATTGATAAAGTAGTACTTCGTTAATAGATAGACATATCTCTGTTTTTTTCAATAAATATTTATAGAGCACAGAACAACCACCAATAGCGCCACTATCACCGTATACTTTTTTATTTTACCATTAATAGAATTTATTGGTTACCTAACCTATCTAATTGACACAAAGATGAAATTTGACTACATTAAAAATTTCATTTATTTTTATCAAACAAATGAACAACTTTACAACTATAAGCGTTTTTCATCTATGCCTATTGATGGACCATCCATTTAATGTCAGCTAGTTGGCTTTGAAATATTATCAGAGATGAGCACATGAATAAGTAGACGTAGCTCATCTTGTTAGAGAAAAGAGAACAAATAATACATTTAAACTTTACAATTAAGAACATTACTTATCTATGACTGTGAGGTACGTTATATTATAATCTGCAAACTGGAACTGTATTCAATATTATGCTTGTTAATGAAGAATCCTTTAAACGTCAGTTAGTTGGCTTTAAAATGTCAAAGATTCATGGAGCTCAGGAATGAGGATACTTAGCACATCAGGTTAGAGAAAAGAGGAGAACAATAAACACATTTAAACCAATAGCAAACAGACATAAATTTTAACATTAACGAGAAGTTCACATCTAATTTTTAATAATCGAGAGAACTTGATCTTCATATTTCTCAAAAATTAAATTAATCAATAATTTATTAATTTTAATCAGACACCATGATACATAATAGTGATAATAATAAACAACAATACCACTAATTATTATTATTTTTAAATTTTGCCAAACAACACTTCGGGTTGTTGCTCTGAAAATTTGAAACAGTTTCTTAATGTTAACACGGAAGATAACGCTTCATAGTTTTATAGTTCGCAGCAGTTAGCGAATTTGATCAACTTCTTCAAATGGTAGCCATATATATCTCCAAAAAATGAAAACATCCAAGTGCTAAAGTTGGATGCTTGAGGAACTAACGAATACTCAAGTATTTACATCCTATAATGGTGGTGTCTATGTTTTTTCTTGATCAATCGATAATCGATAAAATTGGACCTTGAAAAAATCAATTTTTTCAATTTCTAGAATTTCAATAATTTTTGATCAATCAGATGGAAAAATTGATTTTTGATTTTTTTCATACAAATTTCTCGATTTATTTTCTAGTAACCTATCACCATGCTAAATTAAATTGTCATAGTTGTCTTGGTATTTCTCTTCAACTTGGTTCTTTGTGCTTTTCTTCCACAAACAAAATTTAAGATCGATAAATCAATTTTCTGTTTTTTAACACTTGGTTATCAATCATATCAATTATTTTCTTTTCAATTAAATTGATTAAAATCGATAGAACAATTTTGAAAAATTGATACCACTATCGTGCAATCAGCTTTTTAGAAGAAAGTACATTCGATTGTTGGCAGCACTGTACATAGGTAAAACACAAAATCACCCATTGTGTCATCTCTATCATCCTATCCACATATTATGTATTAGTGAGCACCCAATGCTGTTGCTCAGTTATAATTCGCACAGATCTACATAAATGTGTTTAAATTATCAATTAACTAAGTGCATTGATATCGAAGACATTTAGGTTGATGTCCAATGCTCCATATACGCTGTGATTTAAAAATGCATAAAAGATAGGGAAGAAGCAACCTTAGTTATATGTTCTGCGCATCCAAAGCTGCGCATATTTCATTATGAAAACAGACATCTCAATACCAGTACACACGCACGCACGTACGCGCGCGCACACACACACACACACACACACACAATCAAGCTGTAACACATGCACAGTAACAAATGTTGGACTTGGAAACATTTTATCAACATTCTATCGTTGATGTTTTTTTTAATCCAGTATTGGACATCTCTTTAGCTGTATGTTTCTGATTGATATGAAGAAAAAGATTTTGAATTAAACTCAAATATATGCATAGCCAAATATGTCACGTGATAGCGTTACGTATGTGGCTTTTATATATAAAAATATTAAATGTTACTCGCAGCTGCGCCTGCGCCAAATTTTCATTATCTTTTATTGCTTTTTCTTTGTTTTTGTATAATAAATGAGGAATTACGGTGAAAATGGACAATTTTATCTACAGGGGGCCTGGAGACCTCGACGATGGCTTCAAATATACCTCGACATAACTCAAATAAATACTGAAAACTTCATCTCGATCTTCCAAACGGTTCTGAAATTATGAGCAAATAAATATACTTTTATTAAGTTTTATTAATACAGATATACATACACTCATATGCAAGGTCCCAACTTCATGCCCGGCTGTTGTACCGAATGCAGTAATTGTCTTTTATGAAAATATGTATATTAAAAGACATGTTGCATAAGCTTGAAAAAACCAAAGATATTTTCACCCCTGTTTCTTTTTGAAACTTTCAAGTTTCCACCTAAAAGTTATGTACGTACACCCATTTTGACAACTTTAGTAGTCGAGGCAAATTAGAATTTAAAAATCAATTAATTGGAATAAAGCTGGATTTTGGTATATGTCGGCTTTACCTTTCTTAATAACCACATAAAATTTTCAATAGGGAGGACTTCGGTTTCCCCCATGGGGATTAAAATGGTTTCGTGAATCCGTTTTTCCCGTTTATATCACTTATTTTCATTTGAACGAAAAATTATTCAAACAAAATTGAAAGAATACTGATGAGTTTATAAAAAAATATTACATTGTTTTGTCAGGCACATAGTTTTTGCATAAATCACCATTAAAAATACGTATTTTTTCGTTATAGCCTATTTAATACAATAAACACATGCAGTGTCATGCATATATGTGTGTGTGTGTGTGTATATATATATATATATATATATATATATATTTATAAATACAGCATAGGAGTTCAGTTCGACAGTAATTTTATTCGGCGTGTATAGATCGACATGTGAAGTAAAATTCTTCTTTTTGCCGCATTTCAATACCACCTGCCCAACTGATGTCGACTACGAGTACATCCCCTTTATCTTACTACTTATACAAAAATCTAATGTTGTCTTTCGAGCCCAGAAATCGATCCAGAAAGTTACGCCGTTAAACTTGCGGACACTTCTGTGTAGAGCTGAACTGCCATTTTTGTGCCCGTCATAGTGGTTGGATTCTGGGTTCGATTCGAGGCAATTTTTGTAGTTCTGTTGGAGGAGAGAGACGTAAAATAAAACTCAGTTTCTAGGAAGGTTTTGTCGCTGTAAAGTCACACTTGAAAGGAATAACGTTTTGAGATGATGTAATAATTGTGTACTTGATACGGAGGCTAACGGTTATGGTGAGAAAATCTCACTTATGGTAATATTTTGCTTCAGATTTGTGTGCCTTTTGTTGGCTGTACGAACGACAGTAAAAAAAGGCAGTGGCACTCGTTCTTAATCAAAACATTGGGTACAATGGCGTGGTAAAAAAGTTGATTTTTAAAAATTTTTCCCTCTTCTTTTAACCAATGTTGGTAAAGAACATTTGCTGCCGTATAAAAAATTTCTTAAAAACGAAAATAAAAAATTGCGAATAAAAAATTAGATGTACTCTATGGATTTTTGTGCGTTGGCTTTCTTGAAATGTGTAGTTTCTCAAACTTGACGTTCATATTCCTCTGCGACCATGACAATCTATTCATCGCAAATTAATGCTGCCATTCGACGAATATTTAACGTCCGATTGAAGTATTTTCCATTTCTATGTCTTTGTAGATAAGAGAATGGTATTTCGGTTAAATTTTGTCATACTTACGTATAATCTTCGCGAACGAAATCTTGCCGTGGGGTAAGAAAATTGGCGCGTGTAAATTAGTGTTCGTAATGCGTTCTCGATTGAACCCATGAATTACCTTATCGTATTTTACCTTTGACCATGTAGTCGAAGTATTTTACCCACAGTATTTACCTCGTTATTTCATCGTTGATACTGTAATTTTGTCTGCAGCCACTAGAGTACCCGTCGGAGGAGAGATAACGGACACCCTAGCTCAATCCTGTTTAATAATTTACGATTTAAAACAGAAGCGCAGCGTTCATTATTCGTTTGATTTAGATACCATTTCGCAGGTGGGAATACAATTATTAATACAATTTTTCTGCCATTTCTGATATAATAATGTGCGATTGGTGTGAACAGATCGAAGGGTTCACGGGGGCTAAACTGCAATATTGTCACTGTAGATTGTACAGTTTGGAGCAAAACTGCGGAGTATCGTTACCCAGTGAATGCCACCCGGAACTGTTGATGGAGCCGGAGGCGTTGAGAATAATAAATACAATTTCCAGGTTCGTTTGTGGTATTTTTTTTTCTATTTTTATGCCGAAAATTTATTTATTTATTTATTTTTGAATTGGGTTCGAAATCGAGACCTTATTACCAAGCATCTTCAACCAGGGCGAGTGTGGTCGGCCAATATGAATTTTTTTGTTGCATGTAGAAAAGCGATTGGACCTCATTTGCGGCAGTTCGGGTGAAAAAGGTCTTTTGGTTATGGCGGTACATTCTGGGATCTGTGGTGATGAGTTTGTGGATCAACGAGCGAAGCCAATGATCACAACTGGAACTATTGATTAGTACATCTTTTGCGAATTTGAAATCACAACCACTGTTCAAAAATATTGTGTTTGCAATCTTCTACTTATCCTTATATACAGGTTCCCCAAATTCTCGAAAATTTAACTAAAAGAATATCGTTGTCATCAATCGTTTGAAAAGAGGTTGTAACTCACTTTCACCTCATTTACACAGAATTAACTTGAAATCCGATCCCGCTTCCCTATCGTACCTACCTATCACGATACCAGTGACAACTTTGTAACGTATATGCTGTTTGAATATAATGAAATGGGAGCGAGAAATCTAGAGCGATGAGGAGCTCTCAAAACGTGGAATGTGACTCATGCATGCCATCTCAGTAGTAAATTATTTCCTACCAGTTGCCTTATCCGGCCTTTCGGTGAATATAAAAATATGTTTTGGTCGAGGTTAAATTGAAGCGGTGTAAGGTAGCTTTATTTTGGCCCAGTGGTTCCAAACTCGACTGAATCCGAGGACTACTTTCGCCAAATTTCATCTACTGTGGAGTACTTAACACTGTCCATCCTTGTAGGCACGCCAAGTATCCATCACACACGCAGTGTAGTGCTTATTTGCAACCCTTTGGTTGCTAGATCAAGCACCTTCCATAACGCCATGGAGACTTCGATCGAGGGAATTTTTTGTGGTCTCAGTCTGCAACAAGCGAACGTTCTTTTAGCACCTAAAATGCGTACTAGAATTTCGAATTTTGACTATGCAGAATCCAACTGTAAAAAATGCTCATGTTCGTTTGTTGTAAATGCTCCCAAGGAAGGGTGGGAGGGGAAATTAATACTTATTAAATACCGTTCGTTATTCAAATATCGGTCTCGCATTTGGTCATTATAGTACGCCTACATTACAACCAACACAGTCGACAAATACAACGCAGTTTGTATTCGAAAGTTGTGCTGGCTGTGTTGGTTCTGCTTGTTTCTCACTTTTTTATATGGTAATTTATCGAGGAATTACCTGCCTTACTCGTCCCTGTCATAAGTTTTCTCAATATTTCGTAGCCCTATTTGTTTCTGAGTAAAATTAATCGACAAAAATATTTTTTCATTTCTCGTCACCATTTAAAACCTTTACGTAAATTTATATGTAAGTATTTAGTTGCACTTCCTAGTGAGTAAATGCACTTTTTGATGTGTAAACATCTTAGCACTTGGTCTGCAGTAGGGCAAAATGAGAATTACAATAGTCAGATTCGCGTAACTGTAACTCTTACTATTGTAACTTTCATTTGTATGCGTTACGTGACATTTGGGTGTGTGGTTATGTGCAATGCGTTGCGCGCACGCGCACGCGCACACAGACACACACACGCACGCATACACAACCACACTATTATTATGTTTACACGTCAATCCTTTGTGAGTAAAACACCAGCGGAACTCGCCCCTTTTTGTTTGTCACATGATGTATGTATTCCTATATTGTGACAATAAATCATTTAAATCTGAAAATTACTTTACAAAGACCCGACCTTTATTTTCCCCTTTGCAGCTTTCCCACCAAAATTATAGGCCGAATTATCCGTTGCTCAGAATAAGACTACAAACGCATGTAAATCTTTTCATTCTCACCTAGCTGACAATTTACTTTTATATAAGTCACATCCACTAATTTCGACTTTCATTTCTACTTTAGTCGACTTACAAATATTTATAGGTAATAATTAATGAATAAAGGGTTTTAAAATGAAATAATATATAACGAAGGTTTCACCTTGGGAATGTAATGGTGGGTGATTTTAATTTGTGGTAAAAATTCTCTAATCTCAGCCTGTGCTTCTACCGAAAGAGGCTTTTTCTGAAGAAAATCAAATTGTACATGGACACTTTTTGAAGAAAGTTACATCATTTTGTGCGGAGAGCAGTTGATTTGAAAAATAGGAACACAGCAAAAATCGGGCATCTAAGTCTCTCAAGTATATGGAGAAAAGTTTTACAATGTAAAAATGAGCGATAGATGTATGAATTCTAGGAGAGGAATTAGAAAGCAGTTTTTTTCATTTTCTTTTATTCATTTTTGTTGTAGTGCCAATAAAAAAAATTTAAACGATGAATTTTGGATAAACATCTCAATTTGTTTTTAGTGGCTACAGTCTTTGACATGGCTTCAAACCTGACTAGGAAGAACAGAAACGATTCTTACAAACCTTTAGATCTGAAGAGCAGTTCTATACTTACGGACAAACAGGCATATTTACTTTGCACTTACGAGTTTTCATTTCAATTTTAAAACGTTTTGATCTTCATACTGGGTAGCCTGGCAAAAACGGTCATAACTTTTGGTTCTGAATAACTAGGTAACTAAATATTAACATTATGATTTATTATTTTGACTGGTAGTTATTCGGAAATACTTTTTTGAGAGAGTGAGTGGGAGGGTGAGAGGAGGAGGGAACTCTGTGTAGAAAGGAGATTCACACCCCAACCCCGCGTACACAAATACGCCACTGAATGGAATTCTGCATGTTTCTTTCCTTTCGAAATGTGCATTTAAAATACATGGTCTCCCGAAGATGACCCTCAGATGAAGTTCTGGAGCCGCACCTGATTTGTATTCTGATGAAGAGGAACTCTATTAATTTTGGTGCATATGGACTAATTAATGATCTTCATGTTTTTTAATGAATTTCAAAATAATTCGTAACTCTTCAATAATGCTGGTAATTCGAAAAGAAGAAAGACTTCCTTTTTCTTGCAAGTATGCTGGGCTAGTGGTTTTATTGAATTTTGTTGTTGTTTTTTGTTTGTCCCAAACAACAAAGGTATCTAACAATGTATCACTCAGTATTATCTACGAGTATTATCTTGACCCTCTTTTTTAAGGCCACAGGGGGCCCACTGGGAAGTTGAGTCTAAACATGGATTGAAAATTTGAACTCGGCTTCTCAAAAGCCGTAAGCAATGATATATCACTTAATATTATCTAAAAATATTATCTTGACTCTTTTTTGGGCACCCAACAAGTGGTTCAATCTCAAAATGGATAGTAAATTTTAATTTAGCGCCTCAAAATGAATAATACCGTAGGTACCATCAAAATTTTTTCCAAGCCGATGCACTAATATGAAAACGAATGAGGAATAATTATTTTTGTTCTTTTCTTGGTTTTCTTTCGTTTTCAACGTTTTGAATTCTTCAAAAAACTGAAAGGGCACCCCCCTCGTTGCAACGATGAAGCTATTGAACTGTGTGTAGAAGGCGATAAGATTGCTGATGCGTCCGTTCTACGACGTTACGCTAACGGCTTAAAAAATAACGTTTTTCTGTAGTTCGATTAAACCATTCATTTATTCCCGCTCAAGTCAACTAATTTTAATGCGGTTTTCACTGGTATTTGTAATTTTTTTAAAAATAACTAGAAAATATATTCGCTGAAAATCATGTCCGGTATTCGATTGAGCCAAAACATCGAAAATTATTTCGAATCTCGCATTTGAATGGCAAACTGTTGTAAAATTATTGACAAAATACGATTGGGAAGAAAATGGCGGATGAGCATGCCTGTGGGTAGCTATCAGAGCTCTACAGACAGTCGCAGCGTAGGCGTGCCCTGGAAGTGACTAATGATTCATCTCGAACAATAAAAATTCTATTCAACTGTTCGCAGGTTCAATGAAAATCTTATGGACTCGTATCGGCTGAACGAAGCCTGTATTTTGGTTAACTACCTTTTCGATTTGTGGTCAGTATGTGGTCGATTCATCCGTGCGTTACCATTTTTCAGATGATAACCTTCCCGAATTTCGTGTGATTACTTACAGCGATGTCGTCAACCGAGCATTTCCCAAACTGAAAGTCAAAGGGCAGCCTACTGACATCGCGTCCCAGCGTCTACTGTTGTTTTCCCGAGCCCGACAAATATTGAAGGCAGGAATGAAAATCGTCGGTATGAAGCCGCTGAATGAAATGTGAAATTCGAACGGCCCGCAAGTATTTGGTGCGAATGAGACGATCTCATGCTGTCGCCTATTCGAGTGCGTAGCAGAAAATAGAATGGTTCGTATACGATGGCAAAATCGCCACAAAGTTTTTAAACATTTCTAGCTAGATTTCTGTATTTTTGTTGAAATTGAAGAATAAAATAAATTCTTGAAATTTTTTCAGTCATTTATTAACACAATGTAATGGTAAACAGTAACTTTTGTAACTGGGAAAATATATAAATTAATTTTTATTAATTTTTTTTTTTTTTTTTTTTCAAATTCCAACAATTTGGAAACGAAACAAATGAACATCACGTCTTATTTTATTCACAGGCATGAATTAACCAATCACACAAATATAACTTGGTACAAAGTGTCGTAAACATTACACACATCACTGTTTTTTATTCATAACGCAAACCATATCGACAAAAATTGACATCAGTGCCACAATATTTTTTTTAAACAAAATACACGAGACTCCAGAAATAATAATAATAATATTAGTAATAATAATAATAATAATAATAATAATTACCAGGTAAGTAAATAATTAGCGAGAAAAAAATAGTTTCGTTTTTGTAAAGAAATATTGGTGTTTACTCTAGTGACACAGAAAACGAGAAAACAATACGGGCACCATTTTTGATTGAAGGAAAAAAAAATTACGTTAATTGTATGAAATATTCTCATCTTTTACGACTGTAATGATAGACTAGACTTAATTATTTTTCAGTGTAGGAATCAAACGTTAATACTAAGACAGCAGCGTGAAATTATCGGAATAATAATCTCAAGTGGTGCTTCGGTGTCAAAGACTCCGGCGTGTAATTGTTGACTGTATAGCCATTACAATAATGAATTCTCGCCGATGGAATTTACTGAAATAGAATGATATACAGTACCTATATATTTTTTAGGCAGTGAACGTTTAAACGTGGTAATTGTGTAGGAATATAGACCAAATAAGAAATCTGTAAAATATTAGCTAAAAAGTTAAACAGTCATCCATTCGAGTTCGGTTTGTTCATTAGGTATGGTCCCTGATTATGAATTTAAAACATTCTCATCCAGTTTGAGAACTTGTGGCATTCCTCGTCATTGTAGGAACAAAGGTTTGTAAAAGTTTACGAGGGTTATCTTAATTTCAATTAACGAGGACTGTTTTTCTAATTTCCGCAGATACTTTCTTTATCGTTTTTGAGGGTCTCGCCCGAATCGTTGCGATTATTTCCCACGCAGAAGATGTGATAGCAAAGTAAGTCACGGCTATTCAAGCCAAAAATAAAGATTAAAACAAAATAAAATAAAAATAGTGATATATAACGAACACAAATCACGGTACTATTTATTTGTTGCCTATTAACGAGAGAATGATATTGGAATTGTGATAATGATTGTTTCGCTCCTCTTCAGGTTAACGTAGGTATATGAATAGTCCGTCCTACAAAAGATGCCGGTTTCCAAATTTCAATCTCTTTCGAATTATTTATTTTACTTTAATTTTAGCGTATTTTATTAACAACGTTGACACGTGCTGCAACGAGACACATAAAACTCATGTACAATCGGTAAAGTTGTTGCGCCGGGTTGCATTCTATCTCAACAACCACCTTTAGTTGGACAGACTGTGGGGTAACGCAGCACGGGGAGTATCGAATATAATAGAGGACGCATGTAAAACAAATAAACCACCCGTATTCTAGAACGATACTAAAGTAAAGATTCGCTATTTAAGTAATATTTTATCTGCGACTCCCGTGTATAAGTATAGGGTTTTGTCTACATAGTACTGCACGAGTAAAGCTCCGTAAGACCAATGCATTTTTTAATGTCAAAATATGCCGGCGAAAAAGTAGGCAACCCTAGCGCACTTTCTGATTATTTTTGATGTTTTTCTCGAATTCGTCGATTTAGAATACATCTGATGAAAACATCACTCAAATTCACAAGGATATCGTACATAAACACGAAGCAAAATACGTCAAAAGGTGCGTTCTGGGTTGCTATTTAGCTCTGGCATGTCTAACCACAAATCATCTTTCTTTACTGGTCCACTACTATTTGGTCAAAGATATAGGATAAACGTGGTCGGACAAGTATTTAAAAATCTTACTTAACCTTAAGAAACGATCCAGAATACGGGTGAACAATTGGATTTTTTAAAGGAGACCTACTTAAAAATAGCTTCACTCCCACGATCGAAGTATCCAAGCCTAAAGTGCCAACAATTTTTCAATCTCATTTTCATCTATAAAAAATTCACGTTCGTCGTTATTAATAAATTAATAATTATATTTACTCGTTCGTTTAATTAAATTATGTGAAAAAAAATTTTTGATTATTGCTCATTGGTACAAATGAGAGAAGCAAATTTGAGTTTGGTACCGTAGTGGGCATCAGCGTCAAAAGTAGTGCTGTTTTTCATAATAGTGGTTAGATGAGCGTGCGTCCTCTATATTATATTTAATACTCTGTGGGGTAGCACCTTTCATCATTTAATACCGAATACCCATTACCCAGGTAAACGTGAAAATTCAAGTCAACATTTCGGTGAACATCAGTTGACTGCGTATGTGCAGTAGGTCGTTTTGTGTCTTGTTTTGATTTTGTTATTAGGTATTGTGAATCTGACGACTTCAAAAACCGTTGGAAAGAGACAAAAAAGATCTACCGCACATATGGAGTAAACCAATGTCCATTTTACGGCCTAAAATCATGGTAGGTTTTGTTAACATTAGTGATATACGCTAGTATTAAATGATCGAAGAGTAGCACACGCGTAAGTTTTCTTTATTTGCCAAATCTCATGTGCCAGTGCAGTAACCCCAAACACAAGGCTTACCACCAGGTTACCCTTACCCTCCGATCTTGAGCGTTGAAAATAATTTTGGTTGAAAAACTTGGAAAATGGATGTCTAAAAAAAGTAACTTCTGATTAACTTAATTGCTGAAACAAGAAATATTATCCCATATTAGCAAAATAGCTGGCCCTTCTTCGCAGTTCTTAACCAACTCGCATTCACTATCCCAGTGTTTATATTTGCTGACAATTACCCTAGGTATAATAAGTTGCGTTAAAAACTACTTTTTAAAAAATACCCTTCTATAATTTGAAGAAGAAAATAAGGTGAAGTGACACTATCCTACACCTACTCGAGAGAAGGTGTGAGCTAGTGTCAGGTTGGTGTCTTCGTGTTGACACAGAGCTCAATTTTTCAAGACATCAAAACAAATCTGGTTGGTGTTTGGTGTCGACCCAAGGTTAATCTTTTCTCGATAAATAAAACAAACCTAATATATATGGCGCCTTTAGTGGTGTTTTGGTAAAAAAAAAAAAAAGGAATACTACTATTGACCCGGGTTTTATTGTGGTAAAAAAAACAAAGCTATGGCCTATAATCGGTTTTTATTTTGAGACTAGCTTCAACCTGAGGCTTCATTCACTGTTATGCAGCAAGAAAGTACTAAAGTTACAATTTCACCAAGAAGTGTACGCTTAAATTCACAACACGTTGAAGGCTGTGAGGAGAGGGCAGTAGACACTTACAGCTACTTTGCCTATTTTAATTAGGATTTTAGGATAGTGAGAATAATTGCGGACGAAAATAAGCTACCAGTATTAAATCAATCTTGGTTGTGGGTCAAAATTCTCTCAGTGCTGCACAGTACCTAATAGAAAATTACAACAGGGTGAAATCTTACCATAAATGTTTCATATTCTTTAATTCTATTTTTTTAAATTTTACACGAATAGCAAAAAAAGTGAAAGAAAACAAAATATTTCAGGACTGAGCACAATTGAACCAACACTCTTCTGGCCTTATGGGACTGCAGTTTTTCACTCATTGGAATCCCAGTTTTGGTATACTTATGTACCAACTCATCTGCAATTTTTGCAGCATTTACAACATATCAATTTTGAAGAAAAAAAACTTCCCTCTTTCACCTCAAGATTCTTCAGTGGCTATTGGAGATAAAGGGCCATGTTTTTAGTTACTTGGCTCCATTGTACTAACTTTTAACTGTGAGATAAACTAGGTTTAACTGATAAGACGCCTGCTTAAATAAAGTTAAATCCTGTTCATCAGCAGTTAAACTATTTGTTACAACCTGCACTAAGAAATCTTTTGAGGAAAAAATTAAGTGTACTTAACTGTTTTGGTATTCTTAAAGCGTAATTTTTGTCACTTCAATGAATTCACTTAGCTAAATTCTTTTAACGTTAAGTGAATCAGTGAATTTAAATGACAACTAATAATACGTAACAAAATTCTGAAATTGATCAAGTTGGAAAGAGGATACAATTTTTTCAAACGCACAACTAAATAAATTTCTTATCGTCATTAGTTTTTTTAAAATAAATTATTAAAAAATGGTAAAATTATGGGAAAAGTGGAGTGTTTTGTTCTTGCATTTTCTTCCACTATTAACTCGCGATTACTTTGTTTTAGGTAAAAACTTGTTGTAAAAATAAATTTACCGTTAAAAAATGGGGAAGGGTCTGGAAATTTTTTCCAACCATTATTAGTTTTTGAAACAATTAACAAATCAAAAAAGGCAAATTTTTCATTAATTTACCAATTTTTTGTAGCTTATTTTGAAAAACTAATGGCAAAAATATAATTTTTGGTTGAATATTCAAGTTAATTTTACCTTCTTTCTAACAGTAGGTACCAACCTTAGCTTAGTAGCTCAAAATACAAATGCTGAAAAATTGTGAAGTGAAAGTGAAAAAATTTTTTTAATTTGTAAATATCTTGGTGCTCAGTCTATGGTAGGGGCTGAATGAGAATTATAATCATCAGATTTGCGTAACTGTAACTCTTGTTTGTGTGTGTTACATGACATGTAGGTGTGTGGTTATGTGCACGTGCACACACACAGCCACACTGTTATTATGTTTACACGTCAATCCTTAGTGAGTACCTAAAGCCCCAGTGGAACTCGCACTTTTTTAAAAATTAAGGGCTGTTTATTGCAAAAATTGCAGACAAAGAAACCAAAATTGGGACTGCATTTTATTAAGTATATAGAATAGATTTAGGGTGAGATGAAATTCAACTTTTACTGGTCACACATACATCTACCTAACCTTTCCTCCGTATCTTGTATTACGACCATTGTTACTTGTTTTACCTCACAATAATATTATAATTTCACTAATCAAGCACATTTTTAAATGACTGAGGTCATCATGAAGGAAGTGATATTTAACATTTTAAAATACAATTATTTGAAAAAAATTTGGCAAAATGCGGCTGACAGATCAGAAGAAATTACTTGCTTAATGGCATAAACACGACCGAGTGTATCAAATGATAATGTTAGAAAATCATCGCTGTTTGCGCGTAAATGGTCTTCACCATCGCACATTGTAAATGAGAATTTGTTATCATTAATTTGTAAAATGAATGAAGTTGACGGACAAATATGGCGAAATAATGTTGAAGTACTTTCTGTTAGGCCATTAAAATGTCAGACTGAGAAGATTTTCAAGAGAACAGCCGTTCGTCTTTTTTTGAAGATTAATTTCTGCCCATCCTCCACAAAACAAAAACTTACTTGCTTTTTATATAAAAAAAAAGAAACGGGCGCGCTTTGCACGCACCAGCTTCATCACATGGCTGAAAAGCGATAGAAAAAAATGAAAATAAATAACACAAAAAAATTCAAAAGAATACATCGGACTCAAACCCACAACCCGCAGGACACTAGTACACATCCTTATCCACTGTACCACAAACCAATTTGAACACTATCGCTGTAATTTCACGAGTTAACAACAAAAAAATAGATGGAACTTCAAACATGATGTTGTAACATGTAAACCTGCTGGAAAAACTTCCTTCCACATAATGCTTGTAAAAATGGAAGAAAAAAATTCAAAAAATAATAGGGTGCAAAATTAGGTGAGTTAGGGTGTGAAGATTTGATCTGTAGAAAATCATTTTATAACCAATTGACAGCGATTTACATACTCCTTCAAATGAGGTATCACATGTCCGAATAGATTTGTATTATGTACGAAAAAAATGAGCTAAACTGACTAGGGTGACTGCTGGAGCATTTTTTGTTTCTTTCTGATGCATTTTTATTTTTTGTAATTTATTCAATTAGTGTAGTTTTTATGTTGTTCCTATGCCTCGTATTTATCGTAGACAACCTGGGAGGAAAAAATATGGTGATTATAATGATATAATATATTAATTTGAATTTTTTCATTAACTCATGTCTTATTTGAAATTTTTGGCACACACAGATGTTTTGGAGGAGCATCAGTAGGGGTAAACACTCTAGTCAGCGCTTATGATTGCTTGGAAAAAAATTTAATTTAATCAGCTCATCAGAAAGTAGTTTTTTAAATGAAAAATTGTATATTGGCAAAGTAACCCCAGGTGGAGGTGAATGAAAATTTTTTCCAAAAATAAATTAAAAATACCGAATAGACACCTACACTCGGATTTTGTATAAAGGGTTGATGAAGCTGGAAAGTGGGCAAAATTCATACCAAGTCACCCTGGTTTACCCATTTTCAGACATTAATTTTTCTTTCTTGAAGTGGCTCCAGACTTCCAAGAACTTCTTCTTTACTATGCTCGTGATCCCTTGATTGTGGTGGTTCATTGGAAACATGAGTAATAAATTCCTGCAAGTAATTATGTTTAAAAAGGACCCTTCAAACTTGTCAAGAAAAAATATAAACACCTATTCCACTTTTTGAATAGGTGCGCAGCTATGTATTACCAAATAAGAATACATTATTGATAAATGGTATAGGTACTACTAATGTATATATACTACTTCGTTTACCATTTGGTTAGTGTGCTGATGTGAGTAAAATGACGTCACACCTAAGCAGCTAAATACATAAAATCTTTTTCTATTTCACCCTTAATTGGTTTTATGTGCGCTAGCGTGCGTGAAGTACGTCACATGTAGAAAAAAGAAAATCATCGTAATACGCACAATCCAGGCTACTTAATAAAAGCCCATACACCTTGGGTACTACCAAGCAGTGTTGCCAGATCAAAATCTCTAAAAATCCTCGTTTTTTAAAGTAAAAAATCCGCACACCTGGCAACACTGCTACCAAGGTATATATATTACTTCTTTTTCTATACTACTTTGTTACCAGCTTCGAGGATATATATATATATATATGATGGAGACAACACGGAACAGTTTTAACATGGGGTTGAGGGTCCAGACTATAGACGCAGCATGCTGGCATACCAAGAACCTCAGACTGAACACTCCAACCAATCAAAATCAAAAATTGGTTTAAAAGTGAGGTACTTTGTGTTTGTTGAGATATTTTCCTCCAATCAGATATTTAATTGGAAGTACACGTGTTTGTCGATGCAAACTGCCCATGTGTCATCTCCATCATATATATATATATATATATACACATATATATCCTCGAAGGTTACCAGGTACACTTGATCATCTTGTTAGTGTGCTAATGAGAGTTAAATGGTGTCACATGTAGGAAGCTAAATAAATCCTTGTAATACACACAATCGAGGCTACGTGGGAACTACGACATTGATTAATTATGACACATGTTATCCGTTGTAATGGAATTAAAATTACAAAATACATCAGGCAAAGGATTCACCAACTTATGCCAGCCAGGATCAAACTTTGATTAAATTTCTACTTCGTTGTTGGATGTTTAATATCGTTTTAGACTTTCATGCGAGTAAGTTTTATTCCAACGAATGAACAGAAAATAAAAAAATTACATAAAATTTTAACACTGGCGCCACAATTTAATTTTATAAACCGTACTAAAACACATCCTTCGCTAGTTTTATGGCCATATTGCGAGAGGTTGAAATTAATTATTGTTAACAACATTTACGCGTAATAATGATAACCCTTGGACCATTAAAATTAATTTTATAATATTTTTCATTCAAACCAATTTTACTTCACTTATAATATCCCATAAAAAGAGTTCCAGCCCAAATTACTGCAGCATTGGTGCATTGCAGACATTTGATGCATTATATTTCCTTTCAAATCATAAACTCAACTCACAGCACAGGTGGCATCTGTGAGATTTGCCAGCAGGTAATTTTTTTCCAAATCATTACTCCATGTGTCAAAATTTGAGACAACTCTACCATCATTGGGTCAAAAAGAGGGAGAAAGTTGAAATGCACGATCAAGGTTCAACCAACTTAGCTTCGAGTGTCAATACACTAATACGGATGACCCGTAGGGTGTTATCTTCTGCGTTAATGTTGATAAACTGTTTCAAGGTTCCAGAACAACCACTTGAAGCATTACTTGGAGAAATTTGAAAAAATTGTTGTTATTGTTGTTCATTATATCACTATCAGGAATCATAAAGTCTGAATAAAATTAATAAATTACTGATTATTCTAATCAGTTATTGAAAATTAGATGCGAACTTCTTGTTAATACGAAAATATTTTTGTTTGCTATTGGTTTGAATGTGTTTATTGTTTTCCCTTTTTTCTAACCAGATGTGCTAAGTATCCTTATTCCTACGCTTCATTAATCTTTGGCAACATTTCAAAGCCAACTAGCCAACATTGAATGGATGATCCATTAACAGGCATAAAATCAAATACAGTTCCAGTTAGTATATTATAATATAAGGTACCTCGTAGTTATAGATGAATAATGCTCAGAATTGTAAAGTTGTTCATTTGTTCGATAGAAATAAATAAATTTTTCAATGTAACCAAATTTGATCTTGTGTCAATTAGATAGGTTAGGTAACCAATAAATTCTATTAATGGTAAAATAAAGAAGTATACTGTTATAATAGTGCTATTGGTGGTTGTTCTGTGTTCTTTAAATACTTACCAAAAATAACAGAGTGATGCTTATCTATTAACAAAGTAGTACTTCATCTATGAGATGACCCACATTTCTCCACCATGGGAAACACGAAGAAAATGAGTCAAATAATGGAAAAAAATCCAATTCACTGTTTTCAACGACCACATAGAAGCAATTCATTCAGTACGCACCCCATACACGAATATTGACCTAATGCAGCGGCACTATGTACAACCAATGTGGTAGCCAACCTATTATACCCAATTCACTTTAAGAACATTATGTCAATAAGGCAGTTACATATATCCCCACAGTTGGGCTCACCATTGAAATTTAAAATTTATAACTTTCTTAAACACATAACTTTGGATTTTTTTTTCATTTCCTCTTTGCCCACAACCTAGGGCTGACATCATGTCGTTCTTCAAGGGAGTAGGGTATACCAAGGAATATGGACTTTGGCTAGGTAGTCTAAATATTGTGCGTATTACGAGGATTTTCCTTTTTCCACATGTAACATACTTCACACACACTAGCACACAAAACCAATTGAGCGTGAAGTAGAATATTTTGCATATTTAGCTTTCTACATGTGACATATTTTACTCACACTGGCGTACTAATTAAATGATCGAGCATAACTAGTAAACGAAGTAGTATAATTATATACCTTGGGGTAGTATATACCATTGACTGTGAGTATTGATCTTCAACCATATACTAGATAGACACACTATGTCAATGAAAAATTGAAGCGCATATAAATGAAGTCACAATAGGGCAAATGCCTGTTAAATCCCATAAGGAGTTTTTGAAGTAAGAAAATCAAAAAGTTAATTTTTTCTTCTAAAATAAATTTTTTAATAGAAAAAAAAAAGAAATGATTATACACAATTTAAGAAGAGAAAAAAACTCCAATCTGGCTAAAATCAACTTCAAAAACCTGGAAATAACAGCAGTATAACTGGGGTATAACTTCTTGCCCCAATGTGACGTCACACTTGGTATGTATCAGCGCTTCGATGGGAAGCATTGTACAAGATTGTACAGGGCGTATCTATCTGGTATATGGTCGAAAGTATTGATTCAACATAACTATACTCTAACCTAAATAAGAATAATGTGACTTCATACGAGATGACGGTCTAGAGGGGATAAGAAAAAGTAGGGATTCGTAGGGATTCATACTATTCAACGAAAGCTGCGTTCAAAAATTTCGTTTACAAAAATAATGTTTTTGCGCTTCATGTTGCTGTGAATGGTGAACATCTCTATAACGTCACGTTCTTATTTCAGATAGAGTATACGGCAGAGTATTAAATATAATAGAGGCCGCACGTTCATCGAAGCGCTGCAACAAAACATGACACCACTTTCGAAACTGTTTGTCTCCGCGCCTTCGGTGCCGAATTCGTATTTCCTTGCCCCTCATTCGGGCCTATGAGCAATAATAAGAAATTTTTTTTCAAATAATTTAATCAATATATATTAATATTGATTTAGATATCACAAACACGAGCTTCGAAGATGAAAATGAGATTGAAATTTGTCGGTAGGTACCTTAGCAATGGCGGATATTTTGATTGTGAAAGTGGAGCCGTTTTTTGTTTCACACGCGTCCTTTATTATATTTAATACTCTGCGGAGTATACCAAGGTATATATACTAACTTCGTACCGCCTTCGATACGAAATATGCTCATTTCTCCGTTAACCGTACCTGTGACCTACTTATCTTACAATTTTCATTCTCAATTTTATCGATCTAATTCGTGTTGGTAATTTTTGAATTTGTGATTATATTCGCCGAACTGATTTAATTCAAGTATTTGAACCGAAAATTTCTCATTATTGCCAATGGGGCCGCATGCGGGGCAAGCAAATTTAAATTTGGTACTTAACGAATGGAGTAAGTAGCTACCAAAGTGGCAAGTTTACCGGGTTTCTCGTTAACTGCGTTCAGATAAGCGGGCGTTCTCAACTGTATCGAATACTCAGTGCCCAATTACTACTAAATGAGACGTCGATCGCAACTGACGCATGTGACGTACGCTGGTACGCGAATTTCCGCCCTGGCCACACCGTGATAGCAACTCATCATCACCATCATCAATTCGTCAACATCAAAAAACTAAATATAGACTTGTTTGTGACATGGGTTACAATGTCCGAAGGCTGAAAGCAGTACCTACCAGTAACTCGAACACCTTCTATTTGCATCATACCATTTCACTTGTTCAAAAGTTGATAATAATGTGAAAATAATTTGATTTCACGGGAATTTACGTCCAGTCAACCAGCTATGCGCTACTAGTGGAGTCTAATGGAGGGAGTAAGAAAGAAGAACACTCTTCAACACCCAGCATAAGTA
Source organism: Ericerus pela (assembly GCA_011428145.1). Classification (NCBI taxonomy): domain Eukaryota; kingdom Metazoa; phylum Arthropoda; class Insecta; order Hemiptera; family Coccidae; genus Ericerus; species Ericerus pela. The sequence continues at coordinate 25,797 of WOFM01000095.1, forward strand.
CAAATTTTTTCACGCAGGTTTCTACGTTTCAGGTTTCGTTTGGTATTCAAAAAATCTTCAACGACTATCTTACCCCATTCGAAATTCCATCGGACGAAAATGGCGCGATGCCTTCAAAATAATATACAAGTACATTCAACAACTACTGGCAAAAGCTCGAAAACACAATAATTACGCGTTAAAAAAATCAAAACGAAACGTTTTTTGTTTTGTTTTTTGTTTTTTTTTCATTTTTCTCCGATATAAGCGAATATCACACAAAAATATTTTACGTTATTCGACTACAAAAAAAAAACAAAAAAAAAAATACAAAATTCAACATTTCTTTCGTAATAAGTTTCATTTCCTAAATTAAAAAAATAAAGATTACACATACATATCATACACATTACTAAAAACACCAGGTATCAGTACAAATGCTTAAAAACAAAAAACAAAAAAAAATACTGATAAGTGGAATCCTTAGGTTCTAAGAACAATTGACTCGTGTTTCTAAAAATAAAAAGTAATAAAATAAAAAATAAATAAAACAAACTCTCTAGAAACTGATGTAAAAATGTTAGTTTTTTTTTCTTCCATTTTTCGATATACTTAAATTTCCATTTCAAACTGGAGAGTTTTATTCTGTTTCACATAGTACGTAAAGCGAGTAAAATACAATCTCTTTAGGGGACAAAGACGAAACGATATTAAACTATTTTGCTTATAATTCGAACCCATATTTTAATTAATAATTTACTTTCGACTGCTAAGAAAAAAAATGTAAGTGACATAAAAAGTGCCATATGAGGTAACAGCTCTAATTTTTTCCATCTATTTAAATTTTTTTTTTTATTATTTTTTTTTATACATTGTACATTGTCAGCTGAAGTTTGGAAAGCTCGACTAAGTTTCTACATATCGAGTGACTCGTTTTACAAATGACGAGGGGGTGGAACGATGTTTACGAGGAGAGGATTCTGGTTACAGCGAGGGGGCATTTGTCACTCGAAGGTGGGTGGATGGCGAAAATTAAATTTTGAAAGATTCGATTTCGACGCTTCGATGAAAGTTTTTTATCAGAAATAAAAGGAAAAAGTTGTCAAGCGTTCAGTATAAACAAACTGCTACCTTATGTTTTTCCAATATATAATATCACTAAGCACTCCGTAATCACCAATCCTGCCCCCTATCAGGACACATTTCCCCCATTTTCATCGTAATCGCCGATGTCACACGATGAAACAAATACAAAGGTAATAAAAAAAAGAAAGTTTTTTCTTTATTTTTGGTTTTTTCGAGTCGATATGCGCAAAATTGCAGTAAAATGGTTTTTTTTTTGATGCTGTTCACTTTCATTGTTTTTTCTTCAGTATTTTTTTTCAGTTTTTTTCACTTATTTTTTTTATCAATTTCTTCAAAATGACACTATCAAAAAAAAGAAAAAAAAAAGAAAAAAAAAGAAAAAAAAAAGAAATAAAATATGTGCGATATTCAAACGCTACGAAATTCTAAACAATGGCCGTTAAATGAGGCTACAAAAATACAAATATTCGATATTATATCCGTACTCTGATTTCTCATCACAGAGAAATACAAAAGACAAACATGTCCATTTCCAACATAGGGCATCTCTACAACGACGAAGCGACTAAAATTTGTACATAAATATTTTTTGTTTTTTTTTTAAAAAAAAAAGAAAAATTAACATTCTGACACTCGAGATAAAGCTTTTTGGGCGTCTAATCTACACACATACATACACACACACACACACACACACACACACACACACACACACTCACGCACGTATTCGTTTCACAGCATAAGGGCTGCTCAGATTATACCAATTTTTTTCTTCTGCTTCTTCTTCTTCTTTTTCTTCTTCTTCATCAACTCTTTTACCAGTAAAGACCGACACGAATGATTTCCATTTCGATTTTTTCGATATTCGGATGTTTCCTTCTCAACTTCTCATGGTTTTTCTTTCGTCTTCATCTGCAGGGCTTCAATAGTCAGCTCCCCTGTCGTTTTTCTTCGTCGTTGATGTCGTGTAGGTATATATATGTATATATGTATATATATATAATGAGTTACGATTTTAATTTTGTTATTTATAAAAATGCCCAACATTCCAACGTCTTGATGATAAAGTCCTGGCCGGGTACGAGTGGTTCGTTACCGTACGTGTTACACGGCTGCGTTCTGCCCTGATACAGGTCACCGTCTAGCCAAATACCGAATTTGCCACTGTAAAAATGTAAAAACAAAAAATTCCAAATTAATTTTAAGCAGCGTAATAAACAAGTGTCTCGCGCCAACTTCTTCATATTGACATTATGAGCTTATTACTAATCGTAACAACGTCGTTTTTCGCCAGTATAGCGTTATAATTGGCATCATGTTGTCCAGCTACCGCGGCGCTATGGTAGGGGTTTAGTTGGCCACCCGAGTAATGTCGGATTCAAGACCCAGAGGGATGATAATTGTGAAAAAGTTTTTTCAATTTTTTTATTTGCATAATGGTTTGTTGGGTTCCTCGATTTTTTGTTAATGTTTTTAAAAACAATTATGCCCAAATTAGACATGTTTTTTGGTTACAATGAGTTCAGATACTAAGTTCACTCGTTGCATAGGCGGTGGGATCTTTTAGGTTGACGCGGGGGTGGGACGGGGCGGTCCATGGTATGCCACTTTTGGGGCGACAATGACGGGAGGACAAATTGCCGACATACAAAGTGACATTCTTTGGCCCAGGCTCTCCGCTGGTACTGTGCCGGCGTCTACTACGTTCGCTAACTTACGTGAAAAAGAGTAAACAAACAAAAAATTCAAAAATGACAATTTGATCGAGCTGGCGCGATGCGCGAGACGCTTGTCAAAAAACAATGAGTCAGATATGCTCGGATTAGATATCCTGTCTCGTTGCAATAAATACGAGTCGAGGTTGGAACTAGGCGGTAGCACTGTGGCCGGGGCAGTCGAAGAAAATTTTGTACACGATTCGGAGAACGTGATTCAGAGTAGGGAATTACGAGAAGCCGAGGCCACCACATACACTACTCGCGCAGTTGTGCTATCGCGGTCGCCTAGTCGCCTAAATGCAGTGACTGGCAAAAGCTCTCCATTTTGAGGGCGCAGCTTCAGTTTTCTAAGAAAATTTTGCTAATATATCCAAAATGGGACAACCCATCGGGGTTAAAAAGTGCTCGTGACAGACTATCACCATCATTCCCTTCGCCCACGAGACATACACCCACCTCGGTGCTAATAATATTACGTACCTACGGACTAATTTTTCTCTAATTAATTTTTTAATTTTTTACGCTGACCAGTGCGGGTCGCCTCCGCTGAAGAGGCCACGGGCGAACCAACCCACCCCCACCGCCTCCTTTAGTTCGCCACCGAATAAATGCAACTGCGTTAAAAGCCACGAACCAAATTACTAGTCAGCTGCGGGCGCAAATGAAAAATAAATTTGATGCGACGTCAAAAAGGAAATAGATCACGTAAAATGGCTTCACTTTCGGCGAGTTTTGTAACAATGAAAATTCAGTGTGAGACTTTGTTCCTTTGTACTTCGGTTTTTTAACGCCATTTTGTTCAAATTCTTTCGCAAAGAGATCAAAGGCCGTATACACGGCAATGGAACAAGCCATCTACATTTCTACGTAATATAAAATAACATAATTCGAAAATTTTTGGTAATATCGGATTCATTAGGCGAATTATAAGCGACGGAGAATCAAAATTCAAGTAACAAAACTGCCTCAACGTTCACAATTCAAATTCTTCTTTCGAAACAGTTCTGCCCTGGAAGACGAAACATCTCTGGCTTTCGAATACCAGGATATTTCCAGATTAATTAGCGATAATTAATCTGTTCTTCAACCATCAAAGAAAGCCATCACAACTAGAACTGCTTACTACAACTTTTCGAAATTTCAAATCACAACTATTACTCGAAACATAAATTACGAAGAATGGGGCGAGTTGTATTCCCCGTCTTTCTCCGACCCCCATTCCAAATATATAAAAATTTAAACAACACCGTCAAACTTATTCCAGCTTCCTCAACTTTCACTTTCCAAAATCAAACAAAGAAAAGATTATTATCATCGATCGTTTGAGAACGGGACGTAACAACCTTGCAACTCATTTATACGAAATCAACTTGAAACCTGAGCCATGTTGTCCTTATCACGATGAACCTTCATCTGGGACAACTTTACAGCTCGATATAAATGTCTGAATGAGATGAAACGAAAAGGAAGAGGGAAATCTTGCGCAAGGAGCTCTTAAAACATGTCCTCTCCCGCCTCTTTATGGCGAATGTATTTCCCGTCGTCTCGTACCAGTAAATTACTACGCATTAACCAATCTTCAAGACTCGTTTCACCCTTATTCACCCTGATTTTTGAAAATAAAAACTGATACTTTTTTTAAAATCAAAATCCATCCTTGCGTTCTGACGCTAAAGTGGGAAACAGGTGCTGTGACCTCATTGTAACTATATCACAAACTGCATAGATATCTGTTACGTATATAGGTACCGCATGATCTGGCGATTTCCCACAATGCCAAGGTAATAAAACAACATAATATCTGAAAAATTAATTTTTTTTCATCAAATTACCCCATTGACGACTTTACTGAACACCAAAAACAGATGAGAAAGCGAAAATTATTCGGCCAAAAGTAGAAAAAAAAAAAAGAAAAGAAACGAGAATTAGGTTAAAAGTTTGCGAAGAAGCTGACACAAACAAAACAAAATATTAGAAAGAGAGAGAGCAAAAAGCAGCATTATTTTCGTTGTTTTCATTAAATATATGCGGAATTTCTTAGCAGATAAATCTATAACAGGAACCCGTTGGAATGCAATGAAAAGCCTAAAACATTACCGACGAAATAAAAATGTTTTTTAAAACTTTTTTCTGTAGCCAGGAGAATAAGTTATTGATAAATATAACGGTTTTTTTTTTCTTTACAATTCTGAGAAATGTATTTTCCTGCATTCGCCCTTTGAATATTGTGACACTGAAAGTGTTCGCATAATATTTTTCAACTTCTTTTCATTTTTTTTTTTTCACCACCAAATTTTCTGTCATCGTTCTATCGATTGATCAACGTACGTATGGAGCTTTTTCATTTCCACTTTTTTTTTCCCCCACTAGTTTTCAAAAGTACCGACTGGCCGACTGCGCAATCTTCGGTGCCGATCGGCACATAATCATTATACGGCCAATAAAACGGGCCGGGGATGCTACTCTGCGGGTTTACAATCGCTGTTTGGGCATTTCAAAAGTGCATTCGACCGATTTAAAAACACCTTCGACGAGCGCACAAGTCCCACGGCTAGCCTCCCCTCCCCCGCCAGTTCCATCGACGAACGAACAGAAACGAACAGTATGGGTACTCACTCTCCGGCGCCGATCGACAGGCTTTCGTTATTGCCTTTGATGAAGTACAGATTTTCGCCGGTCCAATTGTACACCTGGAACTCGGGCGTGAATGTGAAGAGCAGCGACTCGCCGGTGCCGTAGAAATGGTCGCTCACCCTCAGCGTGCACGACGTGAGTACGCCGAAAACCTGGAACAACAACGACCACCGTCATCGTCATCGTCACCGTCACCGAATGAACGAAACAATTAAATTGCGCGATAAGTCAACCAACGATGAACACTCACGTTCGATTCGGTATCCTGAATAACCATCAAAATGGGACTGTCGATGCGGTTCATTTTGCGGTACATGAAATTCAACGAATAACCGTGCAGAGATGTGCTGAAGACGAGCGTCCATGAGTATCCTGAAGAGAAAACACACAAATCGTCCACCGTTATTAATATTATCATTTTCTCACTCGCCCCTCTGCGAGTATGGGGGAACGTTTTGCGTTTCGTACGTGGATACTGTAGGGGCGGCTCCGCAGTGGTATTTCCCAACAAAGCCGCTTCCATTGCGAAAATTAATCGAAATAAACAACCACATTGCTTATATTTTGTGTAAAGTTGATTTTTCCGATTTTCGTTTTTCCGTTTCTCATCATTCGGACACACTGCGAGCCGCCTTCACGCAGCCAAGAAGGGAGGCGTTGTCGGGGCTCAGAACCGCCGACTGGAATTTTTCAACGCCTTTTTCACAATAGACGCCTGGATAAAAACTTTTGGGGCGACTCGAGGTCCCAAAATTTTTTTCATCGAATGAACCATAAGCTGAAACATTATTTCACTATTCTTCTCGACAGAATACATATTTTCCAATTTTTTTTTGACGACGAGTTGGCCTCGCCCTCCACACCCTGTTGCTTAAGATTCTTTTCACAGAAGACCCGCTACGCCTCACACAAACGTGCAATGCGCGCCTATTTTTTTGGATTAACGCCTGCCAAAGTACTCATTCGGTTCGGAAAACCGTATAATTTCGAACTGAAATGGCCATCGAAAATCAGTCAAACACAAACGTAGCTATTTAACCAGCCGTGGTTCCGCAAACCACAAACCACTGCGTGCCGGGCAGCAGCCACGAGGTTCCGTTTCTGCATCGTTATTTATTACAATCGTTATTGGTGTATTTTCCAAAGGAAAATAATACAACTATTGCATTCAATGTAATGGCGGGACCTGGAGGCGGGACCTGAGTCGTAGATCACGAATGTATAGGTTACTCAAATTTTTCTGTACACAATATAAATCCATAAATATATATATATATATATATATATGTAAGAATATGTATTCACATTCTTAAAATAACCACAGTTTCTGTCTGTGTTTCGCACTCGCTCATATAGTGAGTTGCAGAGATCTCTCATATATATATTAGATTCGTATTGTATTCATCTATTGATGGATTTTAAGTATGGAAAGATGAAAGATGTGTCTACATGATTCTTCATTATTTTCTAAAGAGCTTACAAATCCATCAATACATGCCAAGCTAGTGGGATGACCTTGAGGAAGACGGAATGCTAATTAGTAAACGATCAGCTCAGTTCTTTCCCTAGTGTGGCTCCCCCTCGAAGAAAGGGGATGTAAGAATATGTATTCACATTATTAAAATAACCACAGTTTCTGTCTGTGTTTCGCACTTGCTGATATAGTGAGTTGCAGAGATCTCTCATATATATATATTAGATTCGTATTGTATTCATCTACTGATGGATTTTAAGTATGGAAAGATGAAAGATGTGTCTACATGATTCTTCATTATTTTCTAAAGAGCTTACATATATACCAAACACATTGATTTTGGTGGGGATTGGCCGGACGGTTCTTCCGGTACCACCATTTTTGTTTTTATTTTGCCTATAAAATGCGGAATTTTGGAACCATATGAATGAAATTCTAAATAAATATTCATTAAAATTGCTTGCAGCATGCAACCAATTTTGGTACGGATCGACCAGACGAGACTTCCGGTAAAGATTTTTTACCCTTCTTTTTTAATTTGCATGAACTTTTCTTTTTATAAAAATTAACTACATCCTCGTGTTTTCTTTTTTTCATTTCATAACTTTATTATATTTCATCGGTTTTATTTTAAATTATACGACGATGTACCATACTTTATCATCTTCATTTATTTTTAATTTTTTCCAGAAAAAATTCTTTTACATTTCAGATTGTCTAATATTTTGTCAGCAGTTAACACATTTCATACGATCATAACACACCATTAACGCATATAAACTTACAGACAATTAATGTGACCATCAAAATTCACCATTCTTTCTTTCGAAGACCCACTTTTTCTATCGAGGATTGCTGCGCTAGTATTTTTTTATTCCGAACGCGTTCCAGTGGAGTGAAGTTGAGCTCAAAAAAAAAAAAAAATCGGCAAAAGCGAAAACTAATCGACAATTCGTCAAATTTATCGACATTTAGTTTATAACACTTGCAACCAACCAACTAAGCTTGTCGATTGATTTTCTTGTCAGCTGTAGGAAATCATAGACAAAGGGTTGTTAAAACGATCCTCATTCCTTCATTTCACGACGATTAAAGATCAAATAGGTACTCTACGTTTGGCCACCACCTGACAACAATGCAGTAAATTATTTGGCCACAGAGTCACCCACTTCACTATTAAGAGCACCTTCGACTTCATTCGTACTCTTGGTGCGCTAGTACAAAGCCAGAGGCAGCACGGAGGGGGAACTGTTGGATGGGAACATTCGCAAAAGGTCCAATTATTTCGATTAGGTACATGTATTCCAGTAATGGTAGGGGTTGGCAGTTTGAGACGACAGTTTTCACGGCCGTAGTCAGTCCGTATAGCAGTGGACTTCATCGCATATCCGAATAATTAATTAAAAGGAGCTCGGCCCAAAACACAATAAAAAAGCAAAAAAATTAAAGAATATTCATTTGCTTCTTTGTTTTGGTGATGGCGAGTGGGAAAAGACCAAAAAAACATACGATAATACGGTAAACCACAAGGCAGAATGAAAATTTAAATCTGGTTTTAGCTCGTGCACTGAGAGTGAGAAGGCTACCTATAGCTAAAGCTATTGGTACTACGTATCTTAATTTCAGGCACACACAATATTATGTACAGCTCACTCACCTTCGGCTCTAGCAGGCAAATGTCTGCACAGCTGTCGACGGTGTTCTTCGGTCAGTATTTCGGTTTTGCCGTTCAAATCCGGCAGAAATAATTCGAGGTCGAGGGAAGTTACGCTCGAGTACAGAGCACGTCGCAGCTCTTCGCTCATAGACAGCACCTGCAACCGCGAAAATTTAGATTAGTCTTCTGTCACCAAACGCTAACAAAACATAAAAAGAATACACACACACACACACGCACACACACACACACACACAAAAATACGTACAAAAAAAAAGGAAGAAAGAAAATAACGCAACGAATAACAAACACCTTGGTCTAAAATATAGTGTCTACACAATTTTAAAAGTCTAACTACGATAATCGGAGCAGAAACAAAAATTAAACAGCGAATGTGTACTTCATGTGCTGGTGAGTGCGTATGCGTGTGTGTGTGTGTGTGTGTGTGTGTGTGTGTGTGTGTGCGCGCGCGCGCGCTTGATTTTAGAGACAATAAAAACTAAATAGGTACTCTGCATACATAATACAATACGTATGTGGGGTGCGTTCAGAAAGGTTACTGGGGACGGAAAAGTGTGACCCGATGCATTCAGAAAGGTAATTTTATACTCGGCAGAGTAATTTAAATAATAAATTGCTGAAGGTCGTTATACAACAAAATGAAATCTCCTCGAGCCAAGCGAGTATATGGTAAAGGTGAGGTCACGTGGCGTGGAACTTGTACCTTCCCCGCTAACGTTTATGAACACGCTCCCGCCCCTGGAGTGCAATGCCTATACAACGGATACACGTAGGTACCTATTTAATTTTAATTACTACCCTACAGTCTAAACATGTACCTAGGTACGCCAAAAAGTAGAGTGAATTTGATTTTACGCAGCTAAGCAGAAACGTTCTCAGCCAGTAATACGCACGCCTACGCGCTGCTCACATCGACGGACATGTTTACGGCACCATCGACGAGAGAATCTGCCTTTTTATTTCATTTTTAATTTTTCAGAATAGGCCCACCCAATGGCACGTCTTTCACGGCGCTATCGAGCCATCATTTTCGCGACGGACCACCCCATCGGCTGCTGCCCCCAACCGACCACGATCATTTGCAAACGACGAATCGGTGCACACAGGTGGGCGGTCGTTGCGAAACAAGTCACGAAGACGGCAAGTCGCCGGCTACTGCGAGGGCGGCGCATACCGAAATTGACGAAGCCGTGGTCGGATACGCCACGTGGCTCAACCCCCGAGACTTGACAGGCTGCCGTAGCAGAGGGCGACCCACAAAATCGAGCAGTAAAAGCGAAATTTAAGGAGCAGCCGAGACGGTGAAGGCGCCCATTCGTTACACAGTAACCGGGTGAGAGTGGTGCAACTGCTGCATCGCGCAATTGCATCGCGCCAACAATTTTGTTGCAGTCTGACGACGTGCGCCCTGCTCCGAGGGTTGTCGGTTTTTTCACGTCTCGTCTTTGGCCGTTGGCCGAAGGCGACTCAGGACCACGCTGGACGACTGGTCGACGACACCAGCGGAACCGGCCTTTGCTCGCATGCGTGGCACGTGATTCTGTTCGATTAGAAATTTACGACGAAACAATGTGCGTTCCCAATTCGGCCGCACACTAACGTAACGTTCCGTTTTTTTCTCTTCCACTCTCTCGCATGTTACGCGATTTATTTACGCACCTCAGCCTCAGCCAGGCGACGAAACGATTTTTACACAATCGCTCGAAACACGCGACACACACACGCGATACACACACGCGACAAATGGCCGCGTCGCTACGACGCGCTCCCAGTGAAAAACGAACACGAACAAAAAATGATGCAGAATTATAACGAGCTGGCGAAGTACAGCCGGATGATAGTTCCAACCTCTCAGTACCTAACTGTAATTAAAAAGATTTCCACTATTTTCACGTGCTATAACACCGCCGATACACTCCCCGACACAAACTCACTCGTCCAGCATTAACACATAATTAGGTCCATCTTTCGATTGAATGCCCAGTTATTCGATGTTTGATAAAAATTTACATTAATTTTTTAAACGAAATTATGCGGAAACAAACAATCTGTATTGTATTGTTTGAAAAGTTTTTGTGCAACACTGATACAAAATTAAAGGATCACCTACAGACTTCCACCGAGGCCTAAAACCTTCCTCAGGGCAACCCACTGGCAAAGAGTAATAACCAACCAACTCCTTAACATACAGTGGCTCGCTTCCATGTCAACAAATTTTTTGAGGGAATGAAAGTGTCAAAACGCACAACTCTTTCCCCCGGAGGCCAATGGAATTTATCTCTTGTGATGGCACATCTACACGGTGACACCTTTCTTTCAACACTTCAATCGTGAAAGTTGGTCCAGCCGATCTCTCCAACTCGTTGTCGCAGCGAAACAAACCTTACAGAAATCAAGATAGTCGTACATTATAATCTATATTATAAAATTCAATCCCACTTTTTGTATATTTATCCGCATTTTTTGCAACATTCTAACTAAAACTGCTCTTCTTTCACATCACGATTTTTCAGCTTCTATTTAAGCTGCAAAGTTGGCGTTTATACTATTGAAAAGAGGGAAAAATTTGCTCGAGTTTTCCAAAAAAAATTAATTTCTTTATCGCCGTGAGTTTTTCACGAATTGACCATAAAGAAACAGAAAATTCACGATTAATTTTCCGTTTTTTAATTTGACATTTATTTCAAAAACTAACGATGGTAGAAAAAAAATTTTCAGCAACGACCTGCCTCCTGTTTTTCAACTACAAATTCATTTCCACCATCAGATTTCATCTAAAACGAATTAATGACGAGATAACAGCGATAACAGCGATAACAGCGAGAGAAAATACAAGATCAAAACTGGGCCCTGCGTAATGCTACATATAGGTATGTATATGTAAATAGACACGTACGCACACACACACAGTATACGAAGGGCTTTCTGCATATTTCGCCAACTATCGGACATTGGATGTACAAGCATATGTGTATGATTTTGGTCATCTAGAATTTGTAACTGGAGCGAGAGGAGAGGGGGCGTATACCCGTCTACAAACGCTAGTATACGAACCTATCATTGGAATAGGAATTTTTCGAACGTGTTTATATGGCCAAGTACAATACCGCCTGAATTTTATAAAAATGTCGGAATAAATGAAGGGCGTTGGTGCGGCTAATAAGACCACAGACCAATACGTACGTATATTTGCATATTTTGAAAAGGGAAGCATTCGAATAAACACTGCAAAATCAAAATTAATCCGATCAAACATTTTATTTCGTGACGGTTGAACCGGAGAATATAAAGTACAAAATGGCAAAGTGGTCGGCTTAAAATTTGAAAGAAGCAGTAGGCTACGATTGATCTAAAAAGGAAAAATTTATATTTTTTTAAGCTAGCAAGAACTTTTTAATTCCAAGGACGTCTCTCTAGGACTGACTTGGTCGAACAAAAGTTAGGACAAAAATTGCATTTTTAAAAAGACGACGAAGCAAATTTTAAAACAGGAATCTGCAAATTTCCCGACAGGTGAGCGTAAGGTTTTCAATAAATTCTAATATTACGCAAAATCCTATTTAGAATTCTGAAAAAATGTAGAACACAAAATATGCTGCACGGTGTTTTGCAATATCGCATAGACCTTCCCCATCAAAAATCTTAAAGGCGAAAAAAAAAGTCGGGTCTTAAAAATTTGGATTGTAATCGATCGTTTCAAATAAATTCAAATACATATAAGGCCTATCTTAAAAAAAAAAAAAAAAAAAATGAAAACAAGTACTACGCGAAATTGAAAATATCGACGTGGACCAGCGGTTTATTAGTCCAAAGTGCGACTGAAAAATGAACAACACGTAGGTATATCCAACGAATTAATATCACGAAGGTATTTATCTACGCTAAAACCAATTAACATTTTCCAGAAAATCAACCATAACTTTCTACCAATTCGGCAAATACGGAACGAAACATTTTGATTCGACTCGCTGAAAATTGATAAAACTTTCGCCACAATTTAACCTTCAGCACAGCGGCCGATTAACTAGCGAATTGTCGAGGCTTTTCAATGTTGATAACGCTCGAGAATGGAAACGAAAGCGAGTCGTTTTATTCAGCGGTCGACCGGCCAGCAGGTACTTTCGACTCTCGAGCATCAAAACAAGATGGCGAATTCAGCGCGAGAGCCTACACACCGCCACTGAGTTAGGCGACCAAAAAAATAGCGGAAGAGCTTCGCATTACCGCAGCGTCACGCAGCCTATTCGAAAATAGTAACGACGACGACGACGACAGCGACAGCAACACCAACAACAACCAACTGGAACGTGTTCCATTTTCATTTTCAGCCAAATATCCAACCAAACCCAAGCACACGGCAGCGTGACAGGTTGCCCGCGTTCAAAGCGAACGGAGCCGCACGAAACTGTCGAAAAGGTCAGATTATCGGGACTAGTGCCGGTATGATGCGAAATAATTAGGGAGGGGGAGGCTATAGCCGATTTTTAACGGCTGAAGAATCGCTAAACCCTTCGATTTGCCATTCAGCCTTTAACGTAGACCCGGTTTAGAAAAGTGCACGAATTTTGCGATTAAAATTAAAAATATGTCTGGCTGCATTCCAAATTTCCAACCAAGGTGAAGGGGCCCAAGCACAGCCATACAATACAGCCATTAAAGGTGAAAAGGCGAAGCCATCTCGTACGTAAAGTAAATACGAGAACTTTTGCAGCAGACGGTCGTCGGCAGAGAGAAGACCTTACACGCGTCGTTCAAATATTATGGGTACCACTTCAAGCGCATACACAGCCACACAACATAATTAAGTAGTAATCGAGTCCAACACCTACGGTAATTAATACTTACCTACCTACCTACCTACCTACCTACCTACCTAACAACAACAACAACAACAACAACAACAAATGAAGAAGAAGAAGAAGAAGAAGAAGAAGAAGAAGAAGAAGAAGGAGAAGAAGAAGGAGAAGGAAAACCTAAAAGCAAACATAGACGGGCACGGTACCGGTTAAACAAAGACGGACAAAAAAGCCGAGGGTAACGACAATTCACGTAATTATTTTTCGCATTCATTTTGTGGTTTAATGCGATGGCGTGGCTACGTGCAGTGTCAGTGCTACGAGTGCTACGAGGTATTCACATACACGCGAATCCTTGACCCAACTATCTTCAACACGTTCGTTGAAAAAGAAGTGAAAAAAAAAAAAAAAAAAACAAAAAATTATACGTAAACAAATAAACGAGAGGAGAAAAAAACAACTACCAATCCATTAGGGCAGTGAATATGAAAAGTGAGAGAAATAAAAACGTAAATGAGTCACAGAGAAGAGAATGGGGAATTTTTAATTTTTTCGACAATTTAATGCGGAGTAGGTACCTTCTGTAGACAATATTTTTTACGATTTTACAGCTACAATATTCATTTTTACAACAGAGCCTCCCCAGTTCAGTAGTTTGAACTACCATTTTTAATGTTCATCGAATAAAACTTATGAAATTTTGTCCGACGATAAAGATCGACCTCTAGTCCTCTAGTAATCGGCTAATTGCATCTTATGGCGTTCGTAAAATAATACTCCCTATCGGATTATAAGTTTCTTTCAAAATTCAACTGAAAGTGACAGCACCCGATCCAGGATCTCGTGATGCACCGTACATTCGTTTACGGTTGCAAAAAACTAGTCAGCTGCAAATTACAAAAAAAAACAAAAAAAAAAACGAAAAAAACAAAAACAAAAAAAAACGTAAATTTGTTACAAACCACGATTTTTTTTATTTATTTCATTCAGAACCGTAGGAAAATCAGAGTAGAGTTTTCCTCCCCAACGACCTTTCGTAACTAAAGAAATAACATTAATTAGCAGTTACAAATTTTACAAGCCACTGTAAATGCAGTAGTTAAGGCGTGGGATAGATAATCAATCATGAGACGAGGGTTCAAATCTCACAGGAGATGATTTTTTTTTTTTTTTTTTCCAAATAAAATAATATAGACTACACGTTCGATACGAGTTTCGGGAGGGGGGGGGACGACGACGACAGTGGCGAAAGGGACTCGATCTAGGTCCTATTGATTTAGATGAATGAGACGAGTAGTGAGTCAACCAGATTGACAGGAAATGGCTGAACATGCGAAGAATATAATTACGACCCTGGAGCGCCTACAGGAAAGGACGTTGATGTTAACCACAGCTGTTGGATTTGACCCTGGATATCAGCAACAATCGCAACTGCTGTCTAACTAGCGTCTTTTTTACAACAGATGCGCAAAAAGAATGGCACGAATAGTGAAAGTTTCACGCGACTTAGATCGAGGTTAAAAAGGAAAATGATTTCATCGTTTGGATAAGGATGTAACCATCGACACCTGATACGTCTGCGAACACTGGCAGTCTTCGACTATACTTAGACACGGTACTGGACCAGTAATGAACAGTGATTTATGGTCAGACATGCCGGCGCTACATAGGCAAGCGCTGCGTACACTCGACGTACTTTACTTTCTACTACCTTTACGTACGCTGCTCTCGACATTAGTACATTGGGCTTTTTTATCCACTTATGGAGCTTTACCGGTCCAGTACTCCACAGTCGAAGCGATTAGTGCAAAATTTTCTACTTTAAACGTTACTTTCCCACACACGCTACGCAAACGATGTTTTACGTCTCGCAGCAAATTTTTACGTTTATTTTTTTACGACCTATTCACATACGAACGAGTTTTTCTACACTAAAAATGGCACTTCCGTGTTCCCAAGTGCGAATTTATTATCCTGTGCACGTATACAACGCGTACACGCGCATTTAATACAGCACCCATTTCGTAATTACATACACCATAAAATTCTCCTCCGTCCATTGGTTGTGGTTCGATTTTTTTTTTTTTTTTATTCTTTACCGTTTCGCTACAGTCATATTATAATCCTGTGGGTTTTACGGTACGTCTGGCACTTGCACATAAAAACATTGAAAATATAATACCTGCTGCAGGCGCTATCTGTGCATTCGATCGAAATTTGGCTTGAATAAGGTAGAGTATGTTTTTGAGCGAGGCCTTTAAAGAGGTTAATTCGCAGCGAGAGAACAAGTAAAAAGAACCACATCATCGATGAAAGCAAATTCGAATGATTGAAAACGAATATTTCAAATATTACAGTCGCGTCGGCTGGCACCCAACTACCCGTCTTTTATTAATAACAATTAGTTAGTCGATGGTAAAAAATAAAAATAACAAACGCAAACTCGAACAATAAGGGAGGAGTTGGCGAATAAAATTGGGAACACAAGAAAATGTGAACAAACGAACGAAAAAAGAAGGGGCAAATGACGAGGTTGGCAAACCGAAGAGAAGAAACATAAAAATTACTAACACGTGGCATACAGAAGTTGGGCGACAAAAATAAACGTAGATGAGAAAAATTTCGAGGTAATAATACATCGATGGTCACGTAGCCGTAGCGCAGGCAGCGAAAATTTTCACAAACGGAACGAAGTCGTAGGGCAATAACGAAATCTGCAGGCTGCAGTGTGCGGGTGCCACACAATGAAAGGCATGACAATTGCGAAGGAGCTCTGCCGAGTACTCCACACTGATGCTCCCAGACGATGCGAGTCGTCAAAGTGAAAAATCGACTGATGCACAAACGGCCAAATGGGCAATGTTTGCGAACCTTTTGTGTTCCAAATTTAACGAGTAAGCTACCCATCCAGTCAGATTTGTGAGAATATTTTCGACATTATTCAAAAAGCGTGGCTCGCATGTTATGAGTTAAACGCTAAGAAGTTGGACGAAAACACAACTCGATGTATCAATCTTCGTTTTTGCTTGTGGTCGTGAATGGAGGGGGTGGTAATGGCTCATCATTTGTAAATTTTAGAGTTACGAGAAGGTAAAAATTTATAGCAGAAAATAAATTTCACATTAGATAGAGGCAATGACGGGTCACTGGGGGTTCGTGGGATCATAACCACTCTCATATGTGAAAAAAAAAAAAAAAAAAAAATTAATTGCGGTTGATTTTAGTTGAGGGGGCTGTGAGTATGGAATACGGATGATTGGAGAGGCAAAAAATTAAAATTACCATTTAGGCCCCCTGTTACAGAATCCTGGATTCGTCACACGGTCTTTAATTCTCAACTTTTCTCATTCATTTCTCGCTTTCCATGTTCAGAAAACATGAAATTTAAAGAAAATACCTACGGTGATTTTTTTTCGTCTATTTTTCTCCTGTCGCATATCATGAAAATAATGTGGGTCGCTTTTACAACGGAACAGATGCGAAAAACGAAAATGAAGTAATAATAAAAATCAATTGGCTACGAAAATAATAACACAGTAAATCTACGAACCAATACGGCAATACGGATAATATTATTGTAAACACGTAACATTTCTGTTGGTTGGCTGCGAGACTGCGGTGAGCTTGCTGGCTTGCACGCAGTTTCTTTCGCAGGAAAGACGGGTGGGGGCAGAAGAGAGGTAAAAAATAAAATAACATACGATGCTGGGAACGGCGATTTTGCGACGAAATGACGTGCAGGTTGCCTACCCTGCGGTGCCTCGAAACATTTACCAAACAAACCAACCGGCAACTACATAGTACACACCTTATACTTACCCCAACCCCGCACCCAGTAAATACACCGATTGACGTTAGACACTCGACGGCGACGATGTGAGAAACGCATAAAATTTTAATTTTCTTAGGTAGGTAAGCACTTGGAGACCGACGAAAAATTACAGGAACAAAAAAAAACAAAAAAAAACAAGCGAGCATTTCATTTTGCAAAACGATTTTCAATTCTCATCACACTTTCGCAGCGGTTATCCGATAGGTATTTTACAAATTTATTGTGGAACGATAGCCAAGGAGTGGGCTACGGCTATCGATAATTCGAGTCCCGAAAGAAATTGGAAAAGTAAACGAAATCATTTAAAAGAGAGGAAGGCGTCGTTCAGAAGAAACAATTTGAGCTTAAGACGAGAATTTGTTAAAAAATCGTTTTCAGACAGGCTACACGGTGTGGTAATGGCCTACGTGTAAAATTTGCGATTTGTAATTCCTTCGACGAAACGAATAAAGAGGAGATATGCACAGGAGGTTACAGGCGTTACAACTCTACAACGTCGTCGACCCATTTAGCAGGGTCATTGGCAACGTTTAGTAACATGTCATTGAAATTACTGTCAGAAGACGACGCAAAACCCAATCTAGTTCAAAAGTTGTATTCACAGATATCTACACTATATATCCGCTTTCACTATGTTGAGCGTTCACCCGAATGGAGTGTGCAGATGTTGCGCCGATCTCCTGGCTTGTTGGCAAAAAAATAATGTACAATGCGTTCTTACGCAGAAAAGGATATTTTCAAATAACCGTTGCATATTTATTAATATGTGTTCCGACGTCATATTCGTTGTGGATGTTCTTTCAGTTTTCAAGATTGAAACCATGATACCAAAAATTATTGTTACAGGGCAGAAAAAAATAATTTCTTCTAATTTTCAACGAGATATTTTGTATTCAATCATTAGATGAGTGAGTATATAAGTGTGACATAAATGGCTTGTTTATTTCGGTACGGCGTAGTAAAGGGAAGCGAAGATGGCTGAAAACAGGCAAGTTAGGTATTTAGGTTATATACAGTGTAAATACCTGTGGTCGCACTCCAAGCAGGCACAACTACTTACGCAGGGATGGAAAGCCGAATAACCAAGCTTAGGCTTTCAGCTTTAGCCTGTTTACTTGAAAAATACAGTTTAGCTTTTGGCCTTCAGCTTTTAGTGAACTTTTTTATTATCTACCAGTATATACTTTAGCCTCTAAGACCGTATCCACTGCGGAAGCCGAATAAAAATTCTAAAAAGTATGGCTTACAACTGGCTTTCCATCCCTGCTACCTAGTATATATCTACTCGTTATAAATACCGACTGCCCCCCCACCAACCAGCCGCCCACCACCAAGGTGAGTCGCAAATTCGCTACAAAACGAGACAATGACGTCATTGCAAGCGAGGCGACCACAATGATGTGAGACCGCCGCCGCCGCCGATTCAGTTGACAAAAAGCGGACGTCTTTTCGGACCACCGCAGACTCGGCGTAGGTACTTTCTCCATGACTCATCACCGGCGTTTTTTTACTACTAGTAGTAGTTGTTGTTGTTGTTGTTGTTGTTGTCATCGTCGTCGTCGTTTTTTTGGTAAGGGAAAATTTGTAGTGCGCGCCGCAGAGACGAACACCACACCGGCAGGATGTCGCGTAGCAGCGAAATTACGTAAGCGATACCATCAGTTTCCACACAATCCATAACTCTAACCGCATCATGATTTATTACGATGCACGTATAGGTATAGGTAATGGGTAATGGGCAATGGGTAATGGGTAATGGGTAATGGGTAATGGGTAATGGGTAATGGGTAATAGGTTCACCATCTTATTACCCACGTACCAGGTACTATGAATGGTGGCTTTGGTAGGTACGACAAATGCAGTGGCAACACGAGCATCGCCTATCGATGGCTCAGAAATCCACGTCCAAATATGGCAATAATAAGAAGAAAACGTCACTTTAGAAGGGTTAGGCAGGTACAGAATAGGTGAATGAGTGAAGCAGCTACGAGTCGATCGGACATTCGGACAAAAACAAACGAACACACGCACGCGAATACACGCTACGAATACAGAGCAGCCAGATGATCACGACAACGGGTTTCGTTTCCATCGAAAATTATTATCTATTATCGTCCCGAGTCGGAGTACCTACAATTTATGGCAAAGATCACGCCCGAACTGGCGATAAGGTGTGACAATTGACAAAACGTGTCCCACACACAAACGAGCAGACTGTCTACGACTACGGTACGAATCGATTCGAATCCGTTATCAAAATTCGTCAATACCAAAAGTTGTTTATGATTTCTACAAACCGAATTACAAATTCCAAGGGTAAAACGAACGAAGAAAGAAAGAATTATTTTTAAAAAAAGTACCATAAATATGGTATCTTATAGCTAAAGAAATAACATCGAATCGATGTCGACGCTTCGCCGTTTTTGCAACGCCATCCTCTACTTTCACAACTGACATCAAGAAAAAACATAAACAAAAACAAAAACAAAAACACAAACGAGACGATTTAATTTTCACCTTTCGCTTTCACTTCATCGAACACTCAGCAGTTCCTTCACTGTTACCGTTGACATCCTCAAAAAATAAAAACCAAAATACATAATGCCGATGATGATGATGATGATGATGATGATGATGATGATGATGATGATGATAATGATAATGATAATAATAATAATAATAATATTAATAATAATAGGTAATAATAATAATAATAATAATAATAATAATAATAATAATAATAATATATTAATAATATATTAATAACAGAAGCGGGAACGACACTCGACTCCAATTTCTCAACGATTTTGAAAAAACTGAAATCGGAAATGAAACTAAGTGATAAGGTGAGACACCACTCACCAAAATTACTGCAGTTCGCAGAAGAAAACCACAAAAACTGCGACCGTACCAGACAAAATAAAAGTATACTTTTTTTTCAATACACATTCACAATTTTCTACACATTTTATGCATCTTTTTTTTCCTGAATTTTTCCTTTACATGTTTTGCACGATTTAAAACGTTCATATGGTTTGGCGCATTCCCACGAAAATAAACATTTATTTTTTCAAAAACTTTCCTTTGCGAGCCTATCGTAATGAAGTTTGATAGCCTCATTCTGCGAAATTGAGAAGATACATTTTAATGAACTCCCTTTCTCCAACCAACCCATTAAACAAATTTTGAAAAATATCCCATGGGTATGCGGATTTAGGACCAATATTAGATACTTCAGGTACCAACTGCTATGTAGTCAACAGGTCAAATTGAAATTGTAAATTCTAAGTACTTCGCGTTTTTTCATTTGTTTTATTCTAAATTCAAACATTTTGGTCGTTTCCAATTAGTTTTGCAGCCACAGTGATTAGTAGGTACTGAAATATTCACACACGAGTAACATATTTCAAACCAGAACCAAAATTAGAAGAAGAGCTCGACAAAGGGGGTCTATCAAAAATTTTTTTTTCGGATCCGATTTTCGTTACCGAAGGGAAAGAACTTGGAAATTTTAGGGACAGGGTGAGAAGCCTGAGGGGGACCCTGGCGAGGTGCAGGGGCGCCCTTGTTTTTATCGTATGCCACTTGGCTAACGAGGAAAACTGAAACAACTACAAGTAGTGACATGTTTGAACCCTACCTCAAGCCTAATAAGAGCGTGGAGTATCACTCATTCGAGAGCCCGATCGAACGATATTTTCGGAGTAGAACCTTCGACATCAATTAATTTCATCTCCAGCACTTGGTTTACAAAGCTACATAATTACATAGGTATGGGTACCAGCTACGCAGTACTAATTTTGATAATTTTGATACGTATTACGATACATATCGATCATATCGTATTCCATACATATTGCCAATGCCAATGACATACGGACCGGGGCGGAAATTCGCTTAGTCGAAGCCTTACGCTCTGATTGGGCTGGCCGCCACAAGATCCATTTTTTTCTCAGCTTAGGCCAACAGCACAAAATCCCTCGCGACTTAGTGCCCTGTACAGTCGTACCCTTAGCTATCTCCTTCCCTTGCACGGGGCTTGATAACATGAATCCAGAGCAAAATAACGCCATTTTTATGAGCAGCCCATGTCGTTATCTTCCGAACCAACAAACAATACGCAAACAATACGCAAACAATAAACAAATACAACAGAAACGCGTCGCCGTCGACTATCACATATAACGTCAGAAACGAAGCAAAGCCAGCAAATACATCCCATTTGCATAAGTTGATCAACCTTTTTTAGCCGAAAAATTTTTCCTTCATCTTCGGCGCCGCATAAACACTCGAAATTTATTCATTTTTTTATCCCCCCTCCCGCCAAATCTAACGTAGATCATTTAAATGTAAAGCGCCACACGATACTAAACTGTTTCCAGGGTCAACAACAAGCAACACAATCAGAAGTCCGATTTCGATTTACAAACAAAACAGGATATTGCCTCGAGAGTTGTAAGCCACCACATAATACTACAACAAACTAATGCTCCAGATTTGTTTTTCCCCTCCGTGTTTTTTCCTCAACTTAATTGTAAGAAAGAAAGAAAAAATTAAAAAAAGAGGAAAAATGCGAAGAATTTTAACAGATCCGCGAACGACCAAAATTTCCCATTTACAAAATTTATGCTGTTTATAAGAGACGAACGTCTGGCTGACGCCAAAAATAAATAGATTATTTAAATGAAGTAAAAAATAAATAAACATACGTATATATACCTATACAAAAGTAAAGACGATGATATTGGATTTCAGTTCACTATCAAATGATTCGATCTGTTTTAAATTACACGATAAAACAGCGCTAAAAAACGTATAAAATCAAATAATAACCGAGGTAATAATTATTACAAAATGTCGATAGGTCAAAATTTTTGGCTGTACTTATTGCATTCAACGTGTATAACAATAGAGAAGACAAAAAGTCGCGAAAAAAGCGAAAAGAAAACCTTAAAAAGAGTTATATCTTTTGAGAGATCAGTTTTGCGCCGACGATCGCAAGTTTCTTGGAAATATTTCGGATACGGCCACAACGGTCTTATTCAAGAAAATGGGCAACAAAGAAAGTAGAATAATAAATTAGGCTTCCCACAGTTGAAGAAAATTGTGATATCTTAAAACCATCGAAGTCGTGTATCGACTGTAAGATCGGCAAAAATACGTCCATTCGAGGAAAACAGCTTTTTTCTTCATCCTTCAACAATTTGCAAAAATTGGTTTCAAAAATTAGCATGACAGACGGTGGCGATACCAAAAAATGGACGAAACTTTTTTAAAATATCATTTCAACGAACTTTTGAACGTCCATCGTCCTTTTTATCGAGAAGAATGGATAAGGAAGGTGAATTTTACACATTTGTGCGGACAACGACTACAATAATCTTACTGATTTTTCTACGCAAATATGTCATTCGATCGATTTGATAGAAAATTTACGAAATTGTTTCCAATACTGAATTCCGACCTTCTCATCATAAAC
Source organism: Ericerus pela (assembly GCA_011428145.1). NCBI lineage: Eukaryota > Metazoa > Arthropoda > Insecta > Hemiptera > Coccidae > Ericerus > Ericerus pela. The sequence goes on from WOFM01000095.1 coordinate 48,473, forward strand.
ACAAACTCAACGAACCATAAGATGAAATTATTCAAATTTTTCAACGCCCAATATTTCGATTTCCCATCTGCTTTCATTTTCTTTCCTTGAAAAATCAAGTATTTGGGCGAAAATATGTTCGGTACAAGCGGAAAAGAATTTAAAAAAAAAATAGAAAAAGCAATCGCTCGTTTTGTGACAAATATAGTTTTTCCGTTTGGTTTTTCCGATACCTAATTTTGCAGATTCTCCGCGTTAATCATCAGCATAGGTTTAATGAAAGGCTCCCGGTAAATTCGTCATCACAAATATCATAACGTACCTAAAACGTGGCTTCGCCATTTCCCAAGTTTTTTTGACCCCTTCTCACGTATTCACGAAAATAACGTCTAAATGCGGTAGTTACCTATAGGTGCTGAAAATTTGAAAAAAATATATAATTTACTTTGGATTTTCGTTCGGATTTTCCAGAATAACTTTCAGACATTCTCGATTTCGTTGCAAAAAATTTGTGAAATTTTTCAAATTTAGAATTTCTACAGATGGTAACAAATTTTACCATTTACCGAATTTTTTTTACTGTTGCGATTATCTTTACGATTTACCACACAACGTTTAAATATCCAAATTACACGTAAATTTCACGATTGTCGAAATAATAAGCGGACGGGACGTCCCAACGTACAACCCTCCTGAATACGTATCTAAATTGTTTTTTATTTATTTATTTATTTTTTTTTTTTTATGTTGTTCTTTACTCAATTTTTTTTTCTCATTTTTGTACCAGACGTATACTTTCTTTAATTTATGAACGAAATTACCTAAAATTTTATTTATCATCAACAACATGCGAATATTTTTTTTTTTTTTTTTTTTTTAAGTTAAGGGGGTCATCGAACACGTTTGATGCGATTTAAACGCACTTCCAATACACAACGCAATTCTGGGGCACGAATTTCAGTTCTCCATTGTTTGGTTTTTGAAATATTTTCTCACCGCCCATCGAGTTCGTTCGTTCGTTCGTTCGTTCGTTCGTTCGTTCGTTCGTTCGCATTTGATGGGCAGGATTTCGCAAATTATAAACGAGGATCGCCAGTTAAAAGGAAAATACCAACTTCATAGATGAGAAAAATTCAAGGTACGAAACATACCCGAGTGAGATGAGCAGAGGTTTGAAAAAAACTGCAATATGAAACTACAGGCGGAGTGTCATAGGCAGTACAGATAAGGCAGTTTCTTCGGGGCAATTTTTTTTACAAAAAGTTTTTTTATCAACTTTTGTCGCATTTCAACAAAAAAGTGTGACATGCATGCTTGTAGGGGCTGTCACCAACGGGGCTTGAACCTGGCGCACGTACATGAAATCAAGTAGCAATAATCTGCAGTCTCCTCTACCCGTGGTCACAGTCGCGTTGGTTACTTGTTCTCAAGTTAATTCACGTTGATACGTTCGCAATCATACACACAATAATACATACCTACCATCCCCTACCTACAATCCTGGTTACCGACCGCCTATGTTTTTTTCATCTATTTGAGGCCCACGTACGTATTTTTGTGAGATACGATCTCTTTCGTGGCCCCGAAGAACAAAATGCGTCGCCACGCCGGGCTAACTGTTTCACGGCTGTCGACAAAAAGTTTTCGAGCGAGCATTTTCGAGCAAAAAAGCCCAACGCGTAAGGAAGAAGTTGGCTTAGGGCTAAGTGTGACTCTACTAAGAAGCTTACTGGCAACATTATTCACCAATGCTTCTCGAAAATCATTGTCGTCATCCGGAGAAGGAAAATTTATGGCGCGGGCAGTCGATATCCATCTTCTGAGAAAGGTGCTTTCATTGCGGCAGATGGCTTAAAAAAGTCGTATCTGCTCGTTCATTCGGGTTCTTGCCACAACTTGTGTCTGCCACGCACGAGCAAAACGAGAGAACTGAAGAGATCGCAGCGAAAACTGATCGAGAAGTGCTCTCTTTCCACACTTGTTCTACCAGCAGAGCAGATTCCGTTCACAACCCGGCCATCGCTAGCCTCGGGTATCCGCAGTAAATTACTGCAAATGCCGCCTTTCTTTCCGACCAAATATTATCGTTCATATGGGCTACTCAGTCTGAGCAACGTTTTCTTTTTTTCAATTTTCGTTTCGGAGAGCCATTCCGCCGATTCTCTCGATTTTCTTTTTTACAAAATCAGAGATGACAAAAAGTGGCGGAGAGGGTGTCAACCTGGCGTTTGGTTACACTGGACAAAATTAATTTTTTCGATTAAACAACACGTCGACGGAAGAAACGACTACAGTGTCGATTTGTTGCTAGTCACATAATGCCCAATTAACCAATTCCTCCGTCTCACCCTCAAGTGACCGTGACGGGGGCTGAACTACCCTCGAACCACATCGCGAACGATCTGCACAAATTTGAAACAAATATTTGGCGCACAATTCGACGTAGGAAGGCAGGCACCAACACAATCGGCCAACACTTTGGGTAGATATTCAAATTTGAGAGTTTTCTCTGTTGCACTTTGACAATTTGCGCCTTCATTCTTCTTCTTCTTCTTTTTCTACGTTGTTTTCTTCGTCTCGATTAACGGCAAAGTAAACGGAGGGACGAGTGCGCGTAAATGAAGGCACTTCTTCGTATGGGGCCGCAAATTTAATTGCCGTCGTCGAATTGGTTCATTTGTTGGAGGAACCATCGACGCGAAATACCAAAATACGTAATAAATCTTCGACCAAGGCTGATCGATGTGACGTCAACGAGTCGCCGAGGAGCGGACGAGAGAGGAGAAGCGTGCGAAGACAGAGAGATACCTGCGTAAACACAATACGTCGCGGTGTACGTACTCTCCTGTACTGTACTGTACTGTACTGTACTGTACTGTACTGTATTTGTACTCTTCTCCAGAACCTGTGTCTGTATGACATACGTGTACGTAACTCACATCTGCGTCACAGTACAACGGAACAGCGAATCGCATTTATATCCGATGTGCATTATTATTGTATTTGTATATTTCTCATCGTTCTTTCGACCAAACTGGCGGACCGTCGAAAGGCGGATATTCAATTAACTGATTAAGTACGTCGTCGTGCACCCTCGGTACGGACAGCCGGACACGCAGTAAAGTACCTTATAATTACTAATTACCGGCGCGGGTACGAGTGGCGGCGACGCGAACGTGAGGATCGTCACGAATGACCGAACGGGACGCAAGTTGGGCGATATCGCGAACCGCACGCATAATAAAATAATGGTCGATGGTCGCGCAACTGTACTCGCGTGACGTGACGTGACATGACGTGTCACAGACCACAATCGATACGAGGCCAACGAAAGTTCACCGCCAAACAGAGGAAACGGCAAAAACGCTCTCGTCCAACCACAAAAAGGGTCCGTGTTCTTTCATTTGAAAACGGAAAGAAAATTTCTCATTCGGATAGGGGCACTGACCACAATGAACGATGCCGCAAAGCTCGAGTGTGGAGGCGGCTTATTTCAATACCTTCGCGTTCCTGGTGACTTAGGGTGGAGAGGAGGAAGGGAGTCGAAAACCAAGGTTGTCGGTTGCAATGCCATTAGCCGTGTTTGATATGGTCCCAAAGAAAAAGAAAGAAAAAAAAAAGTGATTATACATTTGAAGTTTTAGTTCTAAGCCAGGCGCAATAACTATTCCACTTCTACGAGACGACGCCCACGCTTAAGGTAGCACCCCTTGGACCATTTTCAGAGAATTACAAAAAAATGTTATAGTCTATAAAGTTTTAGTATCAATTACTGCCACGGTAAAATAAAGTAGAGATCGCCAAAAATTCCAAGAATTTACAATTTCAACTGGACCTATTAAACAAACATACGTAATTATACCTGCATGAGTAAAAATCATTTTAGCGATTAGTACTTGACGAAAATGGAGAAGTAAAAACTCTAACGCAGCAACAGCTCCGTTAGAAAAAGTAGGTTTTTGAAAAATGTAAAATTAGGTAGTCACTAAAACGTTATTAACAGATCGTAATAAATGCTTGTTCCGAATTACGTTCTTATTGGTTCAAAATTAGGCAATTTATAGGCGAAATAAAAACGAAAATAATGTTACCAAAAGTACCATGTGAACGATCCACACTAAAATTTATAAAAAGTTATATTTGTTACAAATTTCGTAGCTATTGGTCGAAAATTAGAAATTTTATAGCCAAAATAAAAATAGCCATGGCCGATCTGAAACAGAATCAATAGGTAAAGTCCTTGGTTCAGGACTAATGTTCGTTCCAAATTTTGTGTCTATCGGATAAAAACTGTGACCTGTACCGTGGTAACAAGACATTGGCTTTTATTTATATATTTATATAGGTATGCACATAGATGAATTTGAGTTATTGGTGCCAAAATTTTCCGAGAGTTATGAAACGAAAAACGTATCTACCCCCACCTCCAGGTTGTTCCATGACACCAAGATTAATTAGTAGATTTTCAATAGAAGACCTACTTAAAAATCGAGTGCTATTTCAGAAATTTGTTATTTATTTTCTCTAATTCGATAAAAGTTTTCAACACTATTTGAGGTCAACTTGAAATTGTAAACTCTTGGAATTTCTGGTTTACACCAGCAGTCCTATTTGAGAGTCAATATTTTTGATGTTTCCTATAGTATATTACACACCAAGGTTCAAAAGTGAATGGTTACATGTGAGGGAAGTTTGCAAAAAGAGCGTAGCAAGTGAGCAATTTGGGAGTCATGTAAACTCACTTTTCAACCTCGTTGAGGAAGATATTTTATATAATTAATAATCATAAAGCAACAACACACTAAAGTTCTATCATAATGATAATTCTTTTTTTAAATTAAAAAAAATGGAACAAAATATCAACAGATTCTTTATGGCAGATTAAACGTTTTATTCATAAGATGTAACCTCTACCTCGATGAAAAAAGAATGTGCTTCCATATAAACAGATGCTTCACATTTTCACATGGAGGTGCGTTGATTTACATTGAGATTACATTCAGAAATGATAGGAGCTACTTTTTGCCCGCAAAATACCATCAAAAACATTGCCTTTCTCATCATGTATTATATAAAATAACTTTAAGTCGACAAAGAACGATGCTACATATATACAAGCGGGTAACATTTTTCAAATTACCTCGTTGATTTCCATAAATAGCTTCGCAGTTAAAAATGGAGTAAGTAATTTTATATAATACATGATCAGAAAAGCAATGTTTACGCTGGTATTTTTTGAGTGAGAAGAAGCTCATATCATTGATGAATATAATCTCGTTATAAAGTGAACGCACCTCCATGTAAAAATGTGAAGCATCTTTTTACATGGAAGCATGTTCAGTTTACATCGAGGTAGAGGTTACATGTTCTCAACAAAATGTTAAATCTGCCACCACGAGGAGATTAATATTTTACTCCGTTTTTTATAATTTTCAAGAACGACTTATCATTATGACAAAATTTTAACATCTCGTTGTTTCCTGATCATTAATTATAAAAAATATCTTCCTCAACAAGATTTAAAAGTGAGTTTACATGATTCATGAATTGCTCACTCACTGAGCTCGTTTTGCAAACTCCCTCACATGTAATCACTCACTTCTGAACCTTGATATGAAATATACTATAAACGTTAATAGCGCAAGCCCCCGCCCACCGATTCAGAATCGCAACTTTTATTGTACAGAACTTTTTAGCCTTACCAAACGCAGAATCTAGCAGTTGGTCTCTCAACGAGAATTAGGCAATTGTACTCACATACCGCCATTTTGTGTCGAGATGTCTACTGCAGCTCGTCTAAAACCTGTAAGATATAAAAGTTGAGGGGCGAGCATTCGCACCTAAAGTTTGCCCTCCCACAGGGAGACATTTCCCACGCGTTTATTCTTGTTTCCTTTACCTCTTGGCGTGTGTGTGTGTGTGTGTGTGTGTGTGTGTGTGTGTTTGTTTTTTTTTAGTTTTTAGTTTTTTTAGACGACTATAATTAGCCAAGGACGAAGACTTGTTTCTACACAACCTACTCCCCTTACCTTCGCCCAGTCGATTCGATAAAATTCTGCGGAACTTTTTATCGCAGCCTATCGCCGACCAATCGTAATTTATCGTCGCAAATTAAATATTTTCCACATTTTGTTTATTTTGTTATTCGTAGCGCACTGCCACGAAAAGTGTCGCCGAAGCGTGAAAAATCACATTCGAACGAAGAACGTGTCGAGCACTAATTTGCATTTTCCAACTTCCGGACGAAAAAAGGGTAACCGGTGCAAGAGGGAAGGCTGTACGCACACGCGCGCACACACGCACACACGCACATCCCTCTGGACCCCTTTTCATCGAATAGAACAAAATTGCGTTTGACTTGCGGGCCATTGGTAATCAATTATCTGACGCACCGTCAAGGTCTCACTGCTCGGAATTCCGACACATACGCGTAGGCTATAGTCTATATATAATATAACACACATATAATTAAATATAATTATGTACGATATATTATTCGGAGCGGAAATTTTATAAATTTTTACTAGAAATTGTTTGATATAGGATTTCAACGAAATAAATTAATACACCAGATAGGTGTCGTAATTAACTATTAAATTATAAATAAAATAAAAATACACGTCGTCGGTTTTTTAGCGTAAGACTTCTCGGGAGCAGGTGCGCGCGGGGTTTAAAAGATGGCGGTAAAATGCGAGGGGGCGAGGGGGCGAGGGTGCGAGGGAGAGAGGAAGAAAAAACGAGACACTCCGCTAGACATCGGAGGTCGTTCGTTGATACGACGAATGGATTCGTGGATCGCAACAATGTAAGGTGAGCCAGCGCGGATGGACGACACCAGCGACACCAGTGACATCACCGCGTCGTGTTCAGCTTACTGGTCAATTTAGTGGTCGTAAACGGGCAGCGGCAGACCAACAACGTGTGCAACCTGTGGCTGTGGTTGTGGCCTATGCGACCGCCGTCTCGCGGTATTTTCAATAAAAGGTGCCGACGTGATGAGATTGATAGGAATCAGACCGACCTATCCACGTATCGATTCCACAGGTCGTCTTCGCACCGTCTACCTAATGAGTGGGTGAACCTGTTTCCAGGGCCCCTCCTTCCCATAGTCCTAATCAGAAAACACGAAACATGGAGCGTGACAAATGGAAACGAAAATATTGTTTTTCAAACGAGCCGCATTTAGGGCCGGATGATGAAATCTGTTACCTATATATTGCCTTCTTTTGTCTTCGGGTGGATGGAAAAAGTTCATCTAGAAAACCAAAATAAAATATGACAAAAATTTTTCATCGCAATTTTTCTTGTACAGGGTGATGAAGTGAAGGGTATTATTGAAAGAGAAAACAAAAAGTCAAGTACGTTTGTCAAATGTTTCTTAAATTCTTATAACAAGCTGTAGTGCTGGATTGATCTAAGATGACGCCCTTTGCAATCAAAAAAAGAGGTAATCGCTACAAAATTTATAGATTTTTTCCTTAGAATTTTGGATTTTTTATTATGTCACCGACGCGCGGCGTCCCTTAAATATCTGGCACACTGTGTAGCTGCACAAAGCGCACCGTGTAAATTCGGGACTGTTCAACCAGCAGCAAGTTTACTATCATCGGAATAATCATACGCGCTAACGTGCTACGAATATCACAAGGGTGAGAAAATTTTCGTCCTATTTGTAGAACACGATCGAATCCGCTGCTTTCATTTCCCACAAGCAACAATTTTTACAAGGCAATAATGAAAATTAAAGCTTCCTCTTCTCCGTTCCTTAGAAAAATAAATAAAAAAATTTCAAAGTAAATTTTTCAGTTAGAAAAACTGATGTAAATCGCCCAGCGGATGTTGTCACACACCCCAAGCTTCATAAAAGTCAAATAAATAATAAGTTAGGTTAAAAACGAGTTTAAAAAAAAAGACGCTTTTATAATTTGAAGAAGAAAATAACGACAAAAGATAAAATAAAATTTCTCACTTTTTTTTCGAGACAGAAACAAACAAAAATTGAAAAAACAACTGATAAAAACGGACATAAGTGTATGCGTGCGTGTGTCGCAACACGTGAAAGCAGCGCTGAAGTTGGTCATCCGGTGTACTTCAACACACCGAGTGAGTAGAACAAAAGAGTATAATAAAAAAAGGTGCGAGTTCCGCTGGGGCATACTCGCGAAGGATTGACGTGTAAACATAATAATAGTTACGCACACAACCACACACCATGTAACACAGATAAACGAGAGTTACAATTGTAAGAGTCACAATAACGCAAATCTGATGACTGGAATTCTCATTTTGCCTCTACTATAGACGGAGCGTTAAGATGTTTACACATCAAAAATTGGTACCATTTTTGTAAATACAGGCAGACTCTACATTGTGACAAGAATTTTGCTTTTTCATATAAGATAAATTTTAAGAGACTGTATAAAATATGACTGCTGAAAAAGGTCGGTGTGGTATTACAGGGTGGACGAAGGTAAGTAATAAATAAGGACGTGCCATGTTCGCAGTTAGGCGGGAGAAACTGGCCGAGTATAGCAACTGCAGGCCACGGTTTCCTCACAACATGTCGATACGACGAGCGAGAAAGTCAACAATAAAACTGTTTCGTGGGTAACAAAGGTAATTTCAGGTATCCGACACGACACAATAGGTAACTAAGTAAAAATAATGGACGTCCCCTCGTCCCGCCCCACCGCGTTTTCAATTTTCCATCACAGAAGCGAATAGTCTTCGATGTAGCCACAACAATGAGATAATACCGACACACCCAGCGTAAGGAAGTGAAAACAAGTAGTCCACATAATACGCGACACGACGTTTCTCTTTTCTGCACATTTTTTGAGAATTTATCGCCACAGAGTGGACTGGTCTCCAAATGTATGTGACGGTCCACTTTTCACACGGAGTCGTTTTAAAGCTCGTTCGAATTACGTAATAGGTTAAAACTGTAAATAATTACGCCACTTGCCACTTGCCGATTAATTAACGCACCAGTTTCTAACAAGAAGTTTGTCAAGAACAGCGACACAAGTTAATGGAAAAATTGAAACCAGAAATTTCGGAATCGCTGGTGCGGTGGTAGCAGACTGCGAACGACGCTTTCAAGTTGGCTCATATTCGCGCACCCAAATGCGGTTTGTTCGAAAAATGACGTCGAAATCGAGATACGTTTTTAATTTAGGCAGCAGGAGAGCAGGAGGGCAGGACGGGACGCAAGTAGGTACACAGGTTTGCAGGTTACGAGCCCAAAAAAGAAGAAAAAAATCAGCACTCGAAGAACTTCGCGCGCTGACCGCAATATCGAAGCGAATTCATAAGTAAGTCTACGTAAAAATTAATTCACTGGAATAAACTTTAATAAGTTAGTGTAAAACGGCGTGTGAAACGTAGCGCTCCTCACACAGACACCCATCACCGAACCGATTGCAGCGCTAAAAAATTCCGGTGCTTTGAACATGAACTGCGGGTGTACTTCGTCTTCGCGTTAGCAACTTGAACAAATTGCTCCAAATTTCAACAGCTTCAACGATTAGGAACATTAATCTTTTCTATTTTTTCTATTTTTGTCATTAATGAAAAAAGCGGTTGTCGAAAATATGTAGTTTCATAACGCAATACGAGCAGATGAGAAAAATAGGTTAGTTCCTCGTATTAACCATTTTGCATTTTAACCAAATAATTGGGAAAAACTATCCTTTAAAAAATGATCGAATAAGTATTTCGATAGACCACTGCGAACAACACGAGGGCAAATCGAGAAGAAGGTGAAAATCAATACGAAAGCGTTTATAGGTAGTAGGTAGCAACACATCGCAGTACCACATACGACATCGAGTCCGGTCAACGAATGCTCAACGACCAAAAACACGTTCGTGACGGAAATCTTATCTGACAGTTTTTTTGACTTGGAAGATTTGTTTGGAGATATACGGAGATGAATATACTGAAAGTCACTGAATCTCTCAAATGAACCAACTACAGGTCTCCACCACATCCTAACATGTGTACCTTTTATAGGTTTTCCGCAAATAACTCGCCAACGGTTGGTTATAAGCCTAAAATAGTTACCTACGTACAATCCACTTTTTTCGTATCTTTCATAGTGTTCGAGACATTTGCCTGTAAAGATCGTACTTTTTTTCTTTTTTTTTCATAACAATGGCAGAAAACTGAAATGTACTTGAAAGCGATGGAAATTATGGTACTTTAATAGGAAAATTTTTCGAAAACTATGAACGATACGAAAAAAATGGATAGGAACATTCTTATAGCGAATACAACAAACTAAGTTTTTGGGCATTGCTATTTTAGGTCTCTTATAACCAACAGATTGTGAGATATTGGCAAAAACTTAAACGAAGTACATATTTTGGGATGCCCTAAAGTTAGCTCATCGTAGAGATTCCGGGACTTTCAGTATACAGTATTCATCTCCAAACACATATCCAACGTGAAAGAATAGTCCCAAAAGTTTCCGTCCGGAAACCATTCGTTGACTCGACCAATGGATACGACATTAATAATATTTATGATGCGATCAAGCAGAAGAAAATAAAATGCACGCGGCATGATGAGCCTGCCATAATATAATTATACATATATTCTGTGTTATTTTCTTCGGCAAAGGGGGCCAATTCCGTAATAAATCCTTATCCAAGTTGAAAAAAAATTGATAATTGGGTCTATTGAAATTGAAAAAGTAAAGTAACAAAAAGGCAGAGAAAGGTATCCATTATCATCGGCAATCGTCATCGTTGATCATCGATCGAGAACCTTACAATAATGAACTTTCAACAGTTTAGTTAAAAATTGGATCAACTTGAATTGGGGAAGGGGGCAAGCGGTATGAAGGAAGTGTGGGCCACATAACCGGTAATTTCATCCATTGTTTTCGATAAAAGTGGGGAGAAAGAGCGACAGAGAGCGTCAGAGACAGACAGACAGACAGACAGACAGACAGACAGACAGACATACATACGTATACACATTATGCATAGAATCGATCGAAAAAAAATTGTAATATCCAAGGTTAAACGATTGTTTCTGCGAACAAATTTCGTACAGTTTTACATTGTAAACAGGCTACGTACCCCCTTTTTTACCCGCGTATTACGTCGCCATTTTCATTTCAATTTGCCTAAGCAGCGACTGCTGCTGAATTAGCTGTGGGCAAGGTGGAAGAGGAGGGTGCGAGACAGAGACTGGTACGATACCGGTGAATTTAAAGAATTGAGGAAAAACTGACTAATATACGCTGGCTCGCTATTAATAATTGAGTAACAGGAAAAAAAAAATTAGAGAACGCAACAGTAAATGAAAGTGAAACTTTTTCATTTTTTATTCTTCTGTTACTTCGTTAAAATGACATTATTAAGTACAAAACAGAATGCAAAAATAGAAGAAAACAAAATGAAAGCATCGATAGCGACATGCTGACACTAGCTTACGTAACCATACTTTACGTTTGAGAAGCTTTACAGCTTTCAAATAATTTACTTATGTACTTCGGTATAATATTGGTTCAAATTCTTCTGAGAAATAAAAAACTAGAGCAATTAACAATTTTTGTTTTTTTTTCTTTCACGAATTTTTAACTAACGAAAAACTATTCTCAAATGTCAAGGTCACAACGGTAAATAAATCAAAAGATTCGCATTTTAAACACGGATCTTAAATTTCATCGATGCGACAAAGTTTCTAATATGAAAATAAAAAGCAGACGACTAAAGCATATCGCATCGTCCATAAATAGGGGAAGAATACGCCGATTTTATTTCCTTATTTTTGTTTTTTATTTTTTGAACAGATCTTGACATGCACGTCGTAAAATACAAGATTCAAAGAAACAAGGGGAAACAAGGCGCTACTAATTGAGTTAGGCTGGGAACTTTTAAAATAAATTATCCAACTTCATTCGATTCTCACCGTAAGGGTATTGAAGAAGCGTTAAAATGTGATAATCGCTAACAACGATGTTCTCGATCGTCCGAACATTTAAAGGCTAACCAATAGGTTAGGCCATCACACCCCACACCAAAGAGCCTAAACCTTGGCTGAAAAAAAAAAATTCTTAACGAATGAGAAATTGTTTTTAGATTTTCGAAACATAATTTTCTCAACTCATACACCAAAAAGAGGTTATTATTGAATGGATTTTGGTAAACAAATTTCGAAATTGCCAAATTTATTCAGAACAGTCGGAAAAAAATTCATATTTTCACCAGTGTAGAGATGAGTTTTTTCGTAACTGTTTTTTTGGTTTATTTTTTCACTGAAAAATATTTCATTTGTTCAATAGTGTAGAAATGAATCTTTTCTAAACTGTTTTTTGTTTGTTTCTTAACTGAAAAAAAATTTCATTTCTTCACTAGTGTAGAAATTAAGTTTTTTCTTAATGGAATTTTATTTCAGTTTTCTACACACCATTTACACATACACAAAAGGTACAATGTCAGCATAAAAAGGGGCTATTTTACAGTGATCTCCATAAACAAAATATTTCACCTCTCCCTAATAATTTAATTATTCGATAAAACTCTGTTGATTAAAGGCGTTTATAAATTTAATCAAATAAATAATAACCTCTGTTTGGTGGATTTGTTGAAAAAAATATTGTGCTCAACTAGTTAACCACTGATGATAATCAACTCGTTGCAATCACAACACTCTGCGGCTCGTGCTGCAACTACACAACTCACTGACAATCACTCGTTTTGCTAACTACTTGAGTAAAATACTATTGTATGACGCGACATAGGCCTAATGCAAATAAAGAATAACGTAAATGGAAAATTATTGATAATAGCAGATTATTTAGGTGCACAACATGCGATCAAAATTAACCTACTGCCCCAATAATCGCAACAATTCAAATTCTTCTTTCGAAACAGTTCTTCCATGAAAGGCAAAAAATCTCTGTCCTTTGATCAAGCACCAGGACATTCAGGAATAAGCGATAATGAATTTACTGATCACGTTCAACGAGCAAAGAAAGCCATAGTAACAGGAACTCTTAATTACAACTTTTCCAAATTTTAAATCAATACCATTAATCGAAAAATAATCTATGAAGATTGGGAAGAATTATATTTCCAATTTTTTACTAATCTCAGTTCCCAATTTACCTATAATTTTCCCTTTAATTTAAATTATCAAATAAAACAAAATCAAAAAAATCACTTTTTCCGTCAAATCACTCCTTCAGTTGGGTAAATGATTAACTCTAGACATAAAAATCTGTCAGCCTTTCCTTCATCCCCCTCACTCTTAAAAAACAGAAAAAAAAAAAACCAGGAAAACCAGAAAAAACATGACCGAAAATATAACTGCTCGAAAACCACCCGTTGGCTGCATTACGGATTGTACCTCTTTTGACGATAAATTTATCATACGCAGTCCTTTCGTTAATAATCAATAAAATTTTTCACAGAATTCAAGCTATTCACTGCATGAAAAAATATAATTTTAAACCTTTTGATAATTATATTTTCATGTTTTTAATCGAGCAATGAATAAATACATAAATTGCTCTTCTTTATCCATTCTGAGATGTTTCAAAATCAATTAATTGGGAAAAAAAAGAAAAAAAAGAAAAAAAAGGAAAAAAAAATAATCAGCTGGGAAAAATAAAATTTTAATGCGAACTAGCGGTAAACAATCGAGTTATCAGTTTTCGTGATATTGCATTGGATGTGCATTGGAGATAACATGATGGAAAATATTCATTTTAATGATTTACTGTAATTTCAATATTCTTCGTGATTTTTGCGAAATTTCTTTCGTGATATGCAAACACTAGAATAATTAATTCCATTCTTTATCGCAAATCGATAATTGACAGGAAATAAATAGAACAATTTTTGTTTTCACCATAAACGAACTACAAAACTGAGCATTATTGGTGATTTCATATTTTTTGAAACGACAGTAAGATTACAAAAACCAACTATTGAGCACAAAATTTTTTTTCTAGCATCTCGATATTACTACGAAACTTATGAAAATTTGGCATTAATGTCTTCAAATGAAAAGGCAAAAAAACAAAAAAATTGTTTTAGCAACAAAAAAAAAAGAAGTTAATCAATATTTAACGTACGTAATTGCGATCGGTATAAACTCACAGAAAATGTGAAAACGTTTGTTGAATCAGAAACGAACGGTCCCATTTTATTAAGCGTTAAAAATTTGGAATTTACAGTTAGAAATCGTGTTTTGCAAAAACAATTAGAAAAAAAAATTTTTTCCGAAAAGAACCTTCAAGTAAACATATTTTTTAGCTTTTTTCGAAAAATGCTGATAGCAATTTCTTCGACAATATTAACGTAAAGAGAAAATTCCAGAAATTCCACGAAAATTTGAAACCGAGAACTCCCAACGACTAACCTCGCGCTTATTCCATAGCATCGAAATTCAACAGCAACATTGAAAAATACGAAGAGTGTAGGCGGACCTAAGGGGTGAAATTTCTTCCAAAAATAATAAAAATACATGATTTCGTTGATGAGTTGGACGAAACATAGTTGGAGTTGGACTTTGACGAGTGTGACATCAATATTTCCTGAAGAGGCTGAAGGCTCTATGAAGACAAAATACACGAGTGCACCGCTAACGCAAGACATCAGCTTGTCGATTTGCAATCCCGCAATAGTTTCTTTCGATTATTAAAAATGGAGGCACCGTCTAGCAAAAAGACTCATTCGGTCGATTAAACAACGCACAAATTTGGCCATATCGCAAATTACAAGTACGGTTTACGCAGAAGGTCTACGTACCAGTAAAACGAATGAATTGTATTAGTGAACTGAAAATACTCGTAATTCGATTTTAATCTTACCCTAGTTCTCGACGGTCAGGACCGTATATACACAGGGTATCTAGGAGTTAATCTGTAAATAACTTTTAGGATCGATTGTTAAGGCAGAAAAAACAATTACTTTCTTCGGGCAAAATTTTGAAAAATAAAAAAAAAAGTTTTCTTTCAGATTTATGGCCCTCTAAAGTCGAGGAGGAATCAACCAAAAATTCACAAAAATGACCATAATTTGGTGAAAGGGGGTATGTATTTATGTTATTCATTTCGCCTGAATTTTCAAGTTTAACCCGTATTTGGGGATGAGGAAAGAGAGAAAGGTTACCTCTTTTCAAAGATCCATATCTTTTCAACCGGTTGCATCGAAAAATGAGTACGACCTTTTTATTTGAGGGAAAAAAAATACCAACAACAAGCACACTTTACTTTTCTGTGAAAACATCACATAGTTTTTGAGAAAAACAGGTTGGAAATTAAAATTCTATCAATACTATTCTCTAAGGTTATGTCTGGGCAGAGATAACGGGTGAATACGAGGTTGAGTATATAAAAGACGAAATGCTGCTGCTGCCTAATAAGCTTATGAACAATTTTCACCAAATTTTAATTTTCTACCCTGGATTTCTAGAAAATTATTGAGTTTTTACAGATAGGTAAAGTATATTTTTTCACGTATTTATCCTCCTTCATAAAGAGGTGAGACTCATTTTTCGAAACACTGAAGAATTACAAAGACATGATCATTTAAAAAGTACAACCTTCATCAATCTTCCCTCCGTATGCGTATAAAACTTCAAAAGATGGATGAAAATAAATAATATATACATAAATACTTACTTCCCTACATCAAATTTTGTTTATTTTTATCATTTTTTAGGAAAATTACCAAGGTCAGATTAATTTTTTTACTTCTAACCAGGGGTAACTCGCAGAGGGATCATCACTAAACATGTTACAAAATAAATCAATTTTGGAAATTATGTCGTTTAACGTCGTGTACCTTTTACATAAATCATATAATTCTGTAAAATACAGAAGGGACTGAGGAATAATTTAAATTTGATAAATAAAAACTAAATAATCAAAATTAGTACCCAAAGTAAAAAAAAGTTATGCCGGAATAAAGAACATCGGGTGAAAAAAAAAAGGATCTACGTGAAGAACACCACTTTTTTTTTTTTTTTCGAAGAGGGTAAAAAAGTAGACAGCAAAATTTGCCATCGTTAAGGACGCTCGTGCGTAGTACTTTACACATAAGAAAATATAGTACCGTCCACGGTTTTTCCTTCCAATTTCAGATTTGATGGGTCTGTGTAACTTAGCCTTGCAGAATTCGGATCTACAGCCGGAAGACCCAGGTTCGATCCCAGCACCAACTATTTCTCTAGCCCAAAAGTAATAGTCTGCGGGAAGTCGCTATTCGTCCGCAGCCTCACTAAAATATAAATAGACTGGTCAACACACGATTAGTTTTCAAGTTTGTGATCACCAGTTACTTCGATTATAATTTCAAATTAAACAGCGTCACGTGAACGCCCCGACTACCAAAGTTTCTATAGAACTGCAAGTAAGTAGCAACTACAAAAGTAGCTAAGCGCGACAAAGGCTAATGCGGTCTGTGGCGAGTTGTTGGCTGGCTGCCCCATTGGCGTTCGGTCAACTGAATACAGGGGTGCCCATTTCGAGTGCCTTTTAATAAAGCTTTAGCAGCTAAACAGGGCACCTAAATATACAAAAAAAAAAATCCTAGATTTGGATAGCGAGAATAGGGGCATGTACCGCGCGCACAGAGGTCGGGACTCAAATTTGACGCATAAAAAATCGAGCCTTACTTCAACACGAACGATGATGGCATTTAAGATTTGTTGAATATTCTTTCGGTTTCTCAACGATAATGGATACAGTATGAAGAATGCCACTCGAAGCAATAAAAGTTTTAACAATCGTAATAATTTTGAGACAGGCTCCCGAAGTACGTTCCCGCGCGATATTGAATCACAATTACATCGTAAAAGTCGTGGCGTATTTTTGTGGTCAAATTTAATTCAGCGAGCAAACAATCCTCGCAAAACAATACGAGTTAATTGTTTATACCTTTTGGAAGTGGTGTTTGGAACAGCGGTGAAGAGGCATGCTGTACCAAGGGCCAATTCTCGACAGAAAATCAAACACACAACCCAGTTAATCAAAACACGAATTTATACTCGAATACATTTTTTTTATTGACCGATTTTTTTTTTTTTTTTTTTTTTTTTTTTTTTTAATGTTTGTCGAAGAATTTTGAAATTCAACACAATTTTATTACCTGAATTAATAAAAAGAATTTATTTATTTGTAAGGCAATGTATCGGAAAACTGAGGAAAAAAAAATGTTTATATTTATCGATTTTTCTGGTAGTTTTCCGGCAACTTGGAAGTACGATCCATGAAGTAGATAACACTTTAATAACAAAAAAAAAATATATATATATATTTTTTTTTTCATTTATCCATACGCCACAAAACAATACAAAGACATTTTCTCAAAAAAAAAACCCTATAAGCCGGATATACTGCAAACGAACAGCAGAAGCATTTTATTCATTCCATTTAGATGGAAATTTGTGACACGAATTTTTTTTTCATTTTTCAACACGACGACGACGAGACGACGACGAGAAGACGACGACGCCGGTTTCGTTTCCTGTTCGCTAAATGGTTCCCCAAAAATATAGCGAAAAACCCAAAAGCAGAAAAAATATCAAAACTGTATCGAACGACACGCCAAAAATTTAATTGGCACAGAAACAAATTCTTGGCAACAGACGCATTCGCGGAAACTACATTCGAATTTCATTACAATGGACATTCTATAGTATAGTAGGTATAATTTTGTATTTCTCGTATAATAGGAAGGTACGAGAAATGCCATGTTCTGGAGAAGACATTGCACTAGCAACAGATCAGCTACGTATGAAGAACAAAACAACAAAAACAAACAGTTCGCAGGAACATAAGAAGCGAAGCGAATAAAACCGCTGGAACAGGATCAAATAGAAATTTGAAAACCGATTTTTTTTTCTCCCAATTCATTACTCAATACGGGCGTACAGCATTCCATTTAATGCAAAGGAATGCGATCGCTAATTTCGTCAATTTTTAGTATAAATTTTTTATACCTGCAACATGACGACGCGACGACCATCAAGTTGTTAAATTTTCACATTTACTAATAGAAAAACGAGGGCGCTTTATGGCGCCTTACTTCCAGACTGAAGACAAAAAAAAAAAAAAAAACCTGGCAACAAGCTTAAAATAAAACTTTACCACATTTCAGGTAATTTGAAGAGGAGGAAAGAAAAAAGAAAAGGAGACAAATAAATACGGAGGAATGTAAATTTTATGACCAAGAGTAAGTACGTTATTTCGCTTCGATTTTCTTGTTTTCTGCACATCCATTCTTTGGCATCCGATAGTGATGCATTCTTTTTTCAAATTCAAATGTATCCAAACAAAATTCGGTAAAACATACGACGATTAAATAAAATAAAATAAAACGATGCTTTAATATGGGGAAAACGAACGAACAAACGGAAACAATTTGTAAATTTTCTCGCAAATAAAATATCATCGTGATATAATATATAAGGACAAAATTGTCTTTAGCTTTGGAATTTTGCATAATTAAGCGGACGTAATATTTTCCGACCCAAGAATAGGTGAAGCAGGTGAGTGGTTGCCAACATACAATTATAGCTAACCACAATTTAAACGAAACACACGTCCATGTGAATAGGCCATTATTTTACGATGGGTGGACTGTATGGACAGATCGTTTGGTAATCAATGAATTTGGTCGGACGCTAAACGTGGAGTGCAGTTAATTGTTACGATCATGAGACCGATATACACGAACACAAGCCATTTTTTCTTGCGCCTAAGGCAAAATTATTCAGAAAATCATCACCTTCCAACGAACTAATTTTGACATTTAGAGCACCCTTTCGAATAGTTATACGATTAAATTAAAAAGGATATCACTAAATTTTACACACCAAAATGTGGCTACTTTCTGTCGTCGTCGTCGTCGACAGTTTAATGAGTTTTAGACCCAGATTTTAGTGTATTTTCCTGTAAAACTTTAATGAAATGAGAGGGCATTCGATAAAACAGGCAGAAAGAGAAAACCCAACAAAAAAGAAATAAAAATCACGGCGGGCCAAAAGGTTATAATAACACCACCCTTAAGTTCACGTTATTTTGCAATAGGTAGTTAAAATCATCGGTTTGGGGTAGTAAATGTGAGTATTCGCCATAATTATTTTTATCCATTTTTAGGATGTGGAGTCGGAATTTTTTCATAGGTAGAAGGTGAAAAGTTATGATTAATTTTTGAAAAAAATGGGTATGGATACTGTAATTGAAGTAATTAGAAACACACGCTTAGGTACCTCTTTCGGTCACAGATAGGTCGGTTAAACTGATCCCTTTACAAGAGTCAGTGTGTCTAATATTTTGGCATCGTTATATTTCTGCGTGTTTTGAAGATCATTTTAGATTTTTTTACGACGATCTATCAGTGTTTTTGAGACCTAGCTTCATTCAAATTTTCGGGGTCTCAATCAACTGAAGGCGTACCCATCACGAAATAAAATCAAAGGACAAAAATAAGAAATACTGTTTAAAAAAAAAAAAATCGACGATTTACCAAAAAAAAAAAAATTTACTGCGTAGGTAGTATTAAAAGTAATTAAGAAAAGAAACCTCCAACAGAGGTCATGGTTCTCGTGAGAATCGCTCGGTTACATCACAACAGACGGCAAATCATGCAAATATACACAGGTGCCCATCGAAGAAGGCTATATGGGACCTTAAATAACGGCTATTAACCATACGATAACTTATTTTGCATAGAGTTCAAAACGAATTTCACAATCTTACTAAATTTTAGGCAATAAAATTTGTCACTACTGTTTTTTTTTTTTTTTTTTTAAACGTATGAGTAGTAGGTATAAGATACTTGTATAGTAGATCAGCAGCGATCATATCGACATAATTATCAATTATTTTTGAGTAGGTACTGTTGTTCGAATAGGTATTAATTCCGAAGGTATCGTAAATCCAATTTTAAAGACTTGGCTGCTCTTCACACGAAATCTTTATTTTTTTCGCTCAAAAGCCGCTGAAAAGAATATCGCATTGAAAAGTTGTTCTCTTCACACGCTAAACGCCTCCCCGCCTTCTATTTTTGTAACGGTTTCGAAAGGTGAGTCTCTTAAAAATCCGGTACACAGTGGCGAGTCTAACATTAATCTAAGGATAACTCGCCGCTGTCCATTGGTCAATTCAAGTTTAACCCTTACTATACACCGCACCCTAAGTCGCATACAAATATACACCTTAATCCAAGAAAAAAATTCGCATAAATCGTGTCTTATTTTCATTCAAAGGATCAATACCACAAGGGTGTATACTGGCGATGGCAGTCGTGAATGCAAGAGAGGAATGAAGTAATGTATTATTTACCCTATTGGAACTTTTTTTTTCTTCTGTTTTCAAATTTAACCTTATGCTAAAGGAGTAATTTAAAAAAAAAATAAGCATGATGCAATTTTTATCTGAGGAGGCTATTATACTTTCACGTCGTCGAGAAATTTTCACGTACAGAAATTTTTTTCCGCTCAGAATACACCGAATGATGCCCAGAGTCAGTAAATTTTCATGGATTTTGAAAACCTTTCGTAGTGGAACTTGCAATGCTAGAGTGTTTGCATGTTTCAATTAGGTTGTCAATCATAATTTTTCACAAGCTGCACTCATCAGACAATATGTTAAAATGGTTATATGCTAATATTAATTAGTAGATATGAGGAATATCTGACAAAAAAATGGTAAGTTACCCTCGGGGAATAAGATTTTCTCCCTATTATTTTGTTCATAATTTTCCACACTCACAGCAGAAATCATAGAAAAATTTAAAAACTTCTTTAAGTCAGAAAAAATAACTTATCGTAGCTGATATTCGGTAAAATTTAAAATATATATATATAATATATATATGTAGATAGAGGTACGTACGTTACTCAAAAAGCAATCTCTGAGAAAAAAACTAGGAAAACTGATGATAAGGTAATTTACCCACACCTTTACCCACACAAAACTGGCAACAGTCTAAATGTTTCGCTTCTTCACAAACCTTCGAATGGGATTTTCGACATAAAAGGTTCTAAAGGAAGTTCTCTAGACTGAACTAGTGTGTTTTTTTTGTTTGTTTTCAAAGTGCATCAAATACATCACTCTCGACGAAAAAATTTTGAATAAACACAAGAATCTGGCAAGGCCATCAAATCTCACTTTTCATCTAGCTAGAAAAAATTAGCACATAAAAATTGCAATAGTCGCTCGCATTATTAACCATTTCGACCCACAAATTAAATATTTGCTTTGCCACTTATATACCGACATAGTGAGTACACAGCCATAAAATTAATACAATACCTTGCATTTCAATTTCAGATATCTGATCAGCCTCAACAACGAGGCGGTGGGTGACTTTTTTTTCGGCATTTTGTATTCTTGAACAACAAAACGCTTTTTGAACCGAATTTTGAAGCCGTCAACGAAAATAGGTCGCAAAAGACGTGAAGAATTCAAGCTTCTTCTATCTAGTTGATAGGCTGCACGTTACTACAAGGACGACAATGCAGCGCGCAGATAAAAGAAAATACTCGACAAAAAAAACGAACTATTAAAATATTATGTTTATGAACTTCCAGGCACACTTCTAGCGACTAAATATAGAAAACGAAACGACGAGAGAATTTACTTCTTCTTTCACCGGAATACAAAGTAGGTAATTTTGTTTCAGAGAGAGAATAGAAAATTTTTACAGAAATTACGATTCGACTTTCGCAAACGTTACTCAACCAAATGTGAAACGAGCAGGAGACAAACGAACTCAAGTCTTAAACTGAAATGAAATGAAAATGAATATGAAATCACGTCCGCACCAGCATCTAAATGCAGATAATGCGGTGCAATTAGCATCGACGCGCAGTGTTACCACGCCGAACAATCTAAAAATTAATTATTTTTTTTTACGTTTCATTCAGAGTCGAGTCAGCTTTTTTCCTTTTTACCTCCTCCTCCTCCTTCACATCCACATCTTCTCGAACGCCTTTTCGCCGTTTAAGGTCGTCCACTATGCCACGCGGGTTACGAAAATTCCGAAAATATTTAAAATACCTTCGTATTATTATTACTGACGAAAAGCAGAAAAACAGACAGAAGAAAAAAAACAACCGATTTTTACGCGGTAACATGAAGGGGAGACGCGATCTAAAAAAAATAATACAATTTTACACTTTTATAGCGCGTCGAATAATGTACCTATACCTAGTAGATTGAATATTAGTATTTATTTTACAAAAACAGGATTATAAAAATAGCGTACCTATCTAAATAATTTTGAAGGAAATAATTAATGGTTTCAACTTGCAAATATATTATATCGCTTCCAAAAAGTAAGTTTAGAATGACGAGAAAAAAAGAATAAATCAAAAATAGGTACATCAACATAGTGGATGAATGAATTCACTCTTACTAATTTCCGGAACTAGACATTTGTGTGCTTGTGACTCCAGTTCATTTTTACGCCCCTCAAAAACAAAAACCAACCACAACAAATATTCACTTCGAAATTTTTTCAAATCCGCAGTTTTTGATAAATGTAAATATGCAGTATTAAGAAAGATTCTAATGGTATCTGTGAAAATCATAAAAATGGGTGTTTGGTGTAAAACAAAAAACAAAAAAAAATAAAAAATATCTTGCAATTAATATTAGAATAAAAAATACAGTACTGAACAAAAATATTATTGCCCACAGTAAACAATTCAATTAAGCCTGAATTTCAAATTATTCCAGAAGAAAGTTCTTTAAAAATTCAGTAAATCGCAGACGCTGGACGAATGGAGGGAGGGGACGTGTCTGACTATGTGGCTTAATTTTAGCAAGAAAAATCGGGCCGATTGTACATCTTTTTTTTAGTCTTATTAATTTTCAATTTTTCAGAAAATTGGTAATTTTGTTTAAAACAAAAAAGTTAGATAAATGGGAATTTCACCTTATGTGGCGAAACTGCTTCGAAGAGCCACGGGTTGTTTATACTACACAAGCCAATATTCAGAAACGTCACTTTAACCTCCCTTCATTTAAATTTAACTTTAAAAAAGTTTTTCGCACAATTTTGTACTTAAAAACGTGGGAATATGGTATTTCTTATGAGAGATTCAATGTAAAAATAAAATTTTACCACATTCTTAAATACAAAATTGTGCCAAAAGTCATTTTTAAATGAAGTTCAAGTGAAGTGGGATTAATTTGACTTTTGTGAATATGGGCCATAGTATTAAATATAACAGAGGATGCATGTGAGACAAAAAATGGCACCGCTTTTGAGACAAAGTATCCCAACTCCTAAGGATCGGTACAATTTTCATCTCATTTTAATCTGCGAAATTTGGTTTGATATGGTTTCTGAATTGTCAGTTATACTTATTCGTTCATTTAATTTAATTATTAAGAAAAAAAAAAATTCTCATCAATGTTAATAGGCCCAAATACGGGCGAACAAATTTAAATTCGGTACCAAAAAGATGAGGACAGCTCTTCAAAAGTGGTGCCATTTTTCGTAGCAGCGTTTAGATGGCATGTGTCCTCTGTTGTATTTAATACTCTGTGATTAAGACTACCATAGAAAGTAGTCCCACTAAGACTCTTTACTAGCAGGTGTACGCACGAGGGTAATAAGAGATGAACCGCCATTTTGTGCTATTAACTATTATTATTATTATTATTATATATATAGTGATAATAAAAAATGTAAAATTCATGAAAAATTATCAGTTCCTTAGAAAAACTGAATAACACAAGATGGCTGCTCACCTCTTATCACCCTAATGCACATACCTGCTATTAAAGAGCTTCAGTCCTACTGATGTATGGATTCATGGTGAATAAGGCTCATTAAGGTCAGTATGCAGCGACGCGACATTACGGTAACAGTATTTTCCAAAAACAGGTTGTTCGATGGCTTAATCAGATCACTAACAATGCATTAAAGAGTCATGTGCGTATTACGCATTCCCAAAGGACTTTTATGGTTAAAGTTCCCCATCCTTTCGTCCATCAAAGAAACGAAAAAAAAGAAAAAAGTACCATTTCAAAAAACAAGTTTTGCGCAATATAACTTTTCTTCGTTTTTATTTACTTTTCATTATTTACAAGCTGAGGCTAAACTTTGACAGGCCCTCCATTCGAAGGAAGAAACTCAGAATTCATGGTCTGGTCTTCGTTATTTAAACAACGATACCGCGATTCAGTAAAGGTTTGACACATGGGGTGTTCACTCTACACTTATTTTCATTTTCCATTTTTAGTGAAATTAACCACTCCAGCAATAGTAAGCGTTGCATGCACATAGATAAATAAATACCTATATTTGATTGCATATCTTTATAATTACGCGAAATAGATGTGAATAACATATATATCTATGAAAAGAACTCGTATACCTGTATTACTCATTAGAACTTAATTAAAATCAGTGGCCGTGTTCGAAGACTTTAGGCCGTATATTCGAGAGACCTCTGATCGAATCCCCATAAAAACGAAAATTTTTTAAAATAATTAAGACGATACTAACGCTAGAATCCTTTTTGTGATGGTTGGTATCCCTATCCGAACCCTATCAGTTGATAAAACAAATAAGGTAAAAAGGTTACAAGTTACCCATCTATATACTTATTTATCTATGGTTTGACAAGACTAACGGTTGCATATTTTTCTGAATGAAACTGCAATAAGAAGTTCCGTCAATATTTAACATTCACAGGACAATGAAATAAGCGCAGAAACTAGACAATTTTAGCCGTAGAATCTAAAAAAAAGGAACTTCCAGCGTAATTTTCACGGCATCAAAACTGTGAGATACCGATTCGTAGTCGCGATACAAATGGCAACGCTAAAAACGCCCGACTTTTTCATAAACATTTATTTGTCATACGCAAAGTTATACGACTATTTTCTACGCTAGGGGTGACATTTTGACAGCAAGTAACGATGATTTTAACGAGAAAAATTTCATTGATAAAATAAAAACTTGCTTTGTCAACAATGTCGAAAATATTCTCGCCTCTCGCGGTTTTTAACGAACGATTTTTAAGAATGATTAGCTTTGCGAATGAGTTCGTCTGATTTGTAAAACTACCCGAAGAAAAATTTCAGCTTCGACTTTGTCTTCGGCAAAATATGACTTGGAAATTTGAAATTTCGCGAAAATTAAATCAAAATTTTCATTTGGATAAACCAAAACCAGCAAACAAATTCAGAAAACAATGAAATTAGAACGCCGGATAGTACATAGACGACGCTCTTTAGCGGAACTGAAGCAGTAACTGAAGTTTAAGACGACGGAATCGAATAAGGTATTGGTCTTTCGAATTTCAAGACTAAAGTTTTTCAATTTTTTTTCCCTTTTTATTTGGCAGAATGAATCAATTTTGAATAAACTAGCTTTGGTACACCAATTCGTTTCAGCTTCACTGTTTCGCGGCGTCGTTATGTGCAAGAATGGAAAAGTATTGACCACAAAATTCAAAATTCCTGCGGCAATTAACATAACACCAATTTCATCTAACGATAAAAAATGCAATTGCATATTCTTCCACAATTATAAACATCGCATGAGTTCAGCTTAGCGGTATTCTCTACTGTTGAAAAAAGATTTTACGTCATTACATTCCAGAAAGATGAGACTCATCGTAGGTTCATAAAAAATTAACTAATTATATTCATAGTTCAATCCGGTTTGAAGCGAAGGCGAAGGGAAAATCCGATTCTTCAATGACTGTATAAACGAATCGGAGCCGAAATAAATAGCAAGTTATAAAAAAGTTGGAAATTAAAACGGATAATACCAGCTTAAAAATTGTTGACAAACCACAATGGAAAAAGTGTTTCTGTGACAGTTACGGGCAATGTCGTGAATCCGGGCAATGACGTGAACGCCTGGTCATTCACGTTACTACCCATTTCATTTTGGGCAATTTTGTTAACTCTGAGGACGATCATCCGCATTATCTGGCGGGGAGGCTAAAATGGGGCATGGTTCAGCTGAGACTCCAAATCTTTGCGAAGTCTTCTTCTCTCTCCCAAAAAAATTCAAAATTATGTGCTATTGAAAAAAAAAAAGAAAAAAGAAAGACCTTATTTTTATTTGAGGAAAAGATGACAGAGACTTTGAGTTCCCAGAAATTTTATTTTAGCTTCGGCTCTGGCATAATCGTACTTGGTGGGTCATATTGAGAATTGACAATTTGAAAGAAAAATTGGACTAAATAAATTTATACATACATATCTGTTTAGGAGGAGGTAAGATGAAGTGGATAAATTTTTTCAAACAAAAAAAAAAAGTCATACACTACAGATTCCGTTTTATTAAAAAAAATAAAAAAATAAAAAATAAATAAATAAATAAATAAATAAAAACAATCGATCTCACCAAACCACACACCATACAAGGAGGAATAATAACAATTTTCTATTTTTGTTTTATATTTTTCTCGAAAACTACCGAACGAATAAGCACCATACTTCTACAAGACTTGCACTAACATAAGAAAAATCTACCGTATAAATTTCAGCCCAATTTCTTTTTTAGTTTTTGTAAAATCCCGAAAAAAATATTTTTCAGGAATTATCTGTTCTGTAGTTTTTTCGGAAACTATTCGACCAATTAATACGAAAGTTTTCGCAGACTTGGTCCTATATAATTACTATTTTTCGTGAAAATTTCAGCCCTATATCCTCTTCGTAGTTTTCTGACAACCGTGAATCAAAACGTTACGCGATACATACATGTTACATACATAATACATATTAAACATAGAAAAAAAATCAGGTCAAAATGAGAAAATAGTTTTCTTTCATCGTGAAACGGAGAATTTTTATCATCCCAAACCCTAACCTTCCATGGGGTCAATTTTAATACCTCGTTTGCAAGCGAAGTTGATAAGAATTGTCCAATAAGAGGCCATTAACGAGAATAACCAGGCCTAGCTGATCATTCACGTGAATATCCAATTCACATCATTACCCGTAACAGATGCATAGATTAACGGTCCCACTAATTTAGAAGAAAAGCCAAAAACGGCGACCGTCACTTAACCCCTTTTATCACTTTTCATATGTCCACCAGAAAAAGTCAAAAACTTCTTAAGTGAAGGTGTGGAACTACTTCCTATTCATACAAAAGCAATTTAAAAATAGAAAATTCTTTAAAAACGGAATAGGAAATTTAACTAACCTATAAATCACAAATTGTTAAATATTTTCAAATTTTTAGTTTCCTACTGCAGCTGTTGAAAAATCTCTAAAAATTTATCTGGATAATGAACAAGGAAATCTGCTGAAATTTTCTACCTTAAATTATTTAAACATAAATATTTATAGTCATAAAAAAAAGGAAATTTTTTTTTCCTGTTTTCAAAATCAAATTTGTGGATACCTTAACGATTTTTTTCATGACATAAAATCGAAAACATTCCGAGATGAAAAAATTATAGATTAAAAAAACTGTAAAAGGACCAACAGACTTTATCAAGTTTTTAAAAACCCTAATACGAGAGTTTATTCGAGTTGAAAAATAGGAATTTAGTTAAATATTCTGGATTCCTCATCGGCTTAATGTTCATAAATTTTATTGCTTACACTCGGAAATAATTTTCTCTTCCCTGAAATATTTCAAGATAAAAATATTTTTGGGACTGATTCTGACCACTATCTGTAAAAACTTCATAAAGTGATGGGTACTGACAATAGCACTGCACGTGAAATGGGAGAGAACCGTCTACAATCAACATTTTTGGGGGTTAGAAAATTTGAAAGTAAAAATCTGCGTATTTCTCACGAATTCTGGAGTAAAATTTTTCTTGAAAACCAGTTCAGTGGTACGGTACGCGATATTTTGTACTATGAGAACGAATCCCGAACGAGAAACAAAAAATTTAGGAAATAAAATGTTCGAAAATGTAGATATGTCAAAGTCGTCCTAATTGTTTTTCTTACATTTATTAGGATTCGTTCACTAGACGGGGACCACAATCATAAGGCTTGAGGATCGAAGACTGGCGAGGAAAAAGGACACGAAAGAGCAGACAAGAAATAGGTAGGTACCTAATTATTTACAAATTAATTAAAGTTATAAGTTCGAAACGCTTTCTTTATCGATTCCACTGCGAGAAAAAATCAAAACAAAAAACCTACAAATACGGAGACCAAACTTCTACATAAACAACAAACCACAATCGTTTATTCTTTTACCACAGCCATACATTATTATTATACGTAGGTACTACTTTCAAAACATTCTATGACTCGTAGAAATTTATAAGCGACGCAGAATTTTAGGGCGGATAATTCTGTAACATTTGAAAAGATTTTTTTTCAAACAATTTTTCCACAGGATGATAGAAAGGAAGTTTCCAGTAAGTGGATAAATAAACAAAATAACAAGAAAAAACCGCAATTGTTCAATTATCAGTTCAAGAATCACTCAATTCGGAGTAAATTTAGAAAGAATTTCATTTCCTCTTTTGAATAGATTTTACTTGTAGAAATAGAATAATAAAAAAACCAAAAACAAGGTCAAAGTGAGTCGGCCGACCTAAAACCTGCTGTTATTTACAACAAAAAAGTAAAAAGCATTCGATTATTAATTCCCTTTTCAGTTCAGGTAATTAGTATATTTACCTTTAAAAAAACATAAAGTAGTTTTAAAAATTGGAAATTTCGACATCCGCCATAACACACAAAGTTTGTGACCTACAGGGCTGAAAATGGAGCTCAAAATCCTTTTCTTTTTTTTCAAGAATGAAGTACGAGGAATTTCTAGAAATTGTATATACGCTTTATTATCATCCAAAATTGTTCTCTATATCGAT
This sequence comes from Ericerus pela, assembly GCA_011428145.1. Taxonomy (NCBI): domain Eukaryota; kingdom Metazoa; phylum Arthropoda; class Insecta; order Hemiptera; family Coccidae; genus Ericerus; species Ericerus pela. The sequence goes on from WOFM01000095.1 coordinate 77,240, forward strand.
AATTACTTTAATAATTAGTTGTACCTAATTTGTACTAGTTTCAACAAGATTTATCGGACGATATTATTTTTGGTTACTTCGTTTTTTAAAAATGAGCATTTTTAGGCACAAAATCAGAGATAAGTTCTGAACCAAGCAGAATGTTGATTTTCTAACACATTTGTCGGATTGTACGGACTTTTTCTAGTATTACTAATCACTCAGTAGTTAGCAGCCGCCATATTGAAAATCAAAATTCAATATCATTTTAGACATTTGAATGTTCGCTGAGAATTACAATGAAGCTCATTCAATTGCCCATCATTTTTAATGAAACGACAATAACGGACTCATTGCGGAAAATGTTGAAACTTTTTTCATAAAAATGAGAAAAATTTAGGTAAAAATGTGCATTTTTAAGTTCAAAGTATGGGACTGCATTCGATAACGTGTGGGATACACTACTTTCACACTGGCGCTTGAAGCAACGTTGATTTTCTTAATAGAAATTGCCACAATTACTCAACAATATCCGGCTTCAAGAGATGAGCTCAGCGGCAACTACGTATGTAGCGAGCAGTGAGCGAGAAACGAATCGAATTACGAACTGGGTTCTACACCTTTATTACGGGTTGCATTCAAGTATTGAAGGCGTCGAGTTCACGTTTACAGTAACTTTGAAAGCGACGCACTGACACTCGAACAGATACGGCCAAATGACGAGCATCATCAATTCAACTTCATCGCCACCGGATAATCAACGAAGAATGCAAAAAAAAATTTTTCAGTCAATTTCCAAGTGGTTTCCGGTTAAAACGTGTTCGGTTTCCCCAGCGGAAAAACAAAGACTGCAACAAAATGTCAAATATTTTTCCTATATTTTGAAAATAGAACGAAAAAATTCAGTAAATGACAGCGACTATTGTTCGGGTCTTTCACACTAAACGTGCTAATATCCATCGAAGTGATCTCTCTCTTTCGGAGAAGCCCATGTTTGTTCAATCGAAACACACAAATCAATTTTTTTTTTTTTTTTCGCGAGCAACCATGATGGTTTTTCTGCTCTTTTCTATATCCAATCATTTTCGTAGTTAGCCACTAATTTACCAACGAGACGTGACACGACTTTTAACCATTTCCACCAACAATAATAAATACTATTTATAGACAGAGCAATACGCGGTCAACCGCAGAAAAATTAACGGGCGACAAGATACATGCACGCGCACACGCACGCACAACATTTCCATCGAAGACGAACACATACGTGCGTACATGTACGAATATACTTAATATAAAAAGTATAATATTTGTAGGCGGATTAATAACACGAATTTAACTAACACAATAAATTGAGAATATACCTTCTTGTTTTTTCCTTTCTCAAAAACTACACTACTTTCTGTTTATTTATCCAACCTCTAATCGTAAGTTCAGTAAGTGCGTGAACGAAGAAAAAATATATAATAGCAGCAACAATCAACCGCTTTGTCCTAATCGAATTATTAAAAGCCAAACCATTTTTTAAATCTTAATTTTTATGAAGTATAACATACAACACACACAAAAAAAACCTTCGGATTGAAAAATTACGGCCGCGTGTTCGTGCAAAAACTTAAAACTTTATCAAGAGAAACAAAAATAAAAAAAGAGATTCTAGAAAATTGCTGACACAAAGTAAGCCGAAGCCATGCGTTTGCTTTATACATCGACTAAACACAAACTAATTAATTTCGATCCGCTTTTATTAATTTTTGCTCGACGTCGGGCAACTTTAGCAGCTTTGTTTTTGCGCTTGAACGCACTTGTATTTTCCCCACACCCCCTCATTTTGTCACGTAATTGTTCATTTGCAAAGAAGATATCGATTAATCGAGTACGATGGGCGAGATAGCGAAATGAGACAGACAGAGACAGAGATGAGAGAGACAAAGAGAAAGAGGAGCGAATTACGCAGATATCATTAATTTCTAAGAGAAAGTATAATAACATAGGGTTAACCGCCACAGTAACACAAACACTAGCGAAAATTAATTTTAAATAACATATTTAAACTTTCTTAACAAACCAGGCTACGAATAACGTTCTGGTCACAGATGGCTTTACATTGAGACTCTCAAGTTTCAATAAGCGAGAGTGCCACACTGCCACACAGGGTGTAAATGTAGTACATCCCCTAATCTCATCAATAACACTATGGGTTAAAGTGACCTTACAAGATCGGGCGAAAATATCAAGAATTTAAAGAATTTTTAATTTACAACACGCATTCGTATTCGCCAAGTTAAATTTGTTTCTATGCGATGCTGGCTACGATGTTGGGGAACCGATTTCAATTCTTATTCAATCACAAGCAGAGAAAAAACAACGGAAACACTATCGCAAATTTCTTTCGAATGTGGTATCATAGTGAGAGAATCGTCGTTTTCACCGTGAGGGGCGGTCTATATCCAGTGTGGAATGTGACAAAACATGTCCAGTGAGCAACTTCTTCATATCAATCATGTTGCCTGCCCCCCACCAATATATGGTGGTAATGCCCTCACCAGCCACCATTCTATAGTCTGTCCAAAATAAGAAACGTAAGGCGGGTCGAGGCACTCTCACACTAGTCGACAATAATGAAGGTAAAATTCTCCAATCAGAAATCATCTGATGGTACATTCGTTAATTGCGTCATGTCATCCAGTGCGAGAATATTCTCCTCTTTTCACCCGCACCTCAAGCATCGGTGAATTGCGGGTGGTGGATGGCGCTCCTTATTTTGAACAGACCATAGTTACTCTTATACATCACAAAAATAAATTGTAACGAAAATTTTATTATTGTGAGGGAATCTACACCAATACAGATTTTGAAAATTATAATTATAAATTCACCCATGTAAAAGGAGGCAAATTTTCTTGAATTTCACTGAAATAAGGGGGGGGGTGCGTAAAATTTCATTGAAAATATTCATTCAAACATACTATGAAAATTGCGCGACATATTAATAGCTATTATTTAAGCAAATAGTGATATCTTTATACCAATAGAGAATTGGAGGGGGTAATGAGCGGCTAAGACAGAATACAATAATTCTCAGACTACTTCACATGACGATGATTCCCTCGTATGATACCATTATAAGGAATTCCTTTCATAATACTATTGGAAGGAAATCAACTTAAAAAATCTCAGGGATGCAAAAACTTGGTTCGGAAGGACCGAAATTTGCGACGTTGAGATTTTCAGTAAACAGCTTGATGCATATAGTTGATCTCTGATATTCTGTAAGATACACGATTAGTGTAAGGTATTACGAAGCAATTGAATAAAATTCGTCTCTAGTTTTCGTTCGCCAGAAAATTCGAAAAACAGTTTACACAGATGACAGAACAAATTCAATGTTGCACCTGATGCGGAAAAAAAATTGAGAACTCTTTGAAACTTGAGATACGTTCGTGAAAATAATTCATGCGTGACGGATTGTCTGACTGCACCTTTAAATATGTCGCTAACTCATACTAGCCTATGTAAGATGAGACTTGTCCATTTCCTGAAATTATCAAAAACAGACTACTTCTTCTTACGCGAATGTGAGATGCATTTTCTTTGGTACACCAAATATGATAAGATTGGCCACGATCCAAATACTGTAAACTCCAGTTAGAATGCTCCTCAACTAAAATGTTCGAGTCCTTTAAAGTCACTTACATCCTTTAAACAAACAACAGAGCCGAAACTCGGTTAAACATCTCACATAATTATGCGTAATGTAATCAAGTTAAAGTAAGCTTAAAAAGCGTAAGTGACCTAAAAGTCAGTAGTAGCGTTTCCAATATCGACCTGGAGGCAGGGAACAGCGAGTTATAGATGGAAAATACTTTTAAAGACGAAAAAATTCGATATTTTGAACTTCTTTAACTTGAAAAAATCTGTATCGATGGTCAAAGGCGAAGCCTAGGGGAGACATGTGGGGTGCCCTAAAATATGGCCAAGCCCTATCGGAAAAAATTCTAAAATATGTATGTGTAAAATATATATAATTATATACATCTACTTAATTTCATTCCAGAGAAAATGACAAGATCTTGAACCTCCTCCTCCCGGCAGTTTTATTTTAACATTATTTCAGAAGAGGATCTTTAAAGATTTCAAGAGGGGTTTTGAACTCAAATAACTCCAAGTAACTCTCCCTGTCCATGCTACTGAACACAAGTGGAATAGCTCTCACCATCTGCCCAATTATGACGTAAGTTACGATATGTACCTAAATGCAATACGAACACTATGAATAATCAACAAAGAGGATAAAGCAAAAGCAAAACAATTCTAGTTTCTTACTTTCTCAATCAAAATATTAAGGGGGTTAATTTTGTCCCCAAGAGCGACAAATGAACTCGATAACTCGAGAGGGAAACATAAGCGAAAATTTGAAAATTTTTAATTGGGGACACAACTACGGATGGGCCTAGCAAAAGACCACATTCCCAAAAACTATTGGATCCGTTGAATGTTAAAGAATGGAGACATGTAGTGGCTTAGATTATATTTTGCTAATGCTGAATAAGGGGTTCATACACAAACGTGTACCGGAAAATATGACGCAATAGACCTAGCAAATACCGAAAATAAAATATGGGGAAAATATGAATAAGAAAGATCTATTTTTCTTTTGGAAAGTAGTCGTATTATTAATTGTAACGATTTTAAAATACAGAAGTCATAGCATAAGGAGAATTGAAGTAAAAGCCGCCGAAATTTGTTTCTTTAAAAAACAAGATAGTCCAAGCAACTTTCAAGAGTATTTTCTTCAACAATTTTTTTTTTTTTTAATTTAACAGTTAATAAAATATGCAGTTACAAAAATGAAAATATAAACATTAATTTCTTTCAAAATGAAACATGGAAAAGAGAAATATAAAAAATATTTTTGGGGCATCTCATCGATACAACTCATACGAGAGTAAGAAGTGATAAGGGGGTCATCACCCCTGAATCTGTAAATTAATAATTTATGGCATTAACTTTACCAATCAGGAATGAAAAATAAAAATTGCGAGCCAAATTCGTCAAAACAAGCAATTTTGAAAAAAAAAGCGCAAAATTTAAAAACGTGATTTCAAATTTACTTTTTAGACAAAAACTCCCAAAAAGCATATTTCCCAAATGCCAGAAGTGAAAACTGACATCGACTAATCGATATCTTAGCTGAAATACGTAGAGTAACCATGAAAGCGGATCGAAATGACAAATAAAAATTGTCGTTTTTTTTTTTTTTTTTTTAAATTGGCCCACCTCATCGCTGGGCTGAATATCTGACGACCCAAACTGGTCAGCTTGGTTCTTCAATAAATTGTAAATTTTGGCATAAGGTGCTTTAATAACCTGTAGCATAAAGAAAATAAATAACTAAAAGGAAAAAAATAGAATATCTCGTGCGAAGAAGGTAACAAAATGTTTCTTTAAAAAAAACAAAAAAAGGCTCAAACCGGAGAGATTTTCTTCTCAAATCGAACACGTATATAATAATTATAATACAATGTTCTGAATCGTATTCTCCAGGATAAGAATAATCAAGCCAAAAAATATAAACATATCTGTATATCATAGATGGACGGCAGCAGAAAAAAGCAGAACGAACGCGAAAATATTGATGAAAAACTTACCTCCCACGAGTCTCTGCTGCTGTCTCCTTCGGATCCTCGACGATGCATTTTCTTTTCATCCTCGCCGTTGGCATCGTCATCGTCCCACAATTCCGTATCCGAATTGACTAGTTCGTAACCACGGTCGGTAACTACATCCTCGTCCAGGTCACCGTACAGATGTGGTACCCAGATGTTGAGGAATTTGTACAAATCGTCCACTCTGAAAGCACACGCACGAGTCAGGTGCACAGTAATCTGTGACGTGTTTAAGGCTCATTGGCCTGGTAAGCTTCACATTATCACTGTCCTGATTCTGAGACAATCTATTACTCACTTGAATAAATAGTAAGTAACTAACTTTTACTCCAAGATAAGGCCAGGGTTAACTCCAAAAATGAGTAATATAATACTCATTTAACAGCTGAATCTAGCTCTACCCTTACGATCCGTTTTGTTTTGTTTTTTCTTTCTTTCTTTCTACTTTTTTTTTTGGGGGGGGGTAAGTGGGTGGGTGGGTAAACACACCTACTGACCACTACTCGTCAGTAAAATAAATTTATGGGTATAAGATAAAATTCACCTACACTCATTGTTTTGTGAATAAATTTTTTTTATTCAGGAAATAAGCCTAGAACTGTGCATTTGATTTTATATCAGATCAGCTGAGGTTAAACCAGAGGTAAACTAACTCAGCTTCAACTATATGGTATACAACTGGGAGTAATTGTTCAAATTAATACTACCCACTGGCGAGAAATTTACTTTCAGGTTATCCATACATCCAGAGTGACGAGAGAAAACGTTAACTTGTGATTAGGGAGCCAGATTATTGGATAAACACGAGAGATAAGAACAGTCTAGAGGAGATGATGAAATGGACACGTGCTAATTTTCAAACTTCTGTATTCTTTCACGGTAATTTCTGTTTCGTGCACTCGCAGTTTCTCGGATTATTAGCAAATTAATTCGATCAGAATGAAAGATTTTTTCCGAGGAACAGCTGTTGAATTGCAAGCCAATAGGCAATATAAACCGATGGTGACTGATTGAATTCCAAAGCATTTTGTTTTTGGTGTTGTTTATTTCTATTATTGAAAATGATTTTACTAAGGGACGTTTCAGAAATTCGTGACTGATCGATTTTTATCAACTATGTATCGCAACACATCAATATATCGATCTCGTATGTCCCATTTGCCCAGGTATTGTGGAATATTGAAAATAGTAATTTGTGTTGAAAATTCGTAGCTCAACACTAACTGGCATCAGAGCCCTTGCCACAGAATAATATTTCCCGTAGTACAGGGTCTATGTCTCTGTGCCTTAAATACGTAGAAACATACTTCGCGCACTACACGGCGAAGAGAAATTCGTGAAGAGTTTTGGAACCGTCTGCGTACATGTATAAATAAAGAAGTTTATTCAAAAATTTTTGATGATTGTTTCAATCATTTTCAATGAACAAGATGCTTGCACTTGAAGCGAGATAGCTGTAAATTTTCTTTTTATTTTATCTCTCAGAAAAATAGAAAAGAGTTTAATTTTAAGAAACAACATTACGGCGGTCTCTGTTTTTCCAGGGGGCTAGACCTACTTACCCTACTTGACTCGGATGATCGACCACCTAAGCCAAAAAAACAATTCGACCCAAGACGAACACCGAGTCACCGCAGCTCTATTCATTAAAAAACGTGTTTTTTTTTTAAACTTTCTTACCTGTTACGAGGGACGCTGAACCAGTATTCTGGCCTCATTTTCTTCTTGCCGTAAGACATGATGGGTGTCGTTTTGGGTATGCGTCGATTCAATGGTTTACCCATACGCAAACGCAAGTACAATGGTGGATCTTCGCATGATCTAGCTGGTCTAGGAATCAATTCTGCACGGCAACGGAAAAAACACACAAAAACTGCGTATTAGAATGACGTCGTAAACTAGGAACTCGGACAGATGAAAGCGCAAAAAGTAGACCATGGACTATACCAGGTTTCACACCATTATCCAACATGATGGTGGTATGGTGTACGATAAAAAGCCATAAAATATGCAGCGATCCGGAAAAAATGAAAAAGCATAACGAATGATTTTTACAACGAATTTGTTCACAATGTCGCACGAAGCCTGGATTTTATCTATACAAGGACGTAGATAACGAGAGGTTCTAAGGACATCTACCTCCTTCAAATAGGAACACTTCCATTATCGGCCATAGTCGTGGGAATTCATTTCATAAATTTTAAAATAATTTTAAATTTAAAAACAAAATGGAGGTTACACCAGTCTTAAAAAGTTTTTTCATGACTCTACATACATGTCACGAACAACGTTCATCGCTTACGAGTAAGATACGAGAAAAGCGTTCGAATTTTTATGCTTCTTCTAACAAGAGAAAAAAAAAGAAGAAGAAAGAAGAAAAAACGGCGGTAATTCAGAAGAGCGAGCAAAACAATAGCAGGAAAGCGCACAAAATTATGACTGCAGATGTGTGAGTGACGCGCACTTCAAACCCAAATTTTTGGAATGGCTATCGAATGATAAATATATTGCTACGAAAGGAAATGGTAAGAAGAAAGCCACATCAGCATACTGGAAGTAAAAAGTAATTAAATTTGAGCCACAAAATTCGAGTACCAATAGTTAAATCAGTAATCGAGAGGAAAGCCATACCAAGAAATGCATAAAGTTTTTAATAAAGACAAAATTTGGTAGACGTTTCCGAACTGTTTTCTTTTCATTGAAATTTAAGCAATGAACAACGGAGAATAGTTTTGAGAAGAAAAATTGATCGATTCTTCAAAATATTTCGAAACAAAACGGAGAGTTAATCACTCAAATATTAGTGATATGCGGAAACTGAAAACTTTATAAACTGAAAATATTAATCAACAGAGATAATTCAGGAAAGATGCTGTCAAATTGCAACAACGTTAGTGGAAATACAGGAGAAGGACCGATGACACAAAAAATTGAAAAGTAGGTTTTTCAGGCAAAGCACTTCAGCGTTCAGCACACAAAAATGAGCGAAGAAACGATGACTGAACAACACGGATAAAGCAGGACGATTTAGAGTCAACACAAATAGGAGGTTCTTAAATCAAGTTTAGGAAAAATGCAAGAAGTTAGATCGACTGAAGGACAAATAAATCATAAAATTCCAAGTTCATAAAGCAAGAAACAAGTTTGTAACTGGAGAAAAAAATAGAGCAACCAGTATCTGAAGTGAAGATCACAGGATAATGATTACAGCTACGGGCCGACATTTACGGGCGCACTTTCCTACAAGTGATAATCAAATATTCCACGTGCTTCCTCTCGCAGTCCAACATTTCTAAATTTGTTATAGAATTATTCTCTTTTGCGCGTTTTTTTGAAACAGCCAAAAAACACGTAGAAGGGGAAACAGATATAGGCCTACTTCCAAACAAAGAACGTAATCACAAAAGCGAAGTTTGCAAGTACGACGAAACACGAAGAATAAACAGAAAAATGGCGAGTACAAAAAAAACAACAAAACATGAAATTAACATTTAGAAAAAATATAGCGAACACAAGAGACGGGTTAGGGGAAAACTGAACAAAAATGCGCAGAAAGCGACGAAGCTGCAAAACCCCAGCAGACAGGAGAGAGTTGGCTGGCATGAAATAACGACGAAAAACGATTTTGTAAGTATTCTAACAGAAGAAAACGTACCTAAATTCTCAAGCTGAGGAAACAGCGGTGCGTGGACTACATGCAAAAAATACACAGTTCTAATCAGTTATGAAAATGGAAAACTAATTACTAGTGAAATGGTTACAGTTACGCTTTCTTTTTCTCACTCCTTATTCCTTCTCCCCTGCTTATTTATCCGGGAAAATCGCAACTATAGTAGAAAAATATTGGAAACAAATAAAATCTTGAATGGTTTATAAAGACGAATACAGGTCCATAATGACCAAGACATAATTGAAGACGATATTTACGCAATATGCAAAAAAAAATAGATTGACGTAATAGGTTTTAAAAGGCAGTTAGTCTAATTTTTTCATTTTTTTCAGCCAAATACGCAACATAATTAGTCGAGTCTTTCATCTTTAAAAATGGTCTGTAACCACTTGAATAAAAAGTGGCTGAGATATGCATTCAGTGGACTGGTTGGTTCACTGCTAGTAATTATTGGTCATTGTGAAATAATTTTCATTTATGCGGCGTTGAATATACCATTCTTCAACAATATATGGCAAGAGAATGGATACACATTTTTTTTAAAATTTTCTGCCAAAGCAACAAATATATTCGATTCATTAGTAAATGGCAACGTTTTTCATTACTTTAAAAACGTTAGCTCCGGCTGACTGCGGCCGTTTTTCATACAATCTCGCACTTGCATCGTTGCCATAAGATTGCGAATTAGGACGGAATGAAAAAACTTTCTCTGAATTTTAAGAACTCTATTTTCAATTGTGGACGCATTTTCTTCAGTAATGCCGAAAAGATGCCGAGAGGGACCATAGGTGAATCCAAGATTTTCGTGAGAGGATGAACTAACTCAAGGCCATAGGTACGGATGGGTCTGAGGGGAAGCTACAGATCTCAAAAGAACGTTTGGTCCCCCCACTACCTCCCCTCCCCCCCAAAAAATTAAAAAGACATACCACAAAAAAACGAACGATTATGCAAAAGATTTCCGGGTATTTACTTCGAAATTTCGTAAAATCTGTATACACACGAGCCAGTTTATGACAAAGGTTAAAAAAGTGTTGCACAGGAAGTTTTTATTCAAGCCGAATTCTGTAAAAAGTTAGATCTTAGTTCAGCTCTATACTGTTCTAGTTTTATGTTAGTTCGGAAAACCAAAACCACCAAAAAATAATACCTCGAATAGAGAAATTTCAAGAACTTTTCTGATAAAAGGGGCTTATAAAAAACGTAACCACCTACCAATTTTAAAATCAAAAATTCACAAACCATAATAAACGACACAATTTAAGAACGCACATTTAATAAATACAGGTCCATTTTTACGAGTTCTGATTAGTCGTTTTTTACGGTTTCATAATGTTGGAAATTCGAAAGTGATTAAGTCGCCAGCTAGAGGCTCAAACACTGTTCCAGAGAAAGGAAATTCGGCCTATGTCAACCTCTCTGAATTCGCAATGAAAGGGGCATCAGATGAGAAAATTTATCAGGACTACAAATATTTTCTGGCGGTAGATTAAAAACTACTTCCCGTGGAACTTTTGCATTTGCCTAGGCAAATAAAGAACCTGGAATCTTCGACGGAAAAATACGGTATTCCGTTAATCATATCGAAAAAAAGAAATTCATTGACAATTTTGATAAATATTTCATAATATTATAACTTTATACACTACCGGGGTTAGACGTACAGACAAGAACTTTCAGCAAGGATGAACTATGTCTTCACATTTTAAAACGGATAAAACCTTTTCATCACAACTAAGAAATGAATTTTATTTTTTATTTTTCCACAAGTATATTCGATGGAACACTTGAACACTTTCTTCATTCATTAAAAACTTTTAACAGACAATTTTTATACACAAACCGCACTTCAGAAAATTAAGTTGAAAAGAAGTCAACATATCAAAAAACGTACAAAAAAGCAAGACGGTAGGTACAAACACTTCGGACATTTAGCCTTGACTTTGAGGCAGTCTCATATTAATTTTGTAGACTGGTCCACAGGAATGAAATATTAATTGGAAAAAATTTTTTTCACTCCACTCTAATGCGTAACGTTTAATTATGTCTGCGATTTTTTTTCAGAAGATTATCGTCAACCTCATCGATGAATTGTTAACAATTTATCATCCAACCTTCCACATTTCACCGATTATCGAAGTACCATCAACTGGACGTTTCAAACGACTAATTAACTACAAAACCAGCAAATAAAATAACAAACACACACCAGGGTGCTCATCACTCGCTTCTATACTAGGAATAATTAGAAGCCGATCAACTGGTGAGGACACAACTACATGAAAAAAATTATGACACTGATTGAGTGAAGGAAATGAAGGAGAAAAAAAAACTCACTGTCGAACGAGACGAACAATTCGGGCATATCCTCGACGGAGACCATGCTGCGGTAATCGAGTCTGGGTCCTGCTGATTTCGTGCTATCGCTGCGATTATGGTGCTGCTGTCGAATGAAAGAACTCACCGATGAACGTCTGCGAACGCGAAGAAATGAAAAAAAAAGGGTTAGAAAATGCATCAAGAACTACATTAGCAAACAGCAATTTTCAGGACGATCTGACGCCATCGGTTTAGACAACTTTTCACATTGCAGTTACTTTTGGGAATGACTCCATAAAATTCGATCGCTGAATTTATACTTACCTAGCGTGGACGAGCCAAACACTGAAAAATTAATCTAACTAAATAACATTCAGATGTGAAACGATACGAATTGGCTCCTTGAATTTACGCTTTACAGCCGCAGAAGAAACGTAATTCAAGTCGATAGATAGTGAAATTTTTTTCACAATCATCAGCCTTTTCCACTACGAACTAGTCATAGATTGAGGGAATAACAGACGCTTCCACTAAAAATTTTTGAAGTACATCATTTTGCCTTTGAATTCCCGCATGACTTTAGTCACACCTAAATACTTTTAGACGAGAAAATTCAACTTCGCGATTACATTTATCATCCTCTTTTTCAGTCAATTTATAAAAATCACGAATACATTTCTCGTACGTACTCACAAGAATACGTTTTGCGATCAAATTTTTTTCGTTTAGGTACCTATCCTAATTGTGTTTCCAACATAAAATCGGAGACTAGTAGATAAAGGGGCGGGGCGAATATTACAGGGCATAAAAAATACAGAGTCGAATAGGCAAAATCGTAACAAAATAAAATTCATTATTGGATACTAATAATAATTTAAATCTACGTGCATACCGTAGTGAGTTACAGTAAAAGCATAATCAATACAGCAAATCGACTGTATTGTGGTAATCGATCATCAATAGCCCCGAGGCAACGATCGATTACCTATTTCGGCGTACAATCACCAATGCATTAAAAATAAAACAACAAAAATAAAAATAAAATCAAACCAATATACCAATCACCACAAATTAAAACTACCAAAGCAACGCAATATCTCATAAATCGTCGTCACGACAAACTAACTGGGCCGATATCCATAACTACACACATACACGACTAATTAATTGAACGAGGGACAGATTTAAAGAACAAAATAACCCTCTACAGTCCGATAAAAGAACAGAAAAAAGCGTCCAATATTTTCACGAATCGCGGATGAGGGGAGAAAAATCGTGAAACGAGCACAAAACATTACACTGCGTGAACAGAATCAAAATCTGGCAAGACAAAATTAATAACACTTTCAAAACAACGAAACAAAATGGAGAAAATTTTCATTCCCATCAAACGTGTTTTACTGTTTTTAATTTTAACCTCAGTTCTGGTCAATAATTTTATCGAGTCGGAGATTAATGAAAATCAAAGGCTACACATTCCTTTAGCCCCAATTTCCATCGAAATAAAATTAACATTGAAGATGATAATCGTGAAACAATAATTTTCTAAGGCCATTTTTCACATCTACCACAGGAGCAAACGAAATATGGTGTCAGAGTATTACAAATAATTTCAAGCGTTTCTCTTCACTCATTCAGAAAAAACAAAATAATGATGAATTCATTTTTAAGTATAAAATTCTATTTTGATTATCAAGGATTCCAATTTTTAATGTTTCGAGTGATTACAAATTTGTGTTCCTGAAAAATTTATAGACACAGACAAAGCAACAGATACATAATTAAATTTGACACAACAATTGAGAATTTTAGGAACATATCATTTGTTTTTTTTTTCATTCCATACAATTGATTAAAATTCAAAAATTTTGAGGAATTTGTTTCCGCATGGTTTAAATTTAATGAGTTTTCACTTCTTTTCACTTCCAACGAAACAGGCCTGCGATCAACAAGAGGGCTTAGGCAATATAAAACCGCATATTTATGACTCCCCATAACATTAATCAGCACAAGGGCCTAGTAATGGCTACGAAATGAAAGTGCAGATGGTGAACAGACACATGTACGACGATTCAGAAGAGTTGATACGATTTTCAAAATAAAAATTCTCTATTTTGTCCAGCCAGATTTATGATTCGGATCGTAGGGCAGCATACCAAAAACATCAAGAGGACTTTCATACTGACAGGAAACAACAGGAGCGTAAAAAAATATGTAAAAAAGAAAACGATTTAGTTTCAACTTACCCCACGTTACTAATGATTGAGGAAGCAAATCCTTCTTTTTTGGGCTGACTGGAAAGCACAGAGGAAGAGGAAATGGTGGCGCATCGATGATGACGATGGTGATGGTGATGTTGTTGTTGGTGAAGATGTTGGGCAGACGGTTCCAGATTGGGCTGGGATGAGGAATTAGTGGAAAGAATGCCACTGGGAGGGAACTGAAATTTATTACTGCTTTCTTCACTCGGAGTTTTCGTTAAGAACAGACCAGTACTGAAGTCCGTCAACGTATTGATAGGGGAACTGTAGCGTACACACAATAAATACAACACGACGTCGAATTAGGTTAGATGGAAAACGCTAAATATGTGAAGTTATTAGACCTTCGGATTACGGTTGGGTGCTGCTCCTGATGGACAATAATCGGCCTGTCCAAAATAAAGGGCCCAGCTTTTACATTTAAGGCGTAAAAGACTTGAAAATTTTTATCACATAAATTGAGTGAAACGCCGAAAGTCAATTCGGCTTCATTTCAGTAGTAAATTTGCCGTGGCAGCCTACACAGAGTGAGTCAGTTTTGGACGCATCAAGCGAAAATTACCTTTTGGTGCGTAAAAAATTGACTCACCACGCTTTTTCTACAAGAGAAGCATTTTTCGAAGCCCCGTTGGTAGTACTCATTGCATGTTCAAGTATGAATGAATAAATCGTTGGCAAATGAAATGAAACCTTTTTTAATGAGAAAATAACAGAAAAAAAAAAAATTCGTAAGTACCCTTACCAACTAGAAATGAAAAGTTGGGAAAATTTTTAAATAAGTGTTCCAAGTATCCACCATTGTCTTGGTCACAATAACTTAATTGATAAAACAATGTCGGCACGCTGTACAGTTGGGCACGAGGTATTTTCTGGAAGGTCAGCAAAAGGCACCAATAGATGGTAAACTGAGACGCGATGTGACCCCAAAAAATGAAATTTACATGGGCTGAGGTAAATTTAGCGTGGCGGCCATCCCTCCGTACTTTCATACAGCAATCAATTTTCCACAAGAGAAATTTCTGAGCAGCTCATTTGCAGATCAGTAATCATGAACAGGACACCCATCATGTTCGTAGCAAAGTTAACGCTTACTAGATTTTCTTGAGGCATCGAAGAATGACTAGCTACTTTATTAATATGGTAAAAGCTTGGCGAGTCAATTTTTGACGCATCAGAGGTTACCTTCGAATTGAAGCGGCAAAAACTAATTCGCCCGGTAACGTAGTGGAGGTAACTTTTTTTTTCCTCATGTAAATTCTGTTACGAATAAATGTTAACTGTCGTTCAAATGATCGTAGCGACATAGTAATACTATTTTTTGATGCAATTAGACACGCGCAACTTTGAAATAGGTATGTGCCTGCAGAATTTCATTCTCCAATCCAAATGTAATACGGCGGAAATGTGTCATTGGCAGTCTCGTATTAAAACAATATTTTTTTCAAATATTTTCCAACCATTCTTCAGCTTTAGGTGATAGAAGGAAACTTCTCTCGAATGTTATGGCGTAGTGCTGCCCACCAAGGACACGAACGGTTCATTTCAAACGGAATCAATGCGACAAAACGTAGTGATTAGTTATTTCGTTGAAATAGCAAGGATTCTGCCCAGCCAGAGGCATACTTCCCCGCTATGAAATTACAAGAAAGCGCTGTGCAGGATCATTCTGGTGCTGCTCAGTAAGTACCAAACAAGGCAGTACGTTGGACAGCATATTGTTCTAAATACTGCTGAGCATGTACTATACGCGACTGCGCCGTGTGTGCTGCATATTATGTGGTACTATGAACATACAGTAGCATTACCATAGCATAAACTGCGATTAGATAGTTTTTATAATTCATTCATTCATTCCAATTCCAAAACGCTTTGTCGCACGTGGCAACTAATTCATTTAGTAAAATTTTCACGATGACTGGCATTCGCTACAAATATCTCATGGAGATATATTAGCAGCGCCACATAACTTATCGGCGAGCATCTAGCTAACTCGATAAATTTAGTTTCACAAAATTCCATCGGAGAATAAAATTTTGTGGGATAGTGTAATGTAATGCATGTTTGATAGCACGTACAGTTGTAGTCCGGCATTGCAGCCAATAACACAGGTGGAAATGACTTGCATGATAAAACATGGAAGTGTTAATGAATGAAATATGTACCGTGTAGCACTATCTTTGCTTCCTTGGATGGGGAGTGATTTTAGAGAATTATTCTAATCTCTTTGGTCATATTCATTTTTCAAATACACACACAAAAAAAAAAAGGTCCAAGTTCTATTTAAGTGGCACGAATAGTACGAACTTGCGGCACGCATCTAATGTCCTGGTTTGAAGCGACAAAATTACGAAAATTTTGCAGGAGGTTGGGATGAAAAAATCAAACAAATCTTCCAACAAGAAGTAGCTTAACATCAATTTTTAAAAACGAACTTTCGACGATATCATAAGAAAAATTCTAATCCGATATTAAACGTACACTTTCAACAACAGTCACTCAGAAGGTATTATCGTCAAAATCCACGCAGAAAACGCCATTTCAATTACCGAGTTAAATTGAAGAACACCGAACATAATTTAAGTTAATATTGAACTGGGCATTATGCGGTACCTACCGCATCAAACTAGTGCTGACTGAAAATAACAATCAAAAGAAAAAAAAAAAAGCAGCACCAATCCGCAATCCGAGGTTTCATCAAAGCATAGGAAATCATCGACTGCTTTTCCGACCGAGCAAACAGCCGAAAGCCCTGCATAACTACCTTATTTAAAGGTGCCTACGATGAAGTCCTCAAATTAAACCTCGACGACGAATTTACTATAGGTAAAAAGGTATCTCATACGGTTAGAAGCCGCGTGCGTTTCCCAAAAAACATAAAATTCGATGTGCGCTAATTAGAGTAAAAATTTAAAGCTCCTATATAAAATAATAATATAATTATATGCTCCAAAGTCGTGATTAATTTTTCATTATCTACACGTAGAACCAGTCTTTCCCTGCACCGTGTAGTTACATTAATACTCGAACACCAACGGAAGAAAGAAACAAATAAATACGTAGGCGATGATGAAAATATTACACTGGAAGCGTCCAATATTATATAAGAGAATAAATTATTAGTGCAGTAGGTAGTTATTTGGAAAAACAAGAACAAAATTAGCGAAAAGAGAAAATATGTACGAAAGAATGCCTCTTTTTTTTTCTTATATTTTTTGTCAGTGTGTCAAGAAAGAGACGGAGGTAGATTTACGCACCTGGAGAACACTTTTGAAAATACGCTGGACGAGTGCGAAGGGTGGCTCGACTCAGCAGACGATGGTAACGAGGATTCTTTATCGTCTTTTTCGCCGGCAATATTCTCCATCCACGCCAGCGGATATGATAAACGTTTCATCATCTGTAACAGAAATCGTTTCACCAACGTAAGTTTCGAACTGATTCCAAAAGCAGAGAAGTTAAGTTATTCGCATCGAACGTGAAGCTGTACGAAAATAAAACCTTCAATGACTTCTTGAAAAATGAATACTACCGCCGACCGCTATTCGGCTAAAAATTATCGTAATTTTGATACGATCAAAACACCGACAAAAAGTTGTTTTAAGCAAGTTCTTGCTTCAAGCCCGAGCTTAGACTTACTTATCATTGACTTTCATTTCATTCATGGAGTAAGTTATAAACAAAATTCCGATTCCAGGCGGTTACAATCAGAGATCACGGATGAAGCCCGAAATAATTTTAACGTAGAATACATTTCAAGACTTATAATTCGAGGAAAATGTCCAAAAATTCGTCACTAAAAATGACTTCGTGGAATCAACATCTTAAACTTCACCTGAGGGAAGCTTCGCGAAGAAAGGGAGAACTGAAGAAAAGTAGAGAGCCTATGCGTGGAGTCACCTGGCGTCAAAGAGGATGATCTTTCCCGTTCCCAGAAACTCAGCATGGACGTAAATGGCAAAAGGGAGGGTTTGAGAGGGGAGGAGACGAAGTCCATCAGGAACAGATGGAGTCCATGAGGTGAAGCTCCCTCCACCGAGAGACGAAGTGCTACTTTTTTTATTGTTTCGAAAGTCAACAAGATTTAATGTCCGAGAACATTTCTTTGTTTGAAGCGAGTTGACTGAACCATCGATATAATTAGGGGTTAAAAAGTACGGATGAAGGATGGAAATATCTCCGAGAAGATAAATTTGCGTCTCCGTTCAGAGCCGCGGCGCATATTTTGAGAAAAAAAATTGTGCCTACGAAAAGAAGAAACGTTTTTTGTTATTAAAACATGGGCCAATCACATGACACAATGAGGGCACTAATAATGCTTTCTACTCAATAAAAATATTTTTAATTTTCAGATTAGAATTTCTCGAATACTGCAAAAAAGGAAGACATTCCACAAATTAAAAAAAAATCGTTGATCGCAGACTCAACTTTCAACTAACACATGCGACAGGCATAAAAGAAACGATAGACACAAAAAACTTTTTAAGAAGAAATGTCAAATAATAACATTATTGCTAACGAAAGAAATCAAAACGTTTCGAAATAAAAAGCGCGATCTCAAACTAACATAAGAATTTGTAATATTTTTCATTTTTAACAGAGATTATGGTCACAAATGATGAAAACTTTTCCAACCTGTGAGAAAAACTTGACACAAAATCACGAAAAAGTGAGTGTTAGGGGAAATTTTACTAGTTATTTCCTGGACTAGGCACGGATATATTTTTGACTCAGGATCTGCGCATTTTCTAGTAAGTCTAGCAGGATTTTAGGTAAGTCTCAGGGGAAACACTCATCAAATGATTTATTACCTACTTCAATTTCTTACTTTAGGTCTCAATGAAATCCAAATAGGGCCTTTTAAGCTTAAATATGTTTCAATAACCCACTTTTAATAGATTTTAAAACAAAAGAACAACCTCATATCACAAACTGTAAAACTGAGATTTTTATTTTATCTAAGGACGTTCTGATTTCTCTGATATGCGATCAAGCTATTATTTTGTAATTAAAAATTTGTTCGTACACAAAGTTTTTTTCCCGTCTTTTGTTTGTGTTTTATTTTCGGACTATCAAGAGGTTTGGTTGAAAGTTTGTTTACAGATCAAAAGTTAATTTTTGTTTGTGTTACGTATTTTCAGAGGAATTCAAAAAATTCGTGGAAAATCAGAGTGGATTATTACAGAAAAATTTGTTAAATTTATTGATTTATTTCTCTTACTAATAGAAAAATCCTATCTACTTGGTTCACCACGCTATTTCAATCTTCCGAAATGTGTTTGCATTATGATTACAAGTAGGTTCCCACAATTCTACCGCGTAAATAGCACAATTTTATACACTAATCAATGATCTTCCGAGCATTTAAGAGTTGAATTGAAAATTTAGAAAAATGTTGCCATAGATGCTTTACGCTTATTTTTCACGCCTCAGTTAATTTCATGCAGCTAAAAACGAATTGGATAACACGGTGCAGTCGCTTCGTTGATACAATGAGGAAACGCGCAATGGTGTTCCAAAGAAAAATTTTGAAGATGGGGCGAATCTCGGTTTCATTAGAAAAATTTCGCGAGTGGAGCGACCGAAAAAGTTTTTAGGTGTCTTTTTTGTGTTCTAAAACATGATATTGTACCAATTCTAGTATCAACTCTAACAGTGGCTTACCCATCACATGTAGCGATTTTTTTTTGTAAGGTTCATTAATTTTCCTGACTGAAGAAATGGAATACGAAAAAAAGTCAGATTCCTCAGGCCTGGCCTTCCCCATAAAGAGTAGAACCAAATAATTTTATATTTGTACCACATTTTTGTGTTTATGATCTCGTCTTTGCTTAGACAATAAAATTAGCTGTTGGCCTAAAAATTCGATTTTTTTAAAATCGATTATTTTCGAAACTTCTCACGAGTACCCTGAGGGTACCCACGGATCCGGTTCTAAACAGCTCTGGGACCACAAGTGGATTGCTTACCTTACTTTTTTTGCTGTCGGCCGACTGCTTATCAGCGTCGTCCGTTGTCGACAACGACGGCTTCGATGACGAATTGTCCAGGCTGCTCTCCTTGCTGTCGTCCAGACTGAACGACACTGAAGTGGATTTCTTGGTGCTGGGCGAGCTTTCGTCGTCGCCCTGCGACAGCGGCCGCAGTGGCTTCGGCGGCACAAATTCGGCGCCGTCTGACAACAAAATTTCCGCATCCGAGTACGTCGTCTTTCTTGACGCGCCTACCAGGGAGGGATCACGTATATCAATGCCAGAGTCATGACAAGACTGTTTTATCAAACGACCGCTTTGATTTTCGCTACGCTCGTTTTCAATTTCTACGTCATGCAGCAGCAATGCAAACAAAAACGACGAAAATAAATAAATAAATAAATAAATAAATAAATAAATAAATAAATAACTATATAACACTAATCTGTACAGTGTATGAGAAAAACAAAAACAAAAAGGAAACGACAAAAGGCTTCAAAACAAAACTACCGAATACATAGAATACGTAAATTTACAGTTTATAATATGGTTTTATTTTCATTGGTTCATCCGCCCGACCCCGCCTACCTCGAAGATAAAACCATTTTACTTTACGAGTACATCAAAAATCGAATGTTCTATTAAATCATTGAATTACCGAAGTTCCTACATCGGCTCAGTTCACACTTATACCTCGGAATTTATTTGATCAAACTTTTCTGCGTTTTTCTTTTCCTGGAACGCGAAAGAATATTTCTATCGATGCTTTAAGTTAAAAACTAGTTTAAAGAGACCCATTCGATCATTAATCAGTCTTTTTGTTTTTCGCATTAATTTACAAAGTTCAGAAACTTTTAGACTGCGAGTATTAGCCAATTTCTCATGCATTTAAAACAAATTTTACGGAAAATATAACTGGAATGGAGGAACATGAAATGTGATTAAGGAATCAATGTTAATGAAAAACCAGCATTATCAGAAGTTTAGAGCACAATTCAAAACACATTCCAAAGATAACTTGATTGAAAAAAACGACAATCAACTAACGCAGTTTTTGTTGAAAAATTGCATTTTCATGGGAGCAGAGAAAACTGAAAAAATAAGAAAACGACATCGTTAATGAATGACTGTTTTTTTATGTTCAGTTTTCTAATCAAGTTTTGACTAGCTTAAAAAAATACGATAACAAACAAAAGACAAGATTGGATTTCCGAAAACTAGATATTTTTGTATTGGTAATGAACCGAGTTGGAATTTTATTTTCCAATTGGAACTCATGAAGAATTGATGTAAAAATAATACAGTTACAATATTGTAAGACGTACGAGTTACGATCGCTTAAGCCCCTACTAGAGTACTAGACCGAGCGCTAAGATGTTTACACATCAAAAATTCTGGAACCGGTTTTGAAATTTGAATTTCAAACATCTTCACATGTTTTTCGCAGAAAATCTATTAACGATACCACAAAAATGTTTCGAGTATCTCTATAATATGCACAAACTTGAATGTACGGCCTATTCGTCAGTAAAATGAAAAGTTTTTTCTCTTTCAATAAAAACTTTCTCCTAGTGGATATTGGTGATTTTTTTAGGTACATCAGCTTTTCAACTGAAAGGAGGGAGAAAAATTCGAATCATGTTCGAGTCGATAACTGAATTCACAAAACGCTAGACTATCAAATCCCCAGGCTACAGGGCAATATGGATAACTCGCTGTTAAAAACAAGTAACAAAGATTAAAAGACTAAATTCCAAAACTTTAAAATCCCCATAGTAAAAATTTCACGATAAATTATAAAAATATATTACAATGGAGGATTGCAATCACGGTATTCTTTGAACTTTAATACGCAGTTACTCGAAGATGATAGCTCACGTAAAAATCTTCGACAACAGGTAAGAGGAGATGATGACGAGAGCTTGAAAGTAAAATTCATACCGCTAAATTGTTGTAAAAATGTTTTTACATCTCTTCTCACGCATTATATGTAAGTTTTGAAGTTTTCGTAACTCTGTACTAGGAATTTCAAGTATTCACATGCCTGAATCTGGCTATACGATGGTATTCATGGTTCAGTGGAAACATATCACGGTCTTTTAACCATCGAATTAAAGCGTTGAAAGCGAAGTTCAAACTAATTCATGGATTTTTTAAAGGTTTAAACCGAAAGTAGACGAACTGAATCCAGCATTATGGATTAGATATTGATAGGGAAACGCTATGAGGATTAATGAAAAATTTTCAAGGTGTCACGGAGTCCGGCATAAATATGCTGCATGTGAGGTAAAATCATCGTACGCCTCTGTTGAATAATTAAGACGCTCCAGGAAACAGTAAAAATTTAAAAACAAAACCTCAAATAGCTCAACACGTATGATAAGGTTTAGCGCAGCGCAAAATTAGTGCCGATAAATTGCAAATACTACGGTAATGTGAAATCATTACAAAAAAGCACTCAACATAAATGCATTCTACCGCAACATTTTATGAAATAGGTGAATTCTAAGAGAAAGCGTATCCAATTATAAAAGGGTTTTACAGTAAGTTTATTCGAATTCTTTCAGTAAAGTGAATATTTTTAACTTTTGCTTCACGAAAAGGTCGGTAAACCAGTATGATTTATTTATTTTTTAGAATTTATTTCCGGTTCCGTTCCTCCCATTTTTTTTTTTTTTTTCAAAATATCGATTCACTTTTGGATAGGTTTCTTTTAGACTTTCAAAATATCGATTCATTATTCCACTTCGATTCTAATGAAATTTAATTACGTTCTGTTTTTTGGCTTCAAATTCGCAATTATTTTTGTTTGATTTTATTAACTGCTTCTATATGTTCAACCATAAAAAGAACCGAAAACAGCAGCAAGCTGATTTCGAATTAAAATCCGATTTTTGGACTAGGTTCTATTTAATTTTATGCCTGAATCCAAAATAAGGAATAAATTCTGATTCGGTTTTTAGATTCAGTAGCTGTTTTCATTTTGGTTTCCAGTCGTTCCAGAGTTCCAAAATAAAGATTTGGGTCCGATTCAATTCCAAAAACAAATAATAATAATAATAATAATAATAATAATAATAATAATAATAATAATAATAATAATAAAATCAAAAATCTGATTTTCAGCATGTTTTTATTTTTTCGATCCTTTAACCACTTCTAAAGATCCACGGCATGATTATAAAAATGTTACTCTGGCATACTTAGTACCAATCGACAGAAATTAATTACAAATCACCAAAAATTTTGAATCGGGAATATGATTACTCACAAACGAGAAATTTCAAGAACTTATAATTTTATTTTACGTCGACTACTAATTATGGATATGTAGAGAATATCCAACAGAAAAAAAGTTGAAAAGTTTTATCTATTTGTGTAAAAATGAGCAACAAATTTCTAAAGCACTCGATTTTTTCTCTGACAGAAAAACTGAAAGAACAATAATTGTGGCTCGAAATAAAAAGTGGTAGAAAAACCACAGGAAGGGGTTAAATGAATAAGAATATGAGAAAATGTTTACTCATTCTGTAAAGAAAGTAGCTATATTCAGTTTTTCTAGAAGAAAAAATCGAGTGCAACTAGACTGAATTTTCAACATTATTCAAGCATTAGATGTTTCATATACATTCATATTCTCGAAATTTCTGGTTTACGGTTTGTCCTACATCTACATGTTTCTAATTACTGCTTTTGAAGCCACAGTGATTAGCACTAAATATGCGTAAGTCAAATTTTCAAATTGCCTTATGGATTTCCTGAAGCAGTTTAACGGTTAACGGGAACTGGATTTGGTTATCAAATACGACCATTAATCTAGTACGCGGGTGTTAGGTGATTGGAGGATCAGAGGATCACACGTCGAGTGGCGTAAGTGAGACCGACAGATCAAGGATACAAGGGCCGTAATAAATGCGATAGCCTACACAAGTACGTAAATTGCAGCATGTAGGAGGCTAACGAATACACTTCGTGGTAATTACCATCTTCGGCGGCTGGACATTCGTTTTCAAGTGAGCGTATTTTATTGGGTACAGCCCAATGCTGATCAAGCGACGATTGACGTCTTTCTTCTAAATGTTTAATCACAGCTTCTGCTTCGACTAGGTGGGGTAAATTCGTTTCGGACGCATTCTCTTCGTTGTCCGGGGGCAGAGAGGCCGGCGATTCGGTCCTTCTTTCGTCGCCCGAATGCGAATCTTCTTTTTCCGAAAATTCGTCCGAACGTTTCTGTGCGCACAGAAATACAAAACAAATAGAACATTAACAACGACGACAATATACCGATTTACACAATGGTAAATGCGCAATTTTTTTTTTTTTACATAAATACTTATTAAAGCAACCACAGTGAGAAAAGGTGAAGTCACGCTGTGGCCCTGAGGCTCGAGCCACATTTTTTTTTGGAAAAAAAAGCATAAATAGAAGCGCCACAATGCCAAATTGAGTTGAATAAAAATGAAAGTATATGGGAAAAAACAAAAAGAAAAGAAAAAAACTGAAAAATAATATCGAGAAAGCGAAAACTGATTGCCCACTACAACAGAGTAAGCCTATGTCGTAAAAATATTTATTATCAAGATCTAAGCCAAAAATTTAAGGAAAAAATATTTATAATAGAGAAAAAGCAACTGAATACAAAATTACGATACTGAGGCTAATCCGGTTAGCCTAGGAATGTCTCCTGTCCCCGTTGTTTTGAGGATCAACTTTGTTTCCTATAGATTTTCTTGACCAATAATTTTTTTGGGGACAATATTCAGCTTAATTAATGCTTTTATAGTCTTAACAAATTTTACTTCGAATGTTAACCCAGCCTCCTCTAAAAAAAATTTTATATTAAATTCCATTTTTCTCAAAATTGATTTTGAGTGACTCTAGTCATTCTGCTCTTCGCACTTTTCTACACAATAGTACCCGATAAAAAGTGATCCGAAATTTTACGTATGAGAAATACAAAAATTACTACAGAAAATTGGTCCCAGTACCAAAAAGAAGGAGTGCAAGAATGAAAATTAAGACGTGATTTAATGCGTGCGTTTAATTGAAAAAAAAATGGCAGTAGGTACAACAGTTTCCACACACCAAGGATCAAATAGGATTTAAAACCAGCTTTAAAAGCTTTAAAAAATGCCAGTTAGTATGTATAAACCTACAATCGCTAAAATATCTCCTTCAAATCTTTTCATCTTGTATTGTTGTTTTGTTTCCTTGCCGAATTTTATCAGCTATAATAATTGCAAGGAATACTTTTTGCTCCATAATATGTTTAAATACAGAATCAACTTACCAGTAAATGATTAGATTTTTTCACAATTAAATCGCTATCAAATGCTTTTGGAAATGCATTACCAGGGCGCTCCTCGTCGCACGAGCATATGCTTCCGTTGTCCTCTTCTTCAGTTGAAGATCTAAAGACGAATCAGAATAGAATTTTCAGTATTACTAATAAATAGGAGATACACATCTCAAGGAAAGTGGCTCGCTGTATATTTATCTAGAGAAAATTACATTCCTTATTTCGCAGAAAAATTCGTTAAAACTTTTAAACTGTTCGGGTGAAAGTAAGACTGGATCTAGTTTGAAACGAAGCAGGCAACTTTCGAAGGGCAACAATTTTTCCATTTAAGAAGAAAAAAACCTCCAAGATGATAACCTAAAGGAGGAAATACTCAATTGACCGCAGGGCTTCATTCTTTTTTAAGATCTCGAGACACATGTCAGAGAACAGCTGAAATCAGTGGTAAATATCTGATGTAACGATTTACTACAAACTGGACGTCTTATCATCTTAAACGTCCATTTCATCATGAAACATAACTGTCATAATACCAACTCACAAGCTGGCGAAAAAACAATGAAAACATTAGCTGTGATCGAGGAAACAAAAAAGTACTTCTATTACTATTTTAAATTTTTAGTTCTGGACATATTCTATTTTCCATTGAAAGTTAATTTTTAGTTCTACTCCATGATTTTAGTTCGAACTAGTGCCACATTTTTCCAAATCAAACGGAGAGTTTAGAAAAAAAAAAATAACTCTTGCACAAGCTTCGCAAGAAAATATACATTTTCTTTGTTTAAAATTCACCTATATCATAACATTCTTTTAATAAAGTAGTGTGGGTTCACCTCTAAAACCCACAGGCGAATGGATGCGGACTTGCGTGTTCGGATATTACCAATTTGGTAAGGCAGCCAACCTTTTATACTATTCTGAACCGGCGACTAGCGAAAGACATCGCCGGTGTATAAGTTAGGCTAAACACGTACGTCATCCGCGAGTATCGAGAGATAGGCGCGCGTTACGTGTTTAGCCTAGACCGCGGCACGTGCGTATTCGTATGCACGTTCGCGCTAGGCTACATTCGTAACACGTCGGCTAAACAGAGAACAAATTTCGTCTGTTTAGCCTAAGTGCTACGAGCGCCTAATTTGTTTTAACGTCCGTAGACTTTATTATGCGGACTTGGTGATGGACCAAGTCCGCGGTCTGTCGACTGGGGCCGAGCCCCGAAAGAAGGGAGGACATGGTCCCCACAACTACTCCCCCCCAGTTTCACTGTCGGTGGAACGACTTATGTTCCGAAGTCTAGGGGAACCTGTGGACGACTCATTTGTGTCCAGTGGGTGGCCTCGCATTGTTGCGAGGGTTGGCATTTCCTCCGAAGATTAAATCTCGGAGGGCCACGCCGAGGGTATGTCCCGCAATAGTCCCGTCGTAGTAGGATAATCTACGGCGTTGCTGATAGTTAGCTCTGGATTGGATACCACGTTTTCTATTTCTACGAGGATGGTGTCCATGTTCGTCCGCCTGAGTATTCTTACGGAAAGGAGTGTAACCTTGGAGAAGTGGCGATTTGGAAATGCCAGTGTTCTGAAAGTTGTTACGGACGACAGAGTTGGAAAATTTGAAATTTGAAAATTTCGGCTCTGGTTTCGGAATTATCGAAAGAGCCTGATTTTCGGAGGTGAGGAAAATGCTCGCCTTCCTAGGTCAGGTGGCTCTGTGGTGTTAGCCACAGAGGAACAAGCCGCCGATTGGTCCGCAGGGAATGGAATGATTTTCGGGGTTTGTTGCGTCATCTCATTGAGAATTGACTCAATGTTAGCAACGTTCCCTGAAGATTGAGAATTTTTGGCAGGTTGAGGAGGTTTAGTTGCGTCGGGAAGCAACATCTCCTCCTCGTAATCGAGAAGTTGGTCAACTTCCATATTGGTAGTTGAGGACATAGTGAAAAAATGAAAATAAAAATAAGATAAAAATTTACAAGGAAATTCGAGAGTGAAATCAAAGCGAACAGTTCTAATTGAACTAAGAGTGGTGCTTTGAGCAACAGTCGACAGGCGAATGAAATGTGTTTGTCAGTTGTTGCGACGATTTGGTTCGATTTTCCTTTTGCAATCAGCTGTTTGTGACGTCAGTCTATAGTGTTTTATGTGTTTTTATCTAACCTTCGATTTTGAGGTCGACGTGCTAGTGTGTTAGAAGAAGCACGTGCGATAAGAGTATGAGATTTTTATTATATCTATATATGAGATTTCTATGTATTGGATTTTTATTATATCTATATATATTTTTACTCTCTGCAAAATCGAGGTGATGTTCTTGTTGGTTTCTGATTGCGTTTTTTATATGTTCCTTTTGGCCTGCCTCTTTGTTTAGGCTTGATTGGGCTTTTAGGATTATATGTGTGAGTGACTATTTCCTCATTAAATCTTACTTTTTTCTTATTTTTGGTGTTTGATTTTACCACTTCACTATATGTTTTTCGTGTTTTATTTGTTTGTGAGTCAGATTTTATGTTTGTTTTTTCGTCTTTATTCTCTGAATTTTGTGAATTTTTATTTTTATTTTCGTTTATCATTTTGTCCAATTCTGCATTTTCACTAATTAGGAATGCTGGTTTGACCCGATCTATCGACACCTTCTTTTCCTGTCCTGATACAAGTATTGTGAACGTTTTTTCTGTTCGATCAATTACTTTGTATGGTCCAGAATAGGGTTTTTGTAAAGCTCGTTTCATTCCTTCCTCTCGTAAGAACACATGCGATGTTGTAGCTAAGTGTCTTGAGACATAAGGTTTTTGTTTACCGTGAGTAGGTGCTTGCTTAAGGAATTGATTTGCATCATCTTTTATGTTTTGCATTAAGGTTTCGGGGTTTATTTCTTTTGATTCAATAAAGAAATCCCCTGGCAAGCGTAATTCTTCGCCTAATGCTAGTTGAGCGGCGGAGTGGCCAGTGTCGGTTTGTAAGGCTGATCTTAGGCCTAACAAGATGGTAGGTAAGATCTCTACCCATCTTTTTGTGTCGGCAGCCATTATAGAAGCTTTAAGAGCTCTGTGCCACCTTTCTACCTTCCCATTTGATTGGGGGTGGTAGGTTGTAGTAGCCCAATGTTTAGCACCCAAGGTTTTTGTTAGTTCACTAAATAATTGGCTTTCAAATTGCCTACCTTGGTCGGTTGTAATGCTTTGGGGTACTCCAAATCTAGCAATCCAGGTTGTATATAATTGAGTAGCTACTGTTTGTGCTGACATCTCAATTAATGGAATTGCTTCTGGCCATCTAGTTGCATGGTCAATCATCGTAAGGAGGTATTTATGTCCTTGTGATGGGGGTAATGGACCCACTAAATCTATGTGAAGGTGTTTAAACCGATCGGTTGGTCTAAACCTTTTAAATGCAGATCTCGTGTCTGCCAATTTTGGCTGTCTGACAGTTCAGACAGGCACGGGCCCAGTTGTTACAATCTGAATTTATTTTGGGCCATACGAATCTCGAGGTCATGAGTTTTGTAGTACTACGAGGTCCAGTGTGTGATAGGTTATGCACACTGTCAAACACCATTTTTCTGTATTTTAATGGAATAAATGGACGTTCTTTACCAGTTGACACATCACATATTAGTAGTAATTTTGTGTCAGGGAGTTTTCTCAGTTTTAGTTTAAGACCTGTGGTGTTGGAAGATAGCAATTTTTGCAATTCTTCGTCTTCCAGTTGGTCTTTTGCTATTTCGGCATATGGTAACTGAGATGGAGTTGTGATAGCTTCAATTCGACTTAAGGCGTCAGCTGGTTCATTCAGCTCTCCTTTGATGTACCTTATGTCAGTCGTGAATTGACTAATGAATTCAAGCTGTCTTATTTGGCGAGGTGAGGCATGCTCACTTCTTTGCTCAAAGGCATGTGTTATGGGTTTATGGTCCGTATACACGGTGAAACATCTACCCTCTACATGGTGTCTAAAATGCCTTATTGCTGTATTTATTGCCAATAACTCCCGGTCGTAAGTACTATAATTTTTCTCAGTTTTGGAAAGTTTCCTCGAGAAAAAGGCAAGTGGTTGGTTGGTGTTATCCTTTATTTGGTATAAGGTTGCACCTATTGCAAAATCGGATGCGTCTGTTGAGATACAGAGTGGAAGACTGTCATCCGGGTGGGCCAGTAACGTTGCATTGGCTAGCATGTTTTTTGTATTTTCAAATGCTAGTTCTGCCTCTTCAGTCCATTCAATGGGCGTTTTGTCGCGCTTTTTATTGGTTTTAATAAGGGCGAACAGTTTGCCTTGTTCTGAAGCAGCGTTTTTTATGCAGCGTCTGTAAAAATTGATCATTCCTAGGAACCTTCGAAGTTCTGCAACATTCTTGGGTTTAGGAAATTTCAATATAGGCTCCACCTTTGTTTTCAGGGGGGCTATACCTTCGGGTGTTATTTGGTACCCGAGAAAGTCAATACTGTTTCTAGCAAATTCGCTTTTAGGTAAATTGACCGTAAGGCCGGCATTGTGTATACGCTGTAATACGGCTCTTACGTTTTTCTCGTGTTCATCAATTCCACCTTCTGAGCATATGCATATGTCGTCTAGATAAGCATATGCGAATGGTAAGTCCCTCAATAGCTGATTCATGAAACGTTGGAAAGTTTGAGCAGCATTTCTAAGTCCAAATGGCATTCGCAAGTATTCGAATAAGCCAAATGGAGTGATGAGTGCTGTCTTGCAGATATCTTTTTCGGCCATTGGTATGTGGTGGAAGCCCCAATTAATGTCTATTTTAGTAAACATTGTTTTACCTTTCATATTGTTATTGAAATCCATTATATTGGGTACGGGGTATTTGTCTGGAATGGTTTTAGCGTTCAGGGCTCTATAGTCCCCGACGATTCTCCATGTTCCATTAGCCTTTTTGGTCATATGTATTGGTGTGGACCATGAGCTGTTAGAAAATCGACAAATACCTTCTTCTATCATTTTAGAAAATTGCTTCTTGGCTTCAGCAAGTTTGTCGGGTGGCAATCTACGTGCCCTTGCTGAGCAAGGCTGACCCCTTGTTTCTATTACGTGCACTGTATCATGTTTGTATGTCGGATGTTTCCTTATTGATGGTAATAAAATACCTGGATATTCATTCAGTATTTTTAGGAAATTTTTATCTACAGTTGCACAACTTCCAATGGAAGTATCTAGTAATTTGTAATTTTTTGTTATACCTTCCACATATTTGCCAGTAGTTAAGTCGATTAAACGTTTATTTTTTAAATCGACTACCAACTCATAGTGAGCAAGAAAATCTGCTCCAAGTATTGGTTGTGATATATCAGCTATTGTGAAATCCCATGACATGTCCCTATGGAGACCAATGTCTATTTTGCAATGTTTTTTGCCATATGCAGCGAATGTATGTTCGTCAACTGCATTTAGTTTGGATTTCGGAGAAAATTTCTTATGTTTATTTTTAGCTGGTAAAATGCTGAGATCAGCACCAGAATCTATGAGGAATTTTCTCCTTTTTGTCCTGTCTGTGATGAAGAGGCAGCGAGAGAATTTGGGCGAGGGATCGGTAGCCACCGATATGACCCCTCGGTCTAGTTTGACTTACTAGTCTGTTCTCTCTTTTCGATCTCTGCGAGGAGAGTTTTCTTCTCCTGCGCGTCTTGGACCATTCTCTCCGCCCATCGTTTACAGCGGGTGTTGCAAGCCTTTGCTTTTTCCCCATATCTATTGTGGTAGAAGCAAAGAGCTGCTGACCAGTTTGGATCTAGTTTCTTGGGAGATTTGGATCTCCTCGGAGGTGTTGGACTCCTATTTTTATCGTCTCTCCGTCCTCGAGAGCGTGACTGCCTGTTGTTATAGCTTTTATTTCTATTGGGGTTACGTCCCCGGCTCTTGGATCTGTTGTTGAAGTTACTCCTAGCAGATGTATAGTCTCTGGCCTTGCGAGTTTCCATTTTTAACTCAGCTATTTTGGCTCGGAGCTTACTCAGTTCGTCTGCTGGAGCTGCTGTTGCTTGGATGGCAGGTTTCCCTGTGTATTCCATTGCAGTTTCTGCAGCTTTGGCTAGTGCTAGTAGGTCGTCATCGGTCCTTGCATTGGTCAGATTTAGAGCACCCAGCGATTGTACTACTGAAGCTGGTAGCTGCTCACAGAATCTATCTGCAATTACCATTGGAGAGACGTGGTTATCACCTTTTTTAACCAGTTTCGTCATAAAAACGGTTGGTTTGTCGTCTCCAATTGACATCCCACTCAATAATTGCCTTATTTCCTGGCGTTGAGTGGTACCAAAGGTTCTTCTTATTTTCTGAATGAACCATTCGTACGGGTCTTCCTCATCTTCTAGACAGTCCATTATGTCTGGGCAGGCCCGAATTATTTCGGCTGGCATACTACCGCAAAGTTGTTGGTAGCGCTCTTCACGGGGAATTTGCTCAACCCTGAAGCAGCCTGTCAGTTGCATGAGCCATGTTTCTACATCTTTGGGTAAGAACGTAGGAAGTTCAACTCTCCTTTTCTTATTTTGGAGGTTGCCAAACAATTTCTGTTGTTTGTCCAAGGCTTCTTCTACACTAGCTTTAATGAGATCGTGAATTAGTTTTTCTTGATTTTCAGCTTCTTTGGAAGCGATGGTTCGAACAGCTGCTTGCCTAGCTATATTTTGAGCTGGCTGATCAGCAGTTTCAGCAACATTTTCATCTACCATTGTGAATAGATTCAACTCGTTAGAGGATCCTAGATGTACGAATCGTGGGTTACCACGATTGGTGAGACGTTTCCTTATTTTCAGGCGTGTTCTGTTACCCTTCCAAGTGGACAACGTTTATTTTGGAAAGGGGGGTCGATTTCCCACAGTCAGTCTCCAAGTGAAGAGTCCAGCGAAAAGTTCTGCTAGACAAGCGCGATTGCTCGCACTAGCAGGCCAGCGGTATTCCGCCAGCTAGCGTTTTCACGCCTGCTTCCTAAAAAAAATTCCCAACGTAAAATATCACGTCGAGGTCACCAGGCTGTGGGTTCACCTCTAAAACCCACAGGCAAATGGATGCGGACTTGCGTGTTCAGATATTACCAATTTGGTAAGGCAGCCAACCTTTTATACTATCCTGAACCAGCGACTAGCGAAAGACATCGCCGGTGTATAAGTTAGGCTAAACACGTACGTCATCCGCGAGTATCGAGAGATAGGTGCGCGTTACGTGTTTAGCCTAGACCGCGGCACGTGCGTATTCGTATGCACGTTCGCGCTAGGCTACGTTCGTAACACGTCGGCTAAACAGAGAACGAATTTCGTCTGTTTAGCCTAAGTGCCACGAGCGCCTAATTTGTTTTAACGTCCGTAGACTTTATTATGCGGACTTGGTGATGGACCAAGTCCGCGGTCTGTCAACTGGGGCCGGGCCCTGAAAGAAGGGAGGACATGGTCCCCACAAGTAGTATAAAAATATTTATATTTTTTGCAAAAAATACCAATATCCCACAAATACGATGTATGCGATAAAATATACTGATTCAGTATTATATGTTTTCAAAATATTTTATGAATGTGTCAAAAATCATTATTTTTTTATTTCAAGTTCTAACAAGCGTAATTTTAGGAAATAATTCGACGGTTTTCTTTCCTGCAGTAACGAGAATTGTGGATTATATATACATATAAAAAGAAAGAACAACACTTATGTGAGAAAAAAATATCCCACACTACAAAACAAAGTACAGTTCAGTTGTCTACACGTTGATTACGAAAACATTATAAGATATTTTACTGAAAATTGACATTTTGCTAAGATCGTGTTGTTTTTAGGTTAAAATGAGTGTTTATCTCGATGAAGACTAAAAAATGTATTTTTCAGGACCATTATCAGAAGGATAAAACAGAGAAAATCACGTCCGGAACAAAGTGACCAATCAGAACAAAAATTGGAAGGTCTGGTCCTTGTATGGGAGGTACTGTTTGTACCAAATTTCGTTACTATTCAAAAAGAATTGCAACTTTTATTGAGATAATATGAAAAATTAGCACCATTTAGAATCATTTTAGCTATACTTCAAATTAATACTTGAACCAAATTTTGTGAATACAGCTAGAAAATTATTCCTTTTAGAGTCATTAATCTGCCAAAACTGCAACCAAATCGGCCCTATCAGACGTACCGTAAAACCCATCCGCACCAAACTTGGTAGGTACTGTCCTTAACCTAAACCACATATATCAAATTTTACGCCTAACGATTGAAAATTGTGACCTGTACGCTGTTCAGTAAAAAAAATGCATATAAACTGATCTCTCGGGTGGACTATGCGCCTGATACGAACCAAAAATAATAGGGTACTTCCTTAGATGGCTCGGAATATGTGCTTTAAATTTCGAAACCATCCGATCAAAATTACGTCTGGAAATGGACTCAACGCAAAAGGGGGTACAAACATACTAAAAACATACTAAAAAAAAATGAATTTTCAGAAATAAGGTCAAAATAATCAGATCATGAAACGAAAAACGTACTCACCCCAAAGCCTGGGAGCTAATACCGCACCAAGCGTAGTAAATACATTTTATTTTAAAAATGAATAGGCGGCCCTATTAGCATTACTTAAAAACTAGATGTTTGATACAGAAAAGTGCGACATTAGTTCTCTGAGAAGGCTTTTCAATTTTCCTGGTTAGAATTCGAAAACACTTTTTTTTCAACAATTATTGAGATATACCAATCCTCTACCTTTACACGTGGGAATTCTTTAAACTCATTTAAACATTCGTCCATTATTCAGTAGGTTTTCTTTAGAAAGTCTACTTATTTAATTTATTCTTGCGGCTACACTGTCGTTCAGCCTGACTAATAATAAACTGTTACTCGTTCGATCTCGTACTCGCTCGTCTACTCTCGCTGACGTCATCTCGTATGACAAACCTTGAATCATATTTTGTCAAACTAATTTTTCACTGATTCGACTCGATTGAGTTTGAACGTCATTTCTTCCATCTCGCGTATACTCTGCTTCCTCGACTTCAATAGCATTGAAAGTTCTGTCAAAAAGTTCATTTCCGAAGATATAAACACGTTCGTATTATAAGCCCTTCTTATCAAAATAATTGTTTTATTTCAGTTGCCAATTAATTTTTTGAGTTTTACCACTTCTTGAACTAAAACAGAAGTAAAACTTTAAGTGTTGAACTCCGAACTAACTTTCAACAGAACTTGTTCAAAACTGAAACTTTGAATGGTGAGTTTTCGTGCAATATCGAACACAGCTATTACTATTTTATTATTCTACTCACAGCATGCGCAAGAAGAACGGCTTCAATGACGTTTTAATGACGTTACAAGGGCGCCATAACAACCTCCAATCTCTCAACTTTCAACAACAACTACCAAGTTGTCTTCATAAAGAATCACAAAAACACAAAGCTAACAATACTTTGGCCACCTTGCAGCAGACAAATAAGAAATACAAAAGCCAAGTAGCCAACAGCATGTTAATTGCAGAATATAAATTTATAATTGAAGCGCGAGAACCAAAAAAGAAAATCGTATTTCGCATGCCATTTTTCTCGCACAAAAATTTATCAAAAAATGAAGTTAGTTTTTGCCTGTAGCAGCAAAAAAGCTAGATCCGACCCTATTTTGAAGTAAAAACAGCCAAAAAAAAAGAGTGATAGTCATAAATGGACGAGAATAATTAGTTCGAAATAGATAAAGAACGGATATTACGCTGTTTTGGAAAGGGTATAATTTGGAGGAAAATTATGCAACCAAGTTTAAATTCGAAGTTCTTTCTGCTTAAATTAATGGAGACCATCAGTTTGCTTAGGTGACGGCCATCAATTTGCCGAATTAGAGGCAAGTAATTGGAGGAAACAGAATAATTGTAGAAGTTTATCATCAAATGAACTAGTTTTTTTGAGTTCGATTTGATCCCAGCAAACAGTTGCGAATTAATTCCATTTCAGCGGTAATCTGGTGATAAAACTACTTTAATGTCTCGTGTTTTTTTGTGGACAGCTAACGATAAACGTTTTTGTGTAATTTGAACCGACAAAGGGGCGCCGTAAAATACTTTACCTGAGTTCGGGAAATGTATCGTCCTTGGCTAATAAGGAATCTGCTTTGCCACCTGGTGAACTCTGTATATCTAGCGTTGTGCTATCTAACGAATCAGTCTGATTGGTAACTATATGTTCGGCATTATCTGCCTCTTCTGTCTCACCGACAGTTTCTTCACGCTGGTCGCCATCTTCTTTAGGTCGGTACAGACTATCCCTACGCTGCTGCTCGCTTGCGTGGTATATTTCTGGCTTACCGCCCGAATCCGACCTATAAATGGCAAAACTGAATTAAATCACGAACAGCTACCGATGGGTAAATGAAATATACACGAAGGAAATGGGGAAAAAACAAAAAACACAACAGGCTCAACTTTTTTTCTACTCCGAAATATCGACAGCGAGAATTAAAACTGTTAATCTTTGACTTGTAAAAAGTAGCACCGACTTTCCATGCAAAATCGTATTAAACATGCCAGAACCGGGTTCAGATTATTAACTCTTATTCTAGTCAATCGCAATAACATTCAGCTATCATACTTTCAGCTTCTTCTTTGGCATTTCAAAAATGAGAAAAGGGCATAATTTTCCAGCGATAAACTGAAAACGTACTTTTGTATTCTTAAGAAATATGTTTTCGCAATTTAAGGGTATGGGAAACATTCCGAGAGCATATTCTCATGAAATTACTACAGTCTAGTGCAGCCAATTTTGCTACCAAAATAATTATTACGTTCTTTTCACCGTTTAGCACAGGTCGAAGCCTAAATGTAAAAAACTGGTAATTTAAGACAAATAGGTCAAAAAACTGAGGAACGAGAAAACTTTTTTAGCCGAATTTCAAGTGAAAATAGAAATTTACGAGTTTGAATAATACGTTCG
Source organism: Ericerus pela (assembly GCA_011428145.1). Taxonomy (NCBI): domain Eukaryota; kingdom Metazoa; phylum Arthropoda; class Insecta; order Hemiptera; family Coccidae; genus Ericerus; species Ericerus pela. The sequence goes on from WOFM01000095.1 coordinate 113,309, forward strand.
TAGAAAAATAATTTTTATACACTTGTTATTACTAATTAAAATTATTTAAAAAAAAGAAAAAAAAAATCCGACTCCCTACTCAATTCCAAAAGATATTTCACTAAGGGAAGTGATTTAAATTGTGGTAAAATATTAAAACAACTTATTGTAGCAGGCCTACCGCCCATTTTGAAACACGAACCATATTTGAATTCTTAGAATGTGATGGACGAAGAATTTGAATTCTACAGTACTGGCACTGGCCAGCTAATAGAAACCAGTAAACAACTCCAGTTAACTGAATTCAACGTAAATTAACTATGTAATTAAGTTTTGTTGTTCGGGATTTGAAGCCGTGTTACCAGGCCTCTATTTCTATTAAAATTACTTTAAAAGTGAAAATTCAATAAAAGCTCACGCCTGCGGTGATAAATTTAAATTCTTCATCGTCGAAAAGTTAAGTACTAAACCAATGCACCAAGCAAACCACTGCGGAAAGTTTAAAAATAATACTTTCAACTTGTCCGAGTAAACCGTTGTACAAATGACTTTTCAAACAACGAATCGTGATTTGAATAAGGGTACTTACGAATGCATCGAAAGTTGGCAATTTGTTCCGACAGTAAACCCAAATCTTTTTCTTTGTTGTCCATTCAGAAATTTAGAACGCCAATGTTTTGCCTAATTTATTTTCATAATTTTGCTTCAAAATGATCAGCGCTGAGAGGATACGCGTTCTAATTTCGAGTAGAGACCAGTTACACACTTGGGTCGACCATTTGGATGGGGTAACTTACGAATTTTGTGGAGTGTGCGCCACCCTCATGTGGGCAATGTCGTGGTAAATGGCGGCATTGACGACAAACTCCATGGGAGCGATCACGCCGTACGATTCGGGTCCGTGCTCGATGACTAACTGGTCGGACACGTTCGGATCGAACATCACCGCGTTCGGAGTGACTAAAAGAACACCGCTGACCACACCCTGCAACCGGCACAAACGACAATAATTAAAACAAAACACGAAGATAATGAAAAAAAGTGGGTACCAATATGCAAATTAAGAATGCGATGGCCGACCGAAACGATATTTTCAGCATTGTTACACATCGTATAGTCTATACTTGACATTCCTGATGCATACTTTAGCCATATTCAAAGACGTATTCGATGCGCATCCTGTCTGTCCATTTCATTCCAATCACACGAACATACGTGTTCATTTACGTTGGCATTTATTCACGTCTTTTTGTTTCATGCGCTTCCCCTAGTATTTGCAATTAGCAAACCATCCTTGTTCTTTCATCACCACTTTCGATTACTGGGCAGCAATTCTGCCTGTCCCATGTTACTTGCTGTTGTTTTTTGTTTTTCGTTTGTCCATCTCTCTGGGTGAACTAAGTATCCTTCAATTATTCGTTCTAGACCACTGAATTTCTTCTAATCTCTTCTAGATGTTTGCCACCCTTTCTTTTTAATTCTTCTGAAACATTTTTTTCCTCTCGAGGACAGATGTGACATAATTCACCGTTAACCCTGTCTCGACATAAACTTTCTTCGTGGTGCACTATTTTCGTTTTATAATGGAACTTCACAACGTGGCAACTTACATATTATTCATCTAATATATATTAACTAGTCAAGTCCGTGTCTGTTATCAGTACACCGACAAAAGGCAGGGAGGAGTGAAAAATAACTTACTTGGCCATCTGTAATGTGCCTGACGTTGATTTTCAAAAAACGTTCGAAGGTGCGCACAGGTTTGGGTTGGGTGACGGCTGGCGTAGGCGAATGAACTCGTTCAGCGTGGCCTGGTTTTGGAACGGCGAGACGAAGCGAGTCCAACATATCTGCAACGTGAGCAAGACACAGCTTCAAATGGAAATTACAAATACCCCAAACTGGGTAGAATAATAATTCATATCGCGGAGCTAGCAGGACTGGTTGTATAATCGGGTCTGCCCGGGCTTAAGCCCGGGCCGGAAAAATTTGTGGGGTTACAAAATTTTCGGCCAAAAAAATACAAAAAACAACCGTTACCACTTGTGTGGAGGGGTGATTGAAAACAAAAAGGCTGGGAGAAATGTTATAGCCCGGGGCTGCAACGTATTTGAAAGCGGCTCTCAGAGTTACCAACTGCCGTTGGCCATTTTGCAAAATTGATCTGACTAAAATTAGTACTTTACGGTATTTAAAAAACGAAAGATCGGTAGCTTAAATTGCGGACCCCCCCCTCTCCCACCCACGCGACACATATTCGAATCCAAGAAAGTATACGACAGGCTGCAGGCGAGGCAGATTCCTGAACTTGAAAAACAGCCATTTTATACTAGCCAACGCATAACAAATGTGCAACGAAATGATTAAAAACATAAATAAAGTTAGACACGTGACCAATTTCAAATTTATCTCTATTAAATCATCTTAGCACAAAGAATAGGACAGGAACTTTGGGTAAAAATAAAAGGGCTATTCAGAAAAATTCTCACCCAGCTGATGTACGTTTTTGAAGTGGAACTTCCTTGCGGATGGTAGTAAACTAAAAAAAAAACGGTCATGAAACGCATCAGCGTAATTGCGAGAGCTTGGCGCGTTCAACTCCACAATTGATTCAGTGGACGAAAATCAGATACAAGTTTCACTTCAACCGTGTGTACTGTCACACACTCATTTTTTATGTAGCTATTACAAGAAACGTGCAAAATGTCTCCACCATACGATGGTGTCTCGGAGATAAATAGGACCAGGTACACATTTTATACGCTTCTATTGCAGTAACTAATGCAAACAAATGTGACGTTTTTTTTGTAGTAACATCCGGGGTCGCTAAAATCGGGTTCGATTTTCATCAGTTAGGATCACCTATCAACGTGTTTGCTTTTTCAACATAGTTAAGTTTCGTCCATTTTCAAAATCCGTTACTCTGGCGTCATGGTAGCGCCGAGATTTTACAGGCAAAGTAACCTCTGCTCAAATCCCAACAAAAAAGGAAATTTATTTCCTTTTTTTTTTTTTTTTTTAATTAAAAATTGTATTTTTTAAAAACTCGTTTTTAACCTAAACTTATGGGTTTTGAGTAACGGCTAGAGGCTAGCACTGAGCAGTCGAAAGTGTAAAATTATAATTCAATACAATAATGAACCAAGTCATAATTTACTTATCCACCGATTTAACGCGCTAAACTTGAATAAATTTTCATAGAATTAATGGAGACGAGTCAATTTCGAATAAATTTTTCACATAATATAGTTTTGCAGACTTGATACACTGTTGCTTAGAAGTTAAAACCCTTCATATCATGTTTGATGTCAGCTTCAAAGGTTATAAAAGGATTAAAATTGAGCTGATATTTTGCTCCTTTTTGATCGGACAATAGTTATGGTTGTCACAAGAATTGTAGACGAAGACGAGTTTCTTACAAAAAAAGATCGAATACAACTAATCAATCATCCTCACGTCACATGGGTTACACAGCATTAGCTGCTTAGAACAGAAAGATGTAACGGCAATGCATTCATTCTCATACCACCTTCGTGTAGAAAACGTTCTACTGGAGGCAGGAAACACAGCATACCCTACAAAACCACACCCCAGACAACAACTTACCCAACCCACTACATCACTTTTTGCCAAAAGACAAGATTTGGTCACACGTTCCTTCTGTTCTAGCCACGGTCCATACGATTTCCAATACAATACATTTCAGTTATTGACTTTCATCATTCGATCTTGATTTTTTATCCAAACTCATAGTTTATTTCTATTCGTTTTTTTTTTTTTTTTTTTTTTTTTTGAAAACTTTCAATCACAGCTCAATTACTTGATAAGTCGTATTTAACCTGAAAACTGTTGCTTATTTGTGAAAAATTAAAATTAAATTTTTTTGAGGAAAATTATTTAGTTCAAAATTTTTATAAAAACATATTATCCGACCAATCAGAAACCAAAACAAAAAACAAGAAATTGTAAAAATTAATTTTCGAAAAATAAGTACCTAAATAAGGAATAATTCTTCACAGGAGACTTCCCTTCTTTTTCTCCCCAAATGATATCGTGCTAAAACAAGAAATATACGACCTGGTTTAATAGTTTTCAATTATCGTAACATTGGTAAAATTTTTAGAAAATCAGGTTTTGAATGATCTTTTTAGATTTTTCAGTAACTTTGATCTTCTACGACTACCACGAGAATGATGAAGAATGACTTCGAAAATTGAGATTTTTTAAATCCACATTAATAGCTTGTTTGATAATTTAAAAGCTGAGTAAAACATGATACCGTTCAATCAATGCCGAGTGAACTATGATTTTTTTTGTTGTCGCCTGTTTATATTTTTGGTATGATTAGCTCAGTAACTCGGAAAATAATCCAGTCTTCGTGAAACGACCTCAATTCCCAACCGAAAAATATCTCCCAGAGGAATCGTTTATGATTCCATATTACCTATCAACGAAACCACACAGTTTCACGCATACATCAGACTCTTTGTTTTATACTGGATTGATGCGGAGATCATATTGCACAGTGTTTGAAGGTTATTTGATAGAAATGTGGGGCAGGGGGTGGAGTTGGTTAAGATTCTGCGTCTAATATAGTTAACCGACATAAATTCATTGATCAGAAGAAGAAGCATTAAACTGACATAACATGGTTGAGAGAATGACGGGAACAGGTACCGAACCTGTTAATGTAGGATGTTGCGTAAAACATTTAACCATGGGAATAAGCAGAAATTGTTTAGGAAGCACACTTCCACAAAAACCATCAAGCCAAAATAAAAGTCTTAAGAGATTATCCAACACGTGAAAACATGGAAGCAATTTTTTATCCATTTTTTGGGGGGCAGGAGGACTGTCTGTTGTCCTAGAAACGTCTAAGCAATCAATCATTACGTCACGTAGATTCCTCACACTAGACATAAACAATAAGAATCAGAGCATAGAAAAGGACACGAACAACATAAAAATTACAAAAACAACAATGAGCACGCTGCGAAAGAGCAATTACTCGTACTGAATAACAGAATAAGAATTCAAAGGAGACGTAGGCATTCCAAAGAGACACCCCAGAACACTTCAAGATCTTATATGATGATTTCATTTTGAAAAGTAATAGTAATAGGCAAAAAAATTTCAAACAGATATGTGGGTGTGTGTATATGTAAGTACACGACACCACACAAACACCAATACAGGTCAGTTGAGTGTATACGAAGTTGTATGTGTGCGGGCCGAGCCCAGTAAACAAGTTTAGCTGCACAGACGAAATGTACAGCCGTGAGCACCAAAAGATAGTTCGTGGGTTTTACCCCACTGGCCCACTAGGTGGTCGACGAGTGTGTAATACACACTTGTTTGTCATCGACCACCTGTCGCCACAAGATACAAACTGATTATTCTTAAAATTAATTTGAGTTACCAGCCAAAAACCATTAAAAAAATTAACATTTGTAGCAAGCACTAAATGTGAAATTAATTTAATTTTGTAGATGTTCGCTGAATTAATGAGTCACAGACTTAAAACCAATTAATGCTGTACTTTTCTCTTTTTTTCAATTTTTTTTTCTACACTTTCAAGTTAAACGAAAACTGAAAAAATAAAACACAAAATTTAGGCATTAGGAACTTTTTTCAATGCCCAAGATAAATAAAAATGAGTTTTTAGGAATATTAATTCTGCTGCAGTTACCCTACAGTAACTTCAAAAGTGAATCAGTATTCATGTATACTTCAAATTTTGGAATTTTACAAAATTAAAAAAAAAATTCTGAACCGAATCAATCCCAAATAATGGATTGCTACCAGCTGAAATAAAAATTACGAACTCTAGAAGACTGAAAAAAATTTACACACCTTTTTATTGTCAACCATAGATAAGAAATGTGTTTATGTACGATTACAGATATAAAAGTAAACATCAACAATTCTGTCAGATTTTTATTCGTATTTAAAAAATGAAACAGGAGCTCCTCTGTCACTGGTATCAAGAGACAATATTTACGACAGCATGCGTTCATGCGAGAGATGGAAAGAGAAGTATTCAAAATACAGAATAGCGAGCACGAATATATTCGGCATTTACGAATATTTGCATACACTTTCGACGAACTAATCCTCTAGTGATACAGTAAAGAAAGTTTACTTCATTTTCAACTTGAAAAGATATTTTCAATCAATTCATAATTGTTGAAAACCGCTACGAAAAATTTTACGCGCGTTTTTCACTCTAATTAATTCTGATTCCCACACTTTCGTCACGAATTGGGACAATAAAGGCGTCAAAATAGAAGCGCATCACAAAATTTGCACCGAACAATAGGCCACAATTTTGGCGTAAGTTTCTTAAAAGTCAGTCAACAAATAGAGTTTCATCACCTTTTTCCGGCACACCCTGCTACGGATGTTTCACTCTCAAATACATAATCCACCAGGAAAAAAAAAAAAAAAAAAAAAAAAAAAAAAAAAAAACAATTAAAGAAGAAAATGAGAGCAGATTTTGAGGAAAAGATAAGAGGAAACGACAGTTGAATATTTACACCACGATGACACGAATAAAATTTTAACCCGGCCATAGATAATCCGGTGAGCTCCTCTTTAAAAAACATCAAAATCCGAATCAATATTGTTGTAAGTCGAACTGATAATAATGCAAAGAAATAAAAAGTAATCGATTATCTCTTTATGGTACTTTTCCGAAACTTATTAATTTTTTATAATAACGTCGAATAAACACAATATTGGATTATGAATTATTCGGCGAAAGAAGTCAGTCGTATAGCCAAGAAGGAGAAATAAAACAAAAAACCAAAAAAAAGTTTTTAATATTTCGGAAATAATTTAGTGTAGGGGATGATACTTACGGTCATTTAATGTGAAAAACAGTATTGTGCTATTCATACTGAGAAAAAAGAACCGTAATTATTATATTTTATAGGAATTCGGGTAATTTTCCGTCGTTCGAAGCTGTTCGTTGTAAATTTCAATTAAAATTTAAGGCAAAAAACGTAAAATATCGATTGTTTTCGTAATTTTTTATATACGACTCACATTATCTGATATTTTTTCTCTGAAATCTCGTATAAGTAACATTTGCAGAAAAAGATCTGAAGACTAAAAGATGACGAGTGGAATCTAAGGTACATTTCTCTCATCTCAATTTTCCCTCAGTATTTCACAAGCTCTTGAAAAATACGACTTCCATAAGTTCCTGAATAAGTTGAGTCGAGCTAAGCCATACGACCACGATATAAAATCATCAACTGATACCTCATCACATTGGAAAAGCAGCTCTGATATAATTATTTCATTCTATAAAAGCTGGCGTTTCACCAGACTTTCAGTTGGGGTCAAAATTACACCTAATTCACACAACTTATGATGTATTCGAGGATTCATTTTACAAAATAGGCCTACCTAGTGGTTTCTAGCAATGTGAGACGTCAGCTCAGAATAGAGAAAAAACTTGAGGGTCAAAAGACATTTCTCCGAAATTTGAGCGAGTGATAGACTACGCTTAAAATTTACGTGGTGCCACTGACGAAAGCTCAGCTCTAAATCGAAACTCTACCATACACGATTTTTGTAAACAGGTCTACTGAAAGTAAGTTCGGAAAACGAACTTCTACTATTCTACAAGGGCGAAGGGATTATCGCAGATATTTCAAGAAATCTTCCAAAGAGATTCTTTTTACTGACGATAAAATTCACACATACGGAATGCTTTATTATTTTAATAACTTGAGAAACAGTTTGTTAGTGGTGACTCTAGAAATATCAAATCAAGTTGGTAGGTAATTGTTCGACTTGTTCAATTATTCAAGACTCATTATTTTATTTTGTTTGCATTTGCGGTAGACTTGAAAATCGGATTAAACGGTAATATTGAGACATTTATTAAATTTTCATAAAATTATGAACTAATCAAGGTTTCACCTTAAAACGATGACACACATTAGCAGATTGCGTGTAGACTAAACTAATGATCTCTCGTGGTACATTCTATCAGGTCCCAATCCCAATTTGCAGTGGCAAGGGTTAATTTCGAATGAAAATGTGGGATGCGAGCATCATCGAATTATTTTTTCATATGATCTTCATCAATATTTTGTAAGACACTTCGGACCTTGCTTACTTTAACCAACCGATTGATCTATACTTTTCTCTATCATTGTTTTATGAATTATCAAAGCAAGTCTGGTATACACTTTTTCAGGCATTCAGATTTCTACCAGGGATGGCCAATTTCGAAACTTTCGAGATATTCTACGTCCAAAAAAGATAAAATGATAACATCACATCAGATGAGTCATGGCCAACTTGAGTCAGTGCTCTCTGCTCGAAACAAGAATGAAGTGATGGCAACCTTCAACTAGCATAAGGAAACCTACCATCTTTGACGTTGACATCGTCTTTATGGTCAGATCCAGAGAGTCGACGACTGGTGCTGCCGCTTTCACTTCCCGATCCTTCGTCCGCGATTGAACAACGTTCGGTGTTTTCAGAATTTATCTGTAAAAAAAAAATTATAAAAAAATTACAGATTAGGGCTACAAATTGTCAACTTTAGAAAATACAGCTCGATAAAGGTAGGAAATGAAAATACAGTTTTTCTCAAACAATATTGGGTTGGTGTATGTCGTTCGTTCCTATTTTAATTCTATTTTCACATAAATAAAGTGTTTTCGCCATCAATGGGGATTGCGCGAATGAATATTAGATTATGAAAGATATAACAATAACAAAACATGACGAATGAAGGGAGCTGATGAAATAATTACAATATATCGACTACAGTGAAGAGTACCTAACCATACAGAACATACAGAGGGCTAAAAAAAAGGCAATTAAATTACACTGGCTAGCTCGTAAACATACAAAATATTTGGGAAAGAAACAGCAAATAACAATAAGAAATAATGCACCAACCAAAATGTACCATATATTGAATGATCTGCGAGAAAAAAAAAACAACAAAAACATCGAAAAAATTTCGAAGGAAAACGTCAAAACCAAAAATAACCAAGTTGAGAGGAGAAAGTAGAGCGAGTCTTCGGTTTCCGAGAACCAATGTAAAAATACGATTTTGTTTTTTCTTTTTAAAGTTCTTCAAAAGTCTTAAGCGAGAGTACTATGCGAAGCTTTGGAGTGACAAGTCCTTGAACAACAATTTTTTTTTGTCGAAATCTAATGATTTAAATTATTTAAGAGTACTTGAAGGTGTTACGAGAGCAGAGGACAGACCAATTTCAGATGAAATTATATTTCGAGATGCCGGTAAAGACCCTTTAAAATATATAGAATTTTGATCTACTTGAAACATTCAGTTTCATGGATAAACTTAACACTTGTCCACGAATTTTCGATAAAACAAAATCGAGATAACTTCAAAATTAACCAGAGACGACTTTCAAACAACATACAGTCGACCTTCAGTTAAAACAAAGCTAAAAGCAAATGGGTTATGTTAAACATGCTGTTTAAAAATTTAATACATTTTCACAAAAAACAATGGTTATAAATCTTTATGCAATGACTATTTTGAATATTCAAATAGGAGCACAAACGCAGTTTGCAATTCACTGACCAGAATTTTCATATACTTACGATAAACTTCGGGTTGCAAAACTGCATTTTTTGTTGAAAAATTTCGTCGCCACTCGACGGTTATTTTGCTAATTCGACATATGAGAAAAAATATTTTTCTGCAGATTTTTCTTCAATATGACAGAAAAGTAGATTAAATCCGTTAGGATAATGAAAATTACAAATAGCAAAACTACGAGTACGACAGTGAAGGAACTCGAGTAATAATCCCAAAATCTGAATCATGAAATTTTATTTAAAAAAAAAAAACAAAAAAAACCAATAGCCAATGAACTGAATTCCAGACTCCTGCCGTCTTCTAACACGAAAAATAAACAGTTGGAAAGTCATTCCACTGTTAATTCATCCGCATAAAATCAGTTTAATAAGTGATTTTGAAGGACGAGGCCTTGCTTTTGCCAAAGAACACCGCATTATGTTCGATGTTTTCACACACAAGCATTTTCAAATCGTACATAAATGAGAAAAAGACTGCAATCATTTGCTCTACCTTCTCATTCGAAGCATTTAATAACGACTATTTTTCTCAACACTGTACTCAAAAATGACGCGCTTGGCGATGACGCAACAACACAATTTAGTTTTATTTTCAATTTTCTCTTTATAAACTTATCTCGAGTTTTTGTTTTAAGACAATGACTCCATGTGGTACAGTGTACTACAGACCGCGACAACTGGCAGCAACATTTTTTAAGTTATTTTCTAAGTTTAGAATATTCTTGAAACGATAGAAATAATAATACTGAACACAAAATTGATTTTCTGACGGGTCAAACGTGCGCACGAAGAAGTGAAATTTCAACAACCATAAAAACGACATTTTCCACATAGTGGAGATACAACAGTAACGCCAGTTCCAATACGAAAAATTTGTATATCTATAATTTACATTTTCAATATGTTTCGCGAGTACCTACTTGGTCTAGGTGGTAGGTAATATTCTGCTAATGTTATAATATCATGTAGCATCGTATAAAGTAAATTTCAGCCAGAAGAAAATAATGTTTTTATGCCTTGAAATATGATTCCTTGGGGCGCGACCCCCCAACATTACTCAGTTGAGACTAAGCATTGATGGTAACTTCTAGGTTGCTAGTGTTGCACAGGCCACACGCGAGAAATTTTTGCGACAACCGGAATTTTCACAAAATGACCGAACCTAAAAACCGTAAGACCAGCATATTATAATTTCAAAATTTTAATATTCAATTTTACAACTGTATGAGTGTGCATCAAGTAGAATAAATTTAGATTTTGCATTTTGCTACATACATTCTCGCGTAAAATAAGATAGGGGTATGGTTTAAGATGGGGTGGGGTAAGGGAAGATTTTTAGATTGCGCGTCTGGCTGTATAATATATAAGATATTGTAAACAAATTACAAAAGACGCACACGAAGCCATATGCGACACGTGGTAACAATTGTATACGGTTAGCAGGAAAACATAATCTCCAGACATTCATTTACTCAAAAACTCTGCACGATACAGAAGAAAAAAAAGAAAAAAAATGCCCCTAGGACACGGAGTACGTCGATGAGGAAGGTGAAGATGACCTAACTACGCACCAAATTTCAGCCTTACGAAATTCTCTTCCTTTTTTCAAACCCAATTTGGCCGGACTGTTGCACCACTTGAAAAGTGCCCATTGAAAAACCGCAGACAATGACGCTAACAATTTAGCTGTGAAACTCTGAGGGGTGGCTTTCTGTTCGTTTCGAGCAGTCACTGACATAAAAATCAGCAGCGATATTGTTTCGCTGAAAAACATGGATTCGACGTGACGGTGTAACGCGCAACTGACACGCCGAACAGGTGTAAGTAGGTATGCGAATCCGAATTCGATCAATAATTTCCAAGGCCGTCGATTCGAATTTCACGGCTATTCATTCAAGTCGAATTATGTACCTAGGTACTTCATAAAGTAGTTGACTATAATACCATTCAACGGGCAAGCGGCAATCAATCCAGTGAGTACCTACCTGGGCAGGTACTTGGCAAATGTCGCGTCAACTTGGTCGCGGTAGCACCACCACTCACTCGGTCACTTCTATCTTCGAATCCGTTGCTTGCGACTTGCCAGATGTGACTGTCTTCTATTCGCGAAATTCTGAATCTTTATCCGTTATTAATGGATTCTTCAGTCACAGTCATCATTCGTACCAAATATGGGTAAGAAATACATTTTTTTCCATCACTCCGTCGATCAAACTCAAACCGTAAGGTGGTTAAGTAGGTAGGTAGGAAGGTAGGGAGGAGGTAGGTGGGTAAAACGACATTTTACGTTACCATCTCCACATTCGAGTAAAATTTTCGAAACAAAATTTTGTTCATAGAATATCGCACAATCAAAATAGACGACAACTGAAGACGCACACAATTTCACGAAAAACAAAATTTCATGCTCACTCTGGCACGTAATAAAAACGGAATTTGATAAAACTTCGGCTCACACAACTTACAGACCATTCGACCGCACAAACGACGACAATTTTCAACGTGTCAAATGCGAAAAAGTCGATTTAACACGCCTCACCTACACCCAACTTTTCTTCATTGGTTCATCGGACAGAGACTACGCACGCAGTGCCACTCAAAACCGACTTTAACCTCGCTTTTTATTCACTGTAAAAAAAGCACAAAACTAGAACAGAGTGGATAGAAAACAACAAAAACAACGACGACAACAACAAATACTGTCCTCACTTTGGGCCACGATAAGAAGTGCAAGAGGCCGGCCATTGTAGACGGTAATTTCATCAGTTTTAGCCAATAATATTCCGTACAAATGTACGCAATATTTGCAACGAGAAACGCGCACACGTAAAAGAAATGATAAAATTTGTCGTTACAGTAACGATGTGTAGTAAAAATAATAAATTAATAATAGAAAACAGAAAAGAATCACAAGCAGTTCGAAGTTATAGGTACGGTTGCAAAAACGAGCGAAAAATTTACGCGCAACTCGGATACGAATACGACGGCGATTATTTTCATTTTCCATTTGTTTTTTTGGTTTTTCTTTTTCTTTTTTCTCTTTTTTTCCCCCAACTACTGGCGTATTTACGAACGAATGCCATACTGTTCAAATAAGGAGAAAAAAAAATACACAACCAACGTACACACGTTTACACAGTAATGAAGTTGAAAAACAATCAACCAAAATAATGAGAAAAAAGATGCAACTCGAGAAAGATGGACGATCAGAGGGAAACGAGGGGGGAAAACAAATGAAAAAGAGACGATCCACGGCAAAATAAAACGCACAACATAATGGGTGGGGGGAGGGGACAGAAAAGATGCGAGTGAAAGAATCGTCATCGATGGTGATGAAAATCACAATTTAGCCGTGTATATCAACGGCTCAACCGATCAGATGGAGAACACTGTAAGGCCAACGGTTCGAAGCTAAAAAGGATAGGTAGGTAGGTAGGTGGGTAGGTGGATAGGTAGATGCTTATACTGCAACAGTGTTGCGGCAGCTTGGTCACCAGTTTCTGACAAGTTCAAACTGTTCGCCACAGAGTGACTTACTGTCCACGTAGAAGGTGCAGAGTAACGCAATTTGTTATCAAGTGAACGGCGCAATACTCGCAACTACGGCATAATATTCGGATACTTGCACGAGTTTCGAATCAAATGGGTCAAATACGTCGATTATAGTTGAGCACTGGGCAGTTAGTGGTCTAAGCCGCCAGCGGTTTCAAATAAAAGATTAGTATTAGAGATGGGAATTTTGGTTCATTTCGCGGATTCAGTTCATCGAGTCTGCTTCACCAAAGTGAACTAGTTCAATTAGTTCAGTAGTTTAGTAAATTTTTCAACTCGATCACTTCGATCAGCTGATTCATGATTGGCTCATATCATTTAATTCAATCGATTTATTATACGATATTATGATCAACTCGTATTCGTAAATTCATGCTAGAACTATTGGTTAATTGTTTGGCTCACTCATCGACTGCTACTTACTTTAACTTCAGTTCGATCAACGGATCGAGTAGAGTAGACTGATGAGAACTGAGAACTATCAAAAAAATAAAAAAAAAATAAAAAAGAACTAATGAACTAGTTCATTTAGAAGCGAACAAAACGATCGATTAGTTCACTTCTAGGATTCGTTCAAAAGAACTAACTCGTGAACAAACTACCCATCACTAATCAGTATTTTTAATAGAGCCACAACAAATGCCAACCACGCAAGAATAATTGGACCGCACAAATGCGCGTCATCGCTGATGGCCCAGTCAATTAAGGCCTTTAAAAAGGAATCACCTGTACGAGTACAGCAAACGGTTTCATTGCCGGAATGTGGTGAGGGTAGTCTCCTCAATGAGCGCATATTAATGCTCTCACTCCACTACTTGGTGATGCTAGCACCGCGACGCGACTGAAACGTGTTACTAATTTTATTAGTTATTTTTTCTCAATTTTCCTCAATAACTGGACGGTATACGATAAACAAACTGCCGCACTTGTAGACATAATGTAGGACAACGTAAAATTTAGAATACAAACGTTACTTTTTATTTGATTTTTACATAATTATCAAAGGGCCGAGATATAAGGTGCTAAACAAGAGTATCTGTTCCGAAAATGGCAATAATCGGTATTGTTTTCTTATCATTGCCAAGCTCAATATGCAGACAGACATACCAACTCCAAAAAACAAGATTAATAAGCAGATTTTCAATAGAAAACCTACTTAATTAATTACACGTTGAAGCCTTCCCTAGTGGGAGCACAGAGTATGAGGAGGATGATCACTCCTATAGCACACGTTCTGGAAACCAGCCTCGCGCCTAACCCCTGTCGCTAATTAATTCCTTTTCGACTTCATCTTTGAACCTTATTTGAATGGCCGAGATGCCTAAAGATATTACTGACCCACAGTATGGGATGTGAAATCGAGATAAAAAGTTTAAAGTTTAAAGCGGTCAACTCGAATAACAATGGAAAAACAAAAGTCATAGATAAGCTCGATAATGAAGCAAGTTGTAGTAGTGGAAAATAATTCGAATTACGCGGTTTCTCTTTTCTTTTACAAATCAAAAAATAATTCGCTAATTAATCGAATGAAATTGTGAAAAATTAATAGATATATCGGTTCGATTCTACGAAAAGGCTGAAATCACTCAATAACATTGCTTTCCAGCTTTCGATTATTACTTCAAGGAACGCGTCAGGTTATCTGTACGTATACCATTAGCTGGAAGTTCTCAACCGAAAACACAGCGAGTCCATGTTTCATGAAAACTGGCCGAGCAGCTTCGAAGTTCTCTACACCGACTACATAAATCGACAGACGCGAAATAGTGTCGAGTACCTCAGTTCGGATGATGAAGAAAAAACATAATTTTAGTTTTTCAAAAATAACGATGAATGCGGATATAATTGACCCCAATTCCAAATGACTCAAAACTACGATAAGGCCTAACAAAAATAACCTGCGTGAAATTAGAACTCACCATCTCTAACGAGAAGCGCATTAATCCAAAAACGAGAAAATATCTTACACTATCGGCGTTATTGCAAATGGAACCAAGAAAAGAAAGCCGAGTGGCAAAGTCATAGAGAACTGGAACTCAACACGCGCACGACTACTACGCATCGATGCGATACGCTCATACACTGAAAGTCTGGCAAGAGGAGAAACGTCTACTCTTTCGAACCGATAGGCACTACGCAGAAAACCAATAACAGAACTAATGTCAAATTCAAGCGCCATGTAATGAAGAATAAATGCGTAGACACGAATATTCGATGAACGCTTTTATTCCAAGTCATCCGGAGCAACGAGGGGGGTCCACTGAACGTTTGAAACATGGAATTTAAAATTCAAATTCGACAGGAATTGATCGAAAGCACTAAAAATACTCATTTCATAGCCAAGGACAACTGAAAAAAAATAGGTCGAGTGAAGAAATTATACCAACCTCGAGTTTAGTAATTTGTGAAACGAGTGCACCGATAACAGCCATAAAACAGAACACGTAACTCTTGAAAGTTGGTGTTTCCCTGGCCACAAGAGATGCCCGGTACGAAAAGGCTTAAAAGAGTAAAACCGAATTTCAGCGAACTGAAGACCTGCTCGTGAAAACGACCAGTCAAAAATAGCAACTTTTTATAAACACAAAAAATGCGTAGCTGTAATTTGCCTACACATAGTATTAGACAGTTTTTTCGGAGGTGCAATCGGAAAGGAGTACGGAAAGTTGGAACTCGCAATTTTCAATTTAAAAAAACCCACTCCAGACGTTGGAAGAGGATAAAACTCTTGGGTGCGGGGCTCGGAGTTCCGTCATTTTTTCTTTAAATGGAAATAAGTAAAATATAGTTCCATTATTTTTCTTAACACTACACGTTTCCCAATTTTTTTCGAAGGGAGTGTTTTCGAACTCCAACCACCACCCTCCTTCGCTGGTTAATCCTGGCCAATATATCGTTTTTTTTTTTTGTTTTTCCAAGTTTTAGAGTACTTTGCGTAATCTTAATTTAAGACATCTTAACGAGACCTTAGAGTTTGACGTTCGAATAATAACGAATAATAATCACTACTCAACCTAATGAATAATTTACTCATTAGTCATTAGTCATCAGTCATCAGTCATCAGTCATCAGTCATCAGTCATCAGTCATCAGTCATCAGTCATCACTCTTCGTTCATAATTATATAATTTAATCAACCACGAGTAATGATTAATTTACAAATCAGTCGTGAGGAAAATATTATTTTACTTATTATTCTGTGGCTTTTCGGTTTTTTTTTTTTGGTTTTTTTTTCCGAGCCTAAACATCTGTGGCTGTTGCTTATTACAGCCAGTACCAATATGTCGTTTCCCTTTCAAGAGGGTTGATTACAGTGTCCTAATTAGGAAGGCTGATGTGCGCGTTAGGTCTTTCCCCTCTCCTTCTCCTCGTTCAGAGACTTCAGAAATAAGACGGAAATTAAATAAATTATCTACCTATAAAACAAAAGATGCTAAATGAACAGCGTTATGGCGACGTCAACACAGCCATAAATCAGCCAATAATACGAGACGCACATTGTTGCCGCCGGCGACTAGTGTAGATAGCTTAAAACCTGATTTTGTTTAACTTGCATCGTTTTCGCGAGCATGTCTTCAATTTAGTCAGGCCTTAGAAATGAAACCCGACAGTGACTAGTGCGGAACTTTCGTGGTTCTTCGCATTCGAGAAGACATATATTTCTCAAAAAAATTCTTCGACGAAAAGCACGTCCAGGTGAGGAAGACTCGACATAAAAATGTCAATTTCGAATCACTTTGGAAGATGAAGGTGAAAACGCTACGGCGCAACATTCATCTAAAGCATTTTTTCGTCACTTTTTCGACCCCCCCAAACACCTTTGTAATGTGGAAAAATTGAGGGAAGGAGCGCCCGATCCCGAAGCAGGGCACGAACTTTTCGCGAAGAAGACCAACAATTTGATCGATAAAATTGAAAATCCACAGCGTATAACCCTATAATTATAGGAAACGAGCCAGAAACGAATGCAGACCTTCTTCGATTTCCCACAAGACCAAAATGTACGGTTACCATTTTGCAAAATTGAAGACGCCGCCGCCACGATAGACGAAAAATATGAAAACGTGGCAACCTTTAGGGAATTTCGACGTCGAAAGCAATTTGGAAGTAATTCTAATTCAAAACGGATACTTTTCCATAAATGACCGAGGAGGACACCTTGGTGCGCGGAAAATGGAAGGCGATGGAAAATTTTGCGGATAGGGGAGGGAGTTGGGTAAATTTCGTTTTACCTGCGAGCATTCGGTGTCAACTGAAAGACGTTTCTTGTCAGGTACGTAGATAATCTGGCCAGGGAATACGGTTCTCGATGGTAGTCGATTGAGGATGGCCAATTCCGAGGGAGTCGTATCGAATCTGGCGGCGACCGATGTTAATGTGTCTGTAGGCTCGACCTGAAATAGAATTATAGAAACAACTGGTTAGTGAGCAAGCGTGGTTACGTTTCACCGTTGGAAACTTGAATGAAATGTTTGAAAAGGGAAAGGGGGAAGGGGAAACACAGCTGTCAAAAGAAGAGAGGTAACACAGATATAAATAAAAACGCAACCCGGACAGCATGACGTCATACGTTTGGCCAGGAAGATTCAGTGTATAGCCAGTATTCGAATTTTTTTTGGTGGTAATTGTTTTCAAAGGTAAGTTAAATTCTTGTTCAACACATCAAATTAGAGAAGAAACTCTAAACAATAAAATGCGACCAAACACAAGAAGCTTGAGCTCTTAGAAGCGGAGAAATTGAGGAAAAAGAAGTTGTCTGGGATACTGATACAGACCTACTTATTTACCAACTTATTTTCACAAATTCGCTGTTCCTGAGCTCTATCATTGGTTGTCTTCAGCGTCAAATTTATAATTTGACAAAAAATATCATCTTATTACTTTGACTGTATATAACTACAAGGACTGAGCTTAATACGGGTAGCAGTACAGTGCGAGTGATCTTATTCCTCCAATTGCGCTTATTTATAAGAGATATCGCGCATTCATGTTATTGAAGACTACCCTTTCAGCCAATACTTTTTTCTTTATCGGCTAAACATGCGACGTCATTTAATAAGTGAACAAGAGTGGCCCCTTGTGAGTAAGCACACCTCCCGATTTTAACATCCGGGAGAAACTCGGGGTTTTTTAATGAAATCAACAGCCGTGCTGACAAACAATCGAATTATCAAGGAGCATGGTTCTGGAAAAACCATAAAATTATTAAAAGAAATAGTTCGAACAGCATGCGGTACTATTATCTGGCATTTTCTATGTCATCTCTCAAACTCCACAGTGCTGATTAATTTGACTTTGATTGTCCTTTTTTCCACTCTCAATAATAAAATACCGGGAATTTTGAAAACTGGAAAATTTTCACGACGACAAATTTTCAAAAAATTCGAAGTCCAATTTACATAGTAGGTATTGTTCTTCAGTTTCTTTTTTATCCATGAACAACTTCTAAAATACCTTCTAAAGATCTACAGGGTAGTTTGAAAAATAATACTATTATATAAATAAACTTGATACCAATCACTGTGACTCCAAAATGTATTAGAAACCACCGAGAAATTTGAATCCCAAAAAGACAATTGAAAAACATGAATTTCCAAAAAGTTACAATTTCAAGTTGATTTAATGATTATGATTATAATTATTATACTATAAACATCCAACACATAAATAATGTTAAAACTCTATCTTGCTGGCGAAAAAAAAAAAAAATTTCTAAATAAGCACTTGATTTTTTTTCAGTTTTTTTTTTTTTTAAATAGAAAATTTCAAAAAACAGTAAAGGATCGAAATAAACGGTGTTTGAAAAACCAGGGCAGGAGAATATTACTAATTTTGAGATACGTCATTAAAAATTCTTGGGGCATACATGGCTCTTTTCTTGAATTTCTGAAAATTGAAATCAGGCAACTCCAAAAATAAATTATTCGTTTTTAAGAAATCATTAATAATAACCTTCCAGATTTTCACAATATCCAATCACCAGAATCCATATCAGTACAAACAGTAAAAAACTTACTTCAAATTGCTAAGATATGAATAATAAGCCCTTATCGAAAATTTGTCATCAATATAGTAGAATGTATTCTTCAAGTGTTAGGAATTGAGAGGATTTTTTATTTTTTAACTTGAGTATCTTGGCCCTGATGGAAATTTTGTCAAGATCTATTAATTCTAGACGTACACACAACTCCAGTCTTGCCTGCAAAGTATAAACACAAATTCCAGGTAAAACATAAATCCAAGTGGACAAAATATGACCACTTACTACAATAATTTTTGAAATACTATCAATTTTACATTTACATATTATTTGACAGTTGCTCTATAGATGGAATCATTAATAGCGAATGTAATTGTGATTTTCGAAAAGAACAGTATCAGTTCTACCGACAAATAAGTAACCATAATTCTTTAAAAAAGCCAGACTGGATTATGATAAAATTTCGCAAATTTTATTCGTAATTTCTTGAAAATTTATTTTTTGAATCGTCCTATTCTAATTTTAGAAAATTCAAAGAAAGGGCCGTGCACACCTAAACGATTCTTAATAGTCTATTATAGAATGAGCAACATTTTATCAGATTTTCATTCCCCTTCCAGTGATTTTTCAACGGCTTTTTATTCGAGCTTCAATTGTTCCTCTACTGGAGAAAACATTAAATGATTCTTCAGAAAATTGTTTCTTATTTTCACCAAATAGATAACGAATTTTCAAAATTACGTAGCCATTAGATGTTTGATACAAGTCCATATTTATAGTCAATAGGTCAACTTGAAATTCTGCAAATCCGTGAAATTTCTTCTTTGTGAGTTATTAACTTGGAATTCAAAATTCTTCCAATTTTGTACGTAATTTTGTAGTCGCAGTGGTTGGTGCTGAATAAGTAAGTATAAGTAACATTTTTCAGATTACCCCGAGGATCTAAAGGAGAGGTTTAAAGGTTAAAATCTCAGAAACTTGCCTATGCACCCAAAACTGGACTTCTATTATCAGGGTAGTTGTTAGTCTACATGGTGACAGAATTTTCACTATTACTGCGTTTTTTTTATTTTTTTCACTTTGGTCTTGACTTTCAGCTGATTAGGTAACGCCGTACATCGTCATCAGCAACGACGACAGTGTTACCAACAAGACGATGAGAATCCAGTAAAACTGCGACAATTTGACACAATTTTTGTATTCGAATTAGGTAGTAGTCAAAAAACTTGGAATACTTCATAAAAAAAATAAAAAAAAAAAAAAAAAAAAACCAGATGAGTGAGCAGAGGAGAAACTCCCGCAGGTAAATTATTAGTAGTCTCACTTTTCCCTCAACTTGTTTTAAAGATCCGTTTTTTGCTTTAACTTTGATCAACCTTAAATTCAGCACAAAACATATAATTATTATTCAATACGAAAATTCTCTGCCCTAAATTTTTCATTAAAAAAATTATATTGACACGTTACGAGGGTATTAATTAAAACAGGGTAAAAATTACCACTTTTCTCACTAACCCCCGTTACAAACTCGGAAGCAGTTGGAAAAGGGTCTATATGTAGGCCAAATGAATTAAAATTCTACAGAAGGGACTAAAAACAGTCTTGGTGCGTTATAAGCAGAGGTACGAATGAAAATAAAAATGCGAGACTGTGTCCACATTAAGGTAATCCGAAATTTAATGCGAGATTTGACGTAATGAATTTACGATCAGTCTGATAGAATTTTGATTTTTGACATAGGAATTCTCAATAATAAAATTTTTTGAATTCACACGCACTCATTCGACACTGAACTGATGTCATTTTGTCTATATACAACTACCAAGACGTTCGTTTTCTTTGACATCGAGAAAAAATTGGATCAAATTGTGTAGAAATAAGGAAATTTGATAAAGAACGAACGTACTTTACTTTTTTGCACGATACAATTTGTTAACAAAGTCGAATACGCCGCGAGTATAAAATTATTCAAAGAAATAACCATTTTAAATATCACATTTCCTAATAACTACACCAAACTTTATTCGCCAAAGAGAGAAACAACAAAATTCTTTTGCTTTGCAAACACGAAGCACGTTCATTCCTATTCTCTTTTCAACAATTTGTTTAAATTAAAGTAATGAACGTATATTCCATAGCGTAAAATGTTTCCCGATTATAACGTATTGTTTATGGGCAAAGTTATTCTTCATTTCTTATTCAATATCTGTCGATGGTGTAAAAAATGACCAACCCGCTGGCTCTGATGAGGGACCGGTCTCCACGGCACAGCTGCATGAGGGTCGGTTACTCATACTTACAGGTATACTGTTATTCAATTCAAAAAAATAAACACTGATTAATTCAAATTCAAAGTCACGTAGAAGACGGAAAATGGGGGAAAAATTGTTATCACTCACATGTCCGGGTTACCATTCTTACGGACTTATCCCCAAATTTAGTGATTTTTGATGACTTTGAAACTTTTTAAGTTTTTCTAAGGAATTTTTCACGCGCTTCTGGGAATCTTCGTTTTTTTTTTTTTCTAATTTTATTTTATTTTATAAATCTGCTAATACCTTTTTGCACTGAAAATAAAATCAATTTAGGCATGTAACCTTCTTCGTTGTTTCATCGGAAGATTTTCTTAACGCTACCGATATACATAAATGGAAAAGCAGAATGATTAGGATGCTAATACGGCGGTACTCGTAAGTCTTCGCTTCAATTATGAAAGCAATAGAAACGTTAAACGGTCACAGATTATAGGCTACCGAGGATGAAGCAAGGAAGGAGGAAAAAAAATTACTCAATACACGCGTAACGTACGTCAATAATAAAAATGAAGAAGAAAAAAATGCAAGCGATCGATATAAGAAAATTGGACGACAATTTGAAAGAACGAGAAAAAAAAAGGCTTATTCCTAATCGTCGTGCATTGGGGAACGGGGAAGGAGCAGCAAAAATAAAAAATACAAACACAAAAATAAAAAGTTACAAGACGACGTAGTAATTCTAGCCGGATTTTATATCGGACGTTTTTTGACTTACAAACTTTGGTAATGTCGAACGTACATAAATCCGCTTAAATAGCTATTAAAGTATACGAATATAATACAATGCCAAACTTTTGCCGACCACGTACAGGAA
This sequence comes from Ericerus pela, assembly GCA_011428145.1. Lineage (NCBI taxonomy): Eukaryota > Metazoa > Arthropoda > Insecta > Hemiptera > Coccidae > Ericerus > Ericerus pela. The sequence goes on from WOFM01000095.1 coordinate 135,549, forward strand.
AGTTTAAAAACTTTTTTTTATTCATTTTATTTCTCTTTCTCACTTGGCGTAACTTAAAGGCGTTTACTTAAGATATAAATTTTCGGATTTCCTCCTCACCCTCCTCGATTACAAACGATTTACGACAAATGCCATCAAACAACTTTTGCGTACGCCATCCGTCATGCAAAATTGTCACCAGACTTCACATTAAAATGGCATAAGTAAAATATTTTGTTCCTATTGCCACCAATCAATAAATTCATTTATTTTTCAAAATGAAAATAACGGGCAAAAACGTTAGGAATTCAAAGGCGGAAAGCATACGGAGAACTGTCGATTATTTGGAGCCTGAAAAAGAACACTTGGAAAGGTTTTTCGACGAGAAGAGACTGAAAAAATTTACTCGATTTTGAAGTGCCCAAATTGGATTTAGTAAAGTGACCAAAGATAAGAAAGCGTAGCGAACTTCGTGAATTAAAAATGTAAATTTGACCGACGATTAGGGGGACAGCACACATCACACGCAGGGATAGATACCTAGCCGTAAAATGTAGAGTTACTTTTAGAAGAAGTGCTTTTTTTTCTCCACACTTTCCACACATAATCATTTCACGTTCATTTCAGGAGTCTGCATGACGTAGTGATTAATGGCAACGCCTTTGCAGTCAAAATATTTTAAGTTCGGTGAACCAGGAATTCGAACAAAAATGTCGCAGGAATGCGCACGAAAAAAATAATATGATTCATACAGACGCATATAAGAAGTTGATTAGCTATATTTCAATATACGTAAGATACAATTTCAAGATACAGTATTTGCTCTATTGTTTTCAAGTTAACAGAGCGAGGGAATCGAGGAAAATAAGGAAGCCAAGGATTGAGCTATCAAATGATAGATGTAGTTGAATGTTCTGAGGTAATAAGAAAGTCAGCTGGTGATACGTGATAACTTGGTAAGTGGAGAAGAGTCCAATGTAGGAAATGAATGAAGTATATCTAATGGAGGATAATTACACAGCATATATGAAGCTAGAAATTGAAGAATAAAAATGGAAGAAAGAAGAATAATATTATGAGCCAGAGCATCGACCGCCTTTCGCCCCTCAAGCGCTCTAATAGACTGGGATGAATATAAAATTAATTTTGATTGAAAATTTTCTCAAATGAACAAACATCACTTCTTGTACAGGTACCGAGAGTACCGGAAGCTGCATGACATTATTAATGAGATGCAGGCCTAACCACAATCTTATGGAAACTGAAAACCTGTTGTAAGTGTTCTTCAAACTGCGAGGCATTCTGCAGTGAAAATAAAAATAAAAACATAGATGGCAGTCCAGAGAAAAGCCGAAGATACCTTTACAACATATTTGGATCCAATTGTAGATGCAGTCCAATACAAAATATTAAACCGGTTGAATTGTTGCAACTTCGTGGTGCAAATTCCTTACACATTTTCACGCGCTTTCCTATTTTACTGACACAACAATACTCAAACACTGATTGTGCAAAATCCTACGGTGATTTTAGTTTGAGAGTAGGTAGGCAGTGGAAATCTCACACAAGGACATACCTACGTTTACTTTTCCACCTTTGCAAAAAATGAGAGAATGCAACGTTAGCCTCGAAAAAGTACGACACTAAGTAAATTATTAACAATAATTTCGGACATTTTCTAACTGTTTAGTTGAAGAGAATAAGGTAATACTCTATTCAGGATACAGACAGCGCAAATTTATGACTACTTCACTATCTGCTTCTTTTTAACTTCTGAGTAGCACCAATCCTCATCCACGATCTCTTCATGCCAGACCAGGTTCGATACACATCTCTCTCATGAAAAGGACACGGCAAGAATACGACGAACGAAGACAGCACGCTTTTAAAGACAATTAAAAAAAAGCGAAACCAATTCGTTCGAAATTTCCACAAAGCTTCCCAACGTTGCAAAACAAAAGGATTATACTGCTCCACTAGAATAATCGCCAAATACATAAACGTACAATCATTAGAATACATTCCGATTGCAGACCCGAAACTATTTTCGGTACACAAATATACCATCAACTTTCGGTTTACTTTTCAGCCCCACGTTTGATAAGTGGACCTATACGACTTTCTTGATCACGTCATACCTTCGCAAAACGTTACAGAAAATAATTCCTTAAACAAAACAAACAAAAAAAAAGTCATCTTTAATGTGTGTATGTGTGAGAGAGAGACAGAGAGAGAGAGAGAGAGAGAGAGAGAGAGAGAGAGAGAGAGACCACAAGAGATCGACAGACAAACAGAGAGACATAAAAAGACACTTATTGCCCACTTGTTTTTCTGGTCCCATCTTTTGGGCGTCGACGTGATTTCATTTCGATTTACGTTGATCGACCAGAAAAAGCAGAGTTAATTTTTCACAACTCTCATTATTTGTTTTTTCTTTCTCAGCTATGGGCCCAGAAAATACGAAATTTTTTTCTCTTTTCCTTTCATTTTCATTTGATTTTTTCGTCTTCTTCACATTTTCTCACTTCTTTTATTGTTTCGATTTCGAGCTTATCAATACGGCCAGAGCTTTGGTGGCCTCAAGGCTGTCTGCTTTCGAATCGAAGCCGCGTATCGATCCACGCCACGTCTTTCGTGTATCCTGAAATAAAACAGCACACGCCGAAAATTGCGGTTTTTTTTCCCGAGAGAAAAATTAGAGAACGTGATGGCAGCAGTCAGCACATTTATTTATTTATTTATTTATTTATTTATTTATTTATTTATTCATTTACTTATGGTTTTATTTTTATTTTTCGGTCGCGTGCAAACTACGCGACCAAAACTTATGACCGTAAAACGAGTCGTCAGAGTCGAAAAAGGAAAACCGAAAGAGCTCTACGCCAGTCGGTAAATTTTTTTTTTTACATTCAGTAGAGGAGAAATATTAGGTAGATTTTTCCTCGAGCCAATTTTGGTGAATCTGTCCTCTGATGTGTCAAGAAAATGGAACGAGGAAGTCAATCTGGCTGTTTATTTCTCGAATTGAATGCAAAATTAAGGTTTCCCTAAAATGAATTTTTTCTCCAAAACTCGACAATACAAAACGAAAGAGAATTGTTTTCTACAAAAAAACACATTTTTTTGTCGTACCAAAATTATAGACACTATGATTTTTCAATTCATCGATTTATAAGTAGCTAACCTACCTACGTAATGTGGGAGGTGCCAAACCAAAAACATGCAAATGCATATTTGTTCAACCACTTCAAAAAATGAAAATTATAAAAAATTTTTTCGTTTTACAAAATTTTTTGAAAAATTAGCTATACTTCATTTTACATATTTTGGCCAAATTCGCACATTTTCTACATATTTTACAATTTTAAGGATAAATTCGAACATATTTCAATAATTTTGTGTTTTCGATGCGATTTTATCAATATTGATCAATTTTACCTTTTACCCAGTTATGAAAATTGACCTCACAAAAAAGTTAGGGGTGGGAATGCAAAACGATTGATATCATTTTCTTATTTTGACCTAATTCTCTTCTCATGTACCTACCTACTTACCTATGTAATTATGTATGCATGTACTTATAGTACTCCAAATTTTGTGTTCACTATTTGGAAAAAACTACAAAACCCAATTTATTTAAAGGCATTGTTCGGCAATTCTTTTTAACTCTAAAGAGCCTGGAAGAAGAGTACACGCATACGCCATTTTCTGTCCGATTTTAATTTTTACGGCTTATTTATAATATGTTATTTCAATTGACGGTAACTGAATACAAAATCATTCTTACCGATTATGGATTATTTTAATTAACGAAACAGAAGTTATTCAGATGACCGAAAAGAACTTCTCGGAGGCATACTGAATTTAAATTAATAAATTAATGTGACCAAAAATAAAATTACATACAGTTTTCACAGGACAAGAAATGGATTATACCCGTAATTATCTTGCAGGCTCTCCAGTTAACACGAGGGTTAATTTGTTCTCGAGTTACTGGTGATTTAATGTGACTCTAGGCTTTCTCCTCCATTCACCTACGAGCAATATTCATGACATTTGATCACGAAAAAAAGTTTGGTTCCCATTACACTTTTGGTTCGAGACAGAACGGATCAGGGCATCAAGAATCATGAACAAAACATCACATTAATTACTTCACCAATAACTCGAGGACACGTACGTACCAATTAAAGCAAAAATTTTTAAGAATTTATTGACATTAAGGAGTAAATTTCACCTCTATTGAAAGAAAATTGGACTGTACACTACGTTACCACAAAATGACATTAAATCTGACGTCAAACAAGGGTCATGCGACCCACTGGTATTATATTTTACCAAGTCCATTTTCAATGATGAATCTGCGGAACAAATTATAGCATTTATCGAGTCAACAATAAAAAAAAAAGAAAAAAAAAAGAGAAATTTATATGAGAAAAAACTCAATTTCACACTCAATTTGGGCACGTAATCAGTAGATTTAGCACAGCTGTATTTTGGAAAGATTTTCTGTTTTCACTGTCACGACACATCAACGAGCACTTTCCATTAAAATCGGTATAAAGAATAACATTTCTTCAGAAAACCTCTTCAACCTTTCAATGGTATTATTCAAGGGATTCCTTATAATGGTATCGTTCGAGGGAATCCCCGCAAAATTTACAATGGTATCCTGATGAAAGAAACCGCGGAAAAAAGAAACCTGAGAATGGCATCATGGTGAGGCAATCCTAGCCCTAAAATTACTGGATTCTGTTTAAGCTTCGATGTTTCAGCAATACGCTCAACCAGCCTCCAATCTAAGCCTTTCATTACCCGTAAAATACTCTCGTGGCATAAATATTTCATTCAATAACGGTTTCCGTAATATGTCGTATAATTTTCATACGAAGTTTCAAACACTATTTTTCAATAAATTTTAAACCTAAAAGGCAACTTTTCCGCTCCTTACTTCAGTGAAATTCAAGAAAATTTATCTCTTCCTTCGTTCCACTCTGAAAACGGCCGAATTTATAAGGATAATTTGCAAAATCTACCATAACAGAGATTCCTTCACCATCATCATGAAACCATGGGTGAAAATTATTTTTCGTGCCGTATATAAAGAGAACCTACATATAATGGTATCTTGGTGAGGAAATTCCCACCACTGAGTTGTGGGGGGAGGCAGCAACATGAAGACGTTGCTCACCGGGCGTGTCTTTCATCACAATCCACTGGATATAGACCCCCCACAGTGAATACGGGGATTCTCTCACCACGACACCATCCGAGTTCAATCGAAAGTTCTTAGTCCCGTGACGTTACCGAAGTGCCAAAAATCAGTACATCTGTAACTCCAACCGACAGAACAATTTTATTATTAAAATAAGCTTATTTTGACAAGGAGGACACGACGCTAGGCGAGCATGATCGCAGCAGTAAAATATAATTTTCTATCACAATCTACTACCTGAGTTGGGTCAAGAGGTTCGGCCTTTTTTCCGAACGGAATCAAAGGTCTTCAAAAGGTCAAATTAGCTGCACGACTAGAAACACTCACACTTTTTAGCGACCTGCAGAGGCAGCTTAACAAAAAAAGAGCCGCCGATGACGATGCTTTAGAATTTTGAATGCACGATCGACAAATCGTTCGCGGCGATCGCTGTAAACGAAGCACAAACTTGGCGAAATTAAGCGCTACGTAGGCGGTACTCCCAACAGATGCCGCCTAAAAGGCAACAGCCAAAGGATTCACATTATTCGCGGGCAGAGTGAAACTCATTTTCGAGTTCATTAATTTTCCATTCGTATATCCTACAACGTGTGCATCACTTCAATGATAACCGTCCCAAGGGCGTCAGCCAGTAAATTCGTTGACGTTTAGTGGCGCGGTCGAGATGCTCGTTATGATAAGGGAGGTGTGGGAGGTGTGGAAGGTGTGGAAGGTGTGGGAGGTAAGGGAGGTGAGGGAGCGGCAGAGAAAACAATCTTTCCTTTTCGCTGGTAAAACGTTTAAATATTTGTAATTTCTGCGGCCCGTTGAAATCGTTAACGTTAATGTTAATGTTAATTAATGAATGGATTGCAGAGCCCATCGTTCGCCGCGAAAGGAGTCGCACTCATTGCGGATACACGTCAACAAATTTCTGAACAGTACGAGCACTCGTACGATATGGATATGGCGTCGGCAGGGCAAACGACGAGTGAAGGCCGAGGAAAAAAAAAGGCATCTCGAGATGTGCAAATGAATTTTTAATAGCGGCGGAAAACAACACAACAACAATAACAACTTAGTGAAACTGTAAAAGGAACAAAACTGTATAATGTTCGTCAGTTTTTCAGAATACAAATACTTATAAAGTGAATACGAAATCGGTAATACAGCCATGCCAAAAGTCTTCAACAACTTGCGAAAGGAGGAGGGAATGTGAGAAAACTGTCGAAACTGCCGAAAATGGCTAGAATTTTCAAATAACGCGATGCATATTCCGTGCAAGTGCCCATCATTTAAGACTTGATACCAACAACGAAACACGTTATGTTTTTGCACAGTAAAAAAATAGATAACAAGCGCATTTTGGCGTATGAAGCAGGTAATTAGATAACAATAGCTAGTGTGCGGGAACTAATGACGTAGTAACGTGAAAAAATGTCAAATAAATCTCTCCAAGTGCTATAACGACAATCGCTTAATGTCGACGTCGATGATATTCGGCTGTTTTGAAGATTTTTTAATAGATCTGCAAGTTCAGAAACACGAGTAGCCTTCACAACGTTTCAAATATCTACACACCGAAGAGGACCAAATACGACAATAGTTGGCTGTTATTGAGAGAATAACGTTACTTGGGAAGGTACCTAGATAAGGTTCTATCGATAGGTACTCGACGAATTTATTTTTTAGAAACCAAATGTTGTAAACATCTGGTACAAAAGTTATTACACCAACATAATCCAAAATACTTGTGGCGAATGTCTGTCACTTTGATGGAAAATAAACATGTAATACATATATTTTTAACAAATTTTTTACTGTATTACCGAGTGAATAAACAGTTCTATCTTAATTTTCGTACAACCGCTACAACATTTATGAAAGCAAACAAAAATATGGATACGAAAAGAACTTGGCTCGTTTAAAAATAAATTCACATTTTCTCTGGTTCTAATAAACGCTTCCAGATGAAACAGAAAACCGAAGAATTTTATAAGTGATTATTTTCAACTCATCAAAATCTAACGAACTTTTTTCTATCCAACGAAGGTCGAATAAACAGAAAAGACAGGCAATATTTCCTAAGCTGACTGATAAAGTCTCATATTTTAGAACTGTAGTCGACCAATTTTTTTAGGTACCTACTGCTCGACAGATTCAGATAAAGAAAATTGCAGAAAAATTCTAGAATTTTTTTTTTATTCAAAGAGATAGATAGAAAAAAAAGATAAAATTATAAGAGTCCATCTCAGCACCATATTCTATAACCACACGCGCCTAATTTCAGAGCTCTCCCTAACCAAAAAGAAAAATTTCAGACAGAACACGTCGAGACAGACGCACTACACTCTTATATCAACAGTACACTATATCTTTTCAAAATAAGACGATAAATTCACCCCCCGCAATACACAAATAAAAACAGCGTGATTCACACATTTGAGTAAAACTGAACACATATTTTTCGAACAAAATCAAGTAAAGTTTGTGCTCGGTTTTGTTTGTCTATAGTAGAAAAAAAAAAGAAGAAAAAATCGCATGAACAGATCTGCTATCGAGATGAAAAAAAGAGCTGAAAAATATTCTGGAACCGATTATTTCTGTGTATTGCGAGAACCAAAGGTTCACGAGAAAATCTCAGCCGTTTTCACTACAACTTAGGTCAGACAGACAGACTCAATTTATAAAACTGATAAATATAGTCTCAGCATCGCATTCTATCCCCATCAGCTCAATATCGTGCCGAAAAAATGAATGAATACATTTTTATGAAATTCAGTATTAGCATCAGAATAGACTTTTATCTGCAATTTGACCGATTTTTCTCAACTTTGGAACCATTTTAATCATTGAAACGAAACATGGCGTGGACTGGTATCGGTAACGTAATCTTTCAGCTGCGCAATTTTCATAGTTACTGACAGGGTGGTTAGTTAGTTAAAAGGAAACAAACAGACTGACAGAATGACAGACAAACGAAACTTGTAATAACTACATTTCTGGCTAATTCATCGTGGAAAGTAATCGAATGCATTAATTAAAAAATAAATATTTCGAAACCGCGAACAGACGGTTCAATTTTTTTTTTTGTAATGGTATCAATGTGCAGATGTACGGATGAGCTTAAAAACAAATATACGTCGGCCAAACCGGAAATTATACTCGAAGAATTGAATCTATCGATGAATCGAATTTAACAACACTGATTCGAACTTATTATAGATGGGTACTCCTGGTTTAATCGAATTACAATGACCCAATCTGCGGAAAATTAAAACAGAATTCCAGGACAACGGCGATTACAGTAAGTCGATATCGATAACAAAGGGCAAAACAATAACTTCGTAAAAATGTTACTAAATGAAATCTATATCTAATTTCAACAAGGTTTCTTCCACTGTGACACTAAGTTAGCGGGAACGACTGGACCGATTTTCATGATTGAAGTGTCAAAAAAGTACTATCTGAAGAGAAAAAGTCGTTATGTTGCCGCAGTCTATCGTAGTCCAAAACGATGAATGGAAAATAAAACGGAGGCAATGGAACCGTTCACGTCATTTGTCATATGGGTTATATTTTAGGTTGCGGACAGTGCATGTAAAAATCGTATTCTACGAAGATGATAAAAGTTGTGTTTATATAAAAATTAAAGAAAAAATGAAGAAAACTACTTGAAATAAAAAGGTGAAGAAAGAAGTTAACAGAAAGAAAACTATGAAGTTTTACAACAAAAATAAAACTTTCAATATTATTTAGATTTCTATTTGAAAAAAAAAAAAAAAATTACACCAGCATGTTTAAATGGGAGTAATAAGAACTTCACATTTTTCGATGCTTGCAAATTTGTCCATCAGATGCCAACCATTTTGGTTCGACTACCGAATAGTAATTTCAAAGAAACTCACTCCACACACTGATTTAACGAAATTAGCAAGACGTACTAAAATTCATCGATGCAATCAACATCAGCGCTGATAACCACACTACAACCACCAAACACCACCCAACCCCCGAAAACCGCTTTATATCTTCGCAAAAAAAAAAAAAAAAGCGTCAATTACGCCACAAATTTCAGAACCTCGGCTCTAACAACTTCCGTCAAACGTATTGCTGGGAATATATGCAAATAACTTGTCAGAAAACAGTGAATCAACGCTATCGTCTCGTGTTAGTGGTAAAGACTCCCTCTGCCACTCGTTGCGTAAGGAAAAGAACCACATATATAAGTTTGAATGTTCTTTGTCCTTTTAATATGGATTGTACTTTTATAGTCCGTTTTCATTTTACCTTGTAACTGATGGTACGAGTGGGCGGCGGCTTCTGCATTTTGCGATCGTTGAGCTTCTCCTTACTTCCGGAACGGCTGTCTCCATCCGCATCTGCAACAACAACACAGACAGCTCGGTGTAAATAACATAGAATATTGTCTACAACGACGCATCGTCGATTAAACGGCTCCGACTTCGAGCCGATAATGCGAACCAGCGAACGAGCTCACACACAGGCTATGGGGTGGTCGACAACACATACCTTTGTGACATAATAATTATACGATACATACAATCATTCTTGAACGAGTAGGGTTTCGAAGATGATCGAATCAAATTGTCGCAATAAATCAGGGAATGCAGGTAAAAGTAGGTAGGTAAGTACTTAGCGAGATGCCTACGTAGGACAATACTACATTATGAGACGAAAAAAGGGCGCATGAACTGGCACTCCTTTCTTACCTTCGCCGTTGAAAAACAGAACAACGAAATCGCCTTCTTCCATTTCGACGATATTAACATTATTTGTGCTGTAATCGTTCATCGTCGTGAACAGATTTTACACACCGAAAACCGGTAGATACCGAAAAAGCGAAAAATAACGAAAATTATGGCTAAAAACCTTATCGGCGACGCAATTCAACACGAATAATGCCATAGGTACCAAATAATACCCATCTGATAGAACGCGAACATACGCGGTTGCGGCGATATCGTTCGCAAGTACGTACAAATTACGATACATTTAAATTATGAAATTGTTTAAAAATATAGATATGAATAAGGCGAAGACTGATAAAGCGTTACGGAAATGAAAATACCGAACCCGAACGAAATAAAAAGGCTTCTTCGAGCTTTTCTCCAAAGAAAATCTTGAATCTTTTCGGTTATTTCGTAATTCGGTTTCACAACAAACAAAACAATCGAAATTTTTCTAAATAAAATGTACCCACATAAATTTTCGTTAACTTTTGTAAACATACAAACTATGATAATATGAACAGAAAAATAAAAAAAATTTGTCAAATCGTAGATAAGAATTTCAAAATGAGTATGGCGCATGCGTAGTTTGTACTTGGTGCATGAATTAAGCGTGAATCCTAAATCGTGATTGTGATTCGCTCGGATCGAAAACGGTGGGCGCCTACGGCCTACAGTTAACCAGCTCGTTTACAGGTAATCAGATTAGTACAGATACATTTGCCTTATCATAACCGGTTAGCCTAACGTGCACACTCGATAACTCGAGTAGGTAGGATAGGTTCAACCAACGAATATCAACTATCAAGAAACGAAAGAGTAGCCGAGTAGACGCCACACCACCAGACACAGACACTAATTTGACGTTCCCCCGTTCCCATTCGCATTACCATTTACCGATGCAGTCCGATTTGATTAGTCAAATCAAATCAGAGAGATTTATTCAAATTCGCATTTTGAAAAATGGCACAATCTTGCGAATCGATCATTAGTCTTATTCTTTAATTGATGTAATTCATTATTCACTTCAGAAAGTGTAGACGTGCGTGGTCGAGTTCTAGCTTCTAGCGAATTCAGAATAATGCAATGCAGGCACAGGACAAAGTGTAATTTGCCTAATAGCACATAATTATTTTACAATTTGGTTTTTAACGCGATTCTTGGCGTTTTTCGAAAACGAAAAATATTTTGTATTTTTCAACCAAGTTTTTTCGCTCAATAAATATCGAAATATGTACGAGTCTTTCTAAAATAAAAATACCTTTTATAAATTAATAATGAGGCGTACGTTTCAAGATTTTCATTATTTCGTCAGGATCTGCCATACATATTATTATTCATTCCACCGTCAGATTTAATCGTAAACTGAAAATCTACGGGGAAATTTTAAAAACGATAGGTACTCATTTAGGATTGGATCCAAAGGGTCATTTTGGGAGGGGAAATGCCAATTATTATTTTAAGGAGTTACGGTTTTTAAGTAAGTTTTCGAAGAAATTCTGCGCAGATATCGAAACTGATTTTGGGTTAAGACCTATAGACGGGAAGGTTTGTTTTTCGTCTCATGGCTCCAGAAAACTTTTGGCACTATCAGCCAAAATTCATACATAGATACCTAAATAGGTATATACAAATATATTACAGCCTACGTACACATTTTTATCATTCGCGGCACAGGTCACTATTTTCATCCGATAGTCATGAAATATGAAACGCTTCATTCGGATCTGGACAAGGATGAACTACCATCTTGTTTTTGATCTAGATCGGTCGGATGGTACGTCCGGTACATCCTATTATGCTGCATTTTTGTCAAGGATCAAGAAACGGAGATGGAAACAATAATTATATAGTAGTAGTACTGGAACAGTAAAGAAAGCTGACTTCTGGTTCGACATGCCGGCATTAAATAGGCAACGAAAGCATACCTTTTGATGTACTTTGCTTTGTGTTTATGTACGCTATCCTTGTGAATTTAAGAGATGTCTTTATTATATATATTCTAAATTGGTGAATTCAAGCGAAACGTCAAAAATACGCACAAGGGCGCTAGGGTTGTCAACTTTTTCACCAGTATGTCTTGACATTAAAAAGTACATTGGTCTTAAGAAGCTTTATTGGTCAGTACTATATAGTAAAAGGTACAGACATAGAATATAAATTATGTTCTCACATTCTGCAAAATTTAGTTTAAATCAACTCAACAGTACACTCGTAAAAGTGATTTAAAAAAATCTGAAACTATTGCTAACTAGTAAGAAAAGAAGACAAATTCCAGATGAACAAAAGAGGCTGGTTGGAAAGCAAGCTTATGCTTTTATTTTATTCGCTAAGCAATCATTTATTAACTTGCGTACTTCTTTTGTAAATTCACAATACAATTCATTATGAATTTCCTTGGCACTTCATTTTAAAGGTACCTACTTAATTTTCAGAAAGCATTCTGGCAAATACTTACGATATTTTGATTTTTTTATTATTTTTACCGACTGAGTCAGAAGGAGGTATTGTGTTTGACTCTGTTCCTGGCAATCTAACAAAATTTTGTGCGACACTACAGCATTCAATATTCATCGTAAAAATATGAAATCGGTCTCAAAAAATTCGTATTTTCAAGGTGAGTAACACTGGCCAAAAAAAATTGAAAAATTCCCCATATCAGACCCACAATTTTCATTCAAAATTTGGGGACTTTTTCAACACAAAAAGCAACATAACCAATCACAATCCAAGATCCAACATATAAGAAAATAACGCATGCTAATTGGGTCTCCCAAAAGTTTTTAAAGTTATATAAATATTTCAAGTGTCATCACTTCTCCCAGTAATATATTAGCACCAGTAGATGTATTATGTAGGATTGGCTCATTTAAAGTCTGCTGATATCTGCTTAATAATAGTTATAATGAAAAATAATATCAGGAAGGCATATGTTGGAAAACAAACTGTGATTAACTCATTTAAAGTCCGTTGATATATCACCTTTAAAATAATAATTATAAAAAAAAATGAAAACACCATGTTTCCAGAATTCTCTTAAACCAACCAATCTGGAAGGTGTACTGAAAAATGAACTGTGATTGGCTCATTTAAAATCCGTTGATATATCTGCTTCAAATTAATATTTATAAGGAAAAATAAAAATACCCTGTTTCTGGAATTCCCTCAAACTGACCTAGGAAGGTTTATTGAAAAATGAACTGTGATTGGCTCACTTATGGTTATTAATTGATCACTTATATATAATTATATTTCATATCCCATCATAGGTATCAGTTAGCTTTTTATTTCTCTGTGTCCAAGGTCTATTTTATGACGGACTGTGTGAGGAGGTATCATACTTACCAAATTGATGCAAAAGTGCTGAATAAATACACAAAAATACAAGCAAAACTGAGGCAAGGTCTAACTTTTGCTTTCAACAAGAATCATTAATTTAGAGAATATCAGGTAGGTATGAAAATAACTGAAAAAAAAAGTATATACCTCTTTTTTACATTCTCTTTATTAACATTTAAAGTTAAAATAAATTTTAAAGATCTAATTAATTTTCTTAATATTTGATTAAAAGATTAAAATTTACTCATTGACCAATTCCAAAATTTAAAAAAAAATTCAAAGTTCCCTATTGAGCAATAATAAAATAGGTATTAATTAAGAAAAAACAATAGGCTGGAAATAAAATTTGTTGTTACATAAATATTGCAACATGACCAAGCACTTGTCACTTGAATTTTTTGTATTAGGTATTTCATCATTATCAGAAACTATGAAGGTAAAGACAAATCGGGTAGGATTGAAGTGACAAGAGAAACATGGGCAGATATTAAAGATTCGCACTAAAAAATATTTGCAGCAGAAAAATTGAGAAATAATTAAATTTTTGAAAAAAAAAAAATGAAACCGACTGCTTTTAGGAACATAAAACATAGAACTAAAATGTTGAAAACAAGTTTTCTAGGTTTTGTAATACTAATTTTTTATAAAATTGATTTACAACTAACGCAGTCACTGGCACAAATATCTTTCAAGTTACATACATACATACATACATACATACATACATACATACATACATACATACATACATACATACATACATACATACATACATACATACATACATACATACATACATACATACATACATACATACATACATACATGCATACATACATACATACATACATACATACATACATACATACATACATACATACATATATATATACATACATACATACATACATACATACATATATACATATATACATATATACATATATATATATATACATACATACATACATACATACATACATACATACATACATACATTTATATGTGTGTATATATATAAAATGCAAAATTTTTAAATGAAGTAATTAGATTTCATTTTATTACATATTTGTCTGATGCAATTTGTGGTAAATTTAACATAGATTTGACAATATTCTAGTACACAGCATTATTACATCTATTTAAAACATTGGGGTACCAATCATTAAGAATGTTTAAATTACTTAAATACCTACCTAAGTTGAAAACTCTCCACTCACCTATTGATTTCAATCCAGTATTGATCTTCATATTAATATCAAAAGCTACTTGTGCCAGCGACTGACTGCGTTGGTTGTAAATCAATTTTATGAAATATTACTATTACAAAACCTAGAAAACTTGTTTTCAACATTTTAGTTCTATGTTTTATGTTCCTAAACGCAGTCGGTTTCATTTTTTTTTTCAAAAATTTAATTATTATTTATTTATTTAATTTTTTTTTTCTTTAAGGAAATCTAAATTTTCTATAGCGTGGCTTGTGGCTTGTTCCGTCAGATTTTTTTTTTTTTTGATTCCTTAACAAATTTTGGACGATTTTTATCTACATTCTGGCTACTTTTGACACGTGGGTAGTCTTCAGGTAGGTTTCAAGTTTTAGAGGATAATGTGTGATTTTACTGCGGTATAAGATTACCTGTCTCAAAATGAATACCCAGGTAAACGGAGGCGAAGCCTGCCAATAACAGCTAGTAGATGATGAAATTTTAATGGATGGCACCTTAGACGACTGAGTAATGGAAGTGAATACTGATGATTGCATACTAACCAAAGAAAGTGTCTTCGATATAGTGTGGAAGGACAAAATTTGCAGTTTAGTTGCTTCAGTTCAATCCGACAAAAAAATCATACTTACCTATCTACTCTTTAAAATACGAAGAGAATTTTTATTTAAGAAAATCAAACTGAAGAACACAATATATCTACTAATGTAAAAATTTATACCAAAACCGGCTAATTCCATCCAATAAACTAGGAGAAAATCATGAAGTAAGGTAGAAAATATTTTTAAAAAATTTCACAGTCATTTTTCAAATTATTATCTTTAAAAAATTCCCAGAAAATATCTGTCAAAAGTATATGGAAAATGCAGAGAAGCATCTTTTTTAAGGCTGCACATTATTTTTTCTTCGAAAACAATTTATTAAGTAGGTGATACCTCTTCTTTCATCATAGTCATTTAGAATAGGAAGTTGTTTCAAAGTTGCTTCGATTTTTTTGTGCATTATTCTCAGTTTGTGAGGATATTTTAATTTAAACCAACTATAATGTGATAGCCAAGTTATCTGAACTTCAATTAGTTGCGAAAATCGATCAAAAAATGCCTAGTCACTGAGATTTTATCTTCTTCTTCAGAAACTTCCTACATATAGAGAAGAATTTGTTTCTCTTAAAATTCATAAGTCGCTCTAAAATTTGATCATTCATGAAATTTTGCGCAATGAGTTCGGGCTCAGTCCAGTTCAAATGTTAAAACGCCATTGACTCATTCATTAGTTTAAGTTGTACACACAAAAATATTAAGGCGGATATTTTTTTTTTTTTTTTTTTTTCGACAATACACCTAACTGAAAGCTGATAAGTGATTATTCATTATAATTACCAATATCTTTCGCAACCCCTTCTCAACATTAGCACTGTTTTAATGCTGATAATTTCTGAAAGATACTTTTGGGTAACGGAGCAAATAGTTTTTCGTGGATATTCGATCAAAATTGTTCACAAAAATATGTGAATAATAAATTTGGGTTAAAAATGAATTTTTAAAAGACAAGCTTTTATTTTACTTTTTTGGCTTTAGCTTCATGTGAAATAAACATTATTTCGTTACTGGAATGTTAGGTAAGACGTATTGGTATATTTTAAAATCACAGTATTGAGTAGAATAAAAGTTTATAAAAAAACCAATCGTCATGGTACAGTTAAAAAACCAAAACACATAAAAAAAAAGGGAAACAAAAAATGGAGGATTAAATTTGATTGAATAATTTTAAATCAAATCGGAATCACTGTAACGTATATTTTCGTCTATTTTTAGAAATGACGAACATATTCGTCTACACGTTTTCAAATACCAAAAACGTAGGTATTCATCAACAATTAAATATCCTATAACTCTTTATAAACAACCACTAATTTACTCGTATTTGATTTTATGAATATAGATATAGTGTCTGTATATTCATGACCTAATTGTGCCTGTCCCTCCAGCATATCGCGAGTCAGCACAACCCTATAATAAAAATACCCTACCTCACTTAGCCTATCTGACAAGTACACTTACATACCCCAAACAAGTATATAAACCCTCGATTCGAAGGAACATTCATTCAGTTCTTAGAGCCTCTTTTATAGAGCTACTAGTTTATAGACAGTCTTGTCTAAAGGGTTGTAATCCCATATGTTTAATGTATTGTAAAGTATTAATTGGTGTACTGTTGTTGTACAGTTTATTATTTTATTAAAGGTGTTAATTCAAACCTATGTTTTAAATATTGTTGAGTCTCTCAAAAATTTGTTAAGGTCCACGATAGCTGTGGATGATAAATTAAATATTTAAATTATTATAGAGGTATTAATGCTTATCCAGCGTTCAATATCTCGTGTATGGTGTAACACTGAAAGTGGTTCTAATTAGGTACATTACCACCTCTTTTGGCCGTTACAATCACTTTTGAAAGATTTTTGTGAAGATCAGAGGTGAAGTTAACAGGGTATGAAGGTCAGGCCCCCCCCCCCCAAACCTGGTGATGCTTGAAAAGAAAAAACTGTAAAATGTACCAACAGTTAAGAAAAACAATAAAATAATTCTAACGCTTTTCATTAGAGGAAAAAATGACAAGACCTTAACCCTTTCACACCTAAGAAGTTTTATCTTATAGCTTCGCCCCTGCGAAGGATTTTCGAAAATTCTAACTGGAAGTTCTAACCACCAAGTAAACCCCCTCAGTTACGTCATTAGTGTCGTGTCTGGTGATGTTTTGTACCCATTGATGAGCAATCCAAAACTGAGTCACAAGTAGTACAGGTATACGGGCAATGTATTAAAAATAATAGAGGACGTACGAGAAACAAACAGGGGCGCCACTTTTGAGACGAAATATATCCACTCCTACGGAACCGTACAATTTTCAATCACATTCTAATCTGCGAATGAAATTCGTGTTTGTTGTGGTTTCCGAATTAATAATTACATTAATTCGTACATTGAATTCGATTATTTGAGAAAAAACAGTTTTCACTATCGCCTACTCAAATATAGACGGGCAAGCAAATTTTAATTCCATACTGTAGGAGTGGGGAGAACAGCTTCAAAAGTGGTGGCGTCTCTCCTCCCTCCTCGTTGCCCGCGTTTAGATGGGCGTGCGTTTTCTATTGTACGCATTTAATATCTACTCTGCGAATGTGCGACACTACCTCAAGTTGACCGGAGAAAAACGAAATTTGCTGGCATTCTACTCACTCGCTACCCAAATTAAGGCACGCGTTCGTCATCAATAGGCCAGCATTCGAACAGCTGTTTTCGCGGTTCCCATCCAACCCTCCACCCCGAGCGTCCGCATCGCCGAACGTCGTCTCATACTACACGTAGATAAGTAATAAGTATCGGAAGTTGCGAAAGTGAAAACTACAAATTCAAGCCCCCACCCCCAAAACTTTACCATCGGGATTCGCGATCGAGAAGAAACGCCACGCCGAAAAAACAGGCTGACTCTGCGACGAGTGAGAAAGTGACGGAGACGGAAATGAAAAAACAAAAAGATAAATAAATAAAAACAAAAACAAAACCAAAAGAAACACGTCCCATTTCTCGTGAGTTCTGCGTGAACCGTGCACTGGGTATCGATCCGCATTTTTGCTTCCCATAGTTTTTTCGACGGAAATTAACCCCCTTCCCTTCCGCCGGCGACTCCTCCTCCTCTGCCGCCCCGCCGCCCATCATCCGTAAATTCCGGTAAATTTCTCTATCGAATGCTTCGCGTAAAAATTTTTCACGTCCCATTAAATTTTATGTTCTCTTTCCTCCCCGAATTTTGAGACAATAAATCGACCAAGTGGAGTGGATAAAATTTAACGGCACCGCGTAGGGCCTACAGCATTCCAAGTATCTCTGACAATTCAACGGAGAGGCTCGATCTGCGTGCAACCAGAAACGAAAAGAGCCATCGTCGAGGCTCTAACTGATGCAATAGAAAAAGTACTAATGGGGAATAAGCGAACCACCTTGCCAGCATCCTGCCACGTGGAAAACAACGCAAAAGTAGGTATACGGTGGGCCGCACTGACACTCTTCGCAGGCTGTGGGTTGCCCACGCCTGAAATATTGCAACGTAATTTTATTTCCACCACTGATCCTCAACTACCTGAGCCTGCCCTCGTGGATCCACAAATCGAAATAATTTCTAATTTCTTTCAGATCGTCGAAACCGATCTAGATCGTTACATAGATTTGATTTAATTTTATGGGTAATTTATCTACCCTCTCCGACTTGTAACTTTGCCAGGCCATAGCAAAAGCAAGTTCTTCTGGAGTGAAAAATTTCTTACGAGCAGGCAAACAGTCAAAGAGGGTAACTCTCCTTCGGGTAGGAGTTCGACTCATTTTTCAACAGGAATCTCCTGTCCTAAATCACAGCGGTTGGAACTTGGAGTACAGGATTAAATTTCGTTGTTTTATGTAGGTAGCCTAAAATTGAGAGTTATCGGTAATAAAATAAAATTTTTCGAATTCATCATTTTTCCAATAAATTTTCTGACTGATATCATCGAATTATACATCAATAACCCTCCCCCTCATTACCCGTTTCAACCCAACGCCTTCGTATCATGGGCACCACTTTTTTTTCTCGTAAACAATCGAATTGAATAAAAATTAAGCATATTTTCAATACTTACACGTTTCGGTATTTCCCATTAGGTAATGCTTTTAAAGATTCGAGTTTTTTTCTCATTTTCGAAAATAAAATACGTTATAAATGTTGGGTACCGTTTCCAGCTGTTATTAGAAAACGATTTTAGTGTAGTCACCGGATAGTCACAGGATACTCCCCCGCCGTATGCACGTGAAACAAACTACGATCTAAAGTAACTTATTTAGTTGGAGTATGAGTTTGACCGGATGATACCCTTGCTAAATGCAGAGCATCCGATTAGATGATTTTAAAACCGAAAGTAAGAAGGTACGAAATTTTTGGTTTTTTACAATTTTCTCTCGACAATTTTCACGGTATGACACGAGTACGCACGTACAATAAAATTATTGGGAATTTCAAGTGGAAATAAAATTACCAACAGGTAGGTCTGTACGTGGCGGCGTGTGAAGTGCGCCTAACGATTACCGTTCAGCTAAAAGGTAGGTAACCACTCTATCGCACCTTCGCACTCGTATCTTCACATAAATGCCGACGAAAATGCAAACATTCGCGTGTTTTATACGTTCGTTCGCTGCAGAGATTCGAAATTTATTCGTAACAAGGGGGCTACTCGTTTTCGTTTCATTTACTGTACCTACTGCAGGTAGTACTTACGCTCCTACACTTGGTAAGTACCTCTACTGGCTATGTAAACATCCAAAAACAGCAAGTATTTCTTATGCCAACGCAGACGACGACGTAAGACGTACCACCGCGCATACCAAACCCGACGAACGTTCGCTTTCTCGAAGGAAAAGATACAAACTTTTTGCACCCTTCGAGTCTCGTTCTACAACCCCACTCACCACTGCATTCGTAAGAGTAACAACAAAATAAAAAAAAACACGAGAGAATTAGAGAGGAAAACCTCTTAACCATTCTGTCTCGCTTCGTACGCCACGATAGGACAAACCGATTTTCGTACAAAACAATACACACAAAAAAAAAAAAAAGGAAAAATTGGAAAAATGCGAGAGAAAAGGGGACGAGGTTTACTGTAGGGTGGATAGCAAATTATTCGGGTCAAGATCGAAACTTCCGATTGAATTTCGAGAAAAAAAAATCGATAAAATCGATTCGCACGACCAACTCTTTTTTACAATAGGCACGTAAAACGGACCGTGATTACTATGGAGATCGAAATAAATGGGGAAACGCATGTAAATCGGTCCAGAGTGGGATGAAAAAGTTTTTAGATAAAATCTGCAACGAGTGGTTCCCAAAATGGATTAACTTCGTAATCGAAATCGCATCGCAAATAACGAATAATTGTTTTAAATTATACACTTTAGGAAACCAATTTAGAATATAAAATTGGCTACTCACGAAATGCATCTGCACTGAGAGACGGTTTCAAAATTCGAGTCTTACGACATTCTACAAATTTTGTGTTTATACTCTGTATAAATTTACAAAAATTTTACAAAAATTTCTCAAGTAGGTATGTAATGTATATCTAGGATATCCAGGACGTGGATGTTCAAAGCGATGATTTTGGAGAAAATTTCGCTGAAATTTTGGAAATTGGGGGAATTAATAGGTCCTGGAGAACAGTTTTACAGGTAATATAATTATTGCAAATAAAATTTTTTCGTCGCAGTTACAAGAAAAATTTTCAATTCCAATAGCTCCCCACGAAAAACATTCGTGTATGGGTGAAAGATAATACTGAAAACTCTATGGAATGTACAGTGATGGTGAAATGCTGGTGTTTATCAAGTGCTATCAGTTCTGAAAAAGTATTTATGGAGACTGTTTACATCTTCTCGCATGGTATTTCCCAAAAAGAAAAAGTAGCCTATCCATATCTCCCTTCTGGAGTTATTTTCTATATAACTGTCAATTTTATAGCTTACTAGTAATAATAACAAAACGAAGTAATGTTACTTGGTCATTAGAAACTTCACTTCTCACGAATCACATTAAATATTTCGTTTCATAAATGCCAGTTTTGTACTTTGAATTATAAATAGTTATCAAAAATATACGTATATGATCACCCTTTCAGTACTTTTAGTTTCCACAACTAGACCGAGACTCTATTGTACTGGACTTCTCAATACGAATATTACTAATGCGTATTGTCTTTCATAATGTCCCGAATTCGTGAAACATAAATGTTTATCAAAGATCGTCAACTATATATCATTGTATCAACTAGAATTGCCCAATATCTGAAAGTAAACCCAGCAAACAAATATTTCTCCCGAAAAAATTAAGACGACAAGCTGATAATTTAATCGAAGACAACCAAATAATGCATAAAGTTTTCGATTTTCTTTTTTGCTTCACGAATGGTTATTATTATTATTATTTATTATTATTATTTTAGGTGTTCGGGCGGTACGGGGATTCGAACCCGTACCGGCCGAACACCTAAAACCCCCCTCGCTCACCACCACCAAAAGCCGACACCGTATACACTCGGCCACGATGCCGGGTGACGGTGATCGAGGGAGAATGGCAATCAGCCGTAGTAGTGTGGCAGTAGTCGCCACACCACTCCCCCCCAGTATAGCGGAGCGTGATACGACAACCAGTACGGAGGCGCCTTGCGGGTAGGGATGTACGCCGGTGTGTGGTGATGCCACCCCTCATCACCGCACCGTGGCGCACACCCTACAGCGCCGTCACATACCGGCATCGGTGGCGTGACGTACCACCACGGCTATTGGTTTTTGTACGTGTCCGAGAGATGGCGTGCATTACCATCCCCCGGATCACGTCGGGGTCACCACTTGTGGGTGTGTGTGTATACGTACACGACACCACACAAATACCAATCAGGTCGGTTGCGTGTATACGTAGTAGTATGTGTGCGGGCCGAGCCCAGTAAATAATTAAGCTGCATAGACGAAATATACAGTCGTGAGCACAAAAAGGTAGTTTGTGGGTTTTACCCCACTGGCCCGCTAGGTGGTTGATGAGTGTGTAGTACACACTCGTTCGTCATCGACCACCCGTCGCCACAATTATTATTATTATTAATATTATTATTATTATTATTATTATTAATGATGTTTTTTTGGAGGGGAGGAAACAGTGAAAAACGAACATTTTTTGCGGGACGGAGGGCTATAGCTCCACTCAAGTCAACTTGTAATCACGCCTCAAGCTTAATCTACCCCTTGACGAAAATCATGGTTGTTTTTCGATGCCGACCATTCATTTTCAAAATCGAACTCTCGACGAATGTTTCTTTTATCTTAATATATTATAAGATGTGGAGGATTAAAACTTAGAAGGCGCAGTTACAAAAACTTGCTAAATAGATAAGGCAACATTAAAAATTTAACTTAATTTAACTGCGCTCCAGCGGCAAAACTATTCATCCTATAAACGAAAATTAAGGAACTTAATTGTAGAGAATTTGTTCTTCTATAATTTAGTATACGAATATTTGATTTCAAACAGAGCACTGGAACAGAAATATTAGCAAGTAATACATTTTTTCAAATTTCTTAGTCCCAACAACCGGAATTCAGCCTGGAGAACTACTTACTCCCCAAGACCTTTCCAAACTCCCGCAAAACTTTCTTTGAAAAACGACTTGTTTACGACGGACTGCCGCATCATAGCGTAATACTGGAACATTTGGAACAACGCCCAAATGATACGATCGGGTTTATAAGTAATTTGTACGTTGTAAAAACTGCTGAAGTATGTACGAGGCTGTCACATACCTTTAAGAATACGAGTACTTATATTCGCGATACAAGTGCGTAAAAAGCTGATGGTCTGAATACGAATTCACCGAGTTCCAGTCACCTACCTTGTGCAAGTGTCGCATACCATTTTTTGCAACATTCCCTCACCGAGAAAAAAAAAAGAAAAAAATGAAAAACAAAATAAAAAATTTTTTTAATGTACCTACTTAAACAATACAAAAACGGCAAATATTATTTTAATTTTCGTTTTTTCGTTCGTTTATTTTCGAGTATAGCTAAGGATGAATAAAAACTTTTATGGAAAATAGATTTAAGTGAATTTTCTCTTCTTTCCAGCAGTACCAACTCCATATTTCTAGCTTAAATAATGGCTGAAGAATTATTGACTGAAAGAAAAGAGGTTTCTGTATTCTAAAAACAGTAAATTTTCTATTAATTTTCGTCTGTTTCGTTCGTTTATTTTCATGCTTATAAACATGATTAAAACATTACATGAAAAGTAAATCCGAGAAAATTTCCTCTTCACTCCAGAATTGC
Organism: Ericerus pela; assembly: GCA_011428145.1. Taxonomy (NCBI): domain Eukaryota; kingdom Metazoa; phylum Arthropoda; class Insecta; order Hemiptera; family Coccidae; genus Ericerus; species Ericerus pela. Next base: position 158,929 of record WOFM01000095.1, read on the forward strand.
CAACTCCAGCTTTCTGGCTTAAAAACAAGCGGAAGAATCATGGAATGAATGAGTAGAGGTTTCCAGATTCTAAAAACCGGCAAATTTTTTATTGATTAGCATTTTTTTCGTTTGTTTATTTTCAAACAGCTAAAGGTAATTGAAAAATTACATAAAAATTTTTCAAATTTTATCCCCTTTGCAGCAACACCAAGCTCAGCTTTCCAGCTTAAATAAAAGCTGAGAAATCATTCGGTGAAATAATAGAAGTTTGTTTCAACGCTGAAATGTTGTGTTCAATTGAAATGGCAACTTGACAATTAGTTTCTCAAAAACTCCGGATGTGCAGAAATTTCATAATATTCGATAAGACATATAGTGCATGCGCGGCCAAAATAGTAATGAGTCCAAAGCTACGCATGGGCGAAATTTTATTTTATGACATTGGGGTAAAATCTCCTACTGAACATAGAGTTAATATGCACGAAAACGTCAGTTTTTAGCGTGGGTGTTGTAAAAAATACGTTTCTTAATGCCCCTTGAATAAAGAGAACGTAGCGGACGTGAAAAAAATTAAGTTGGACGCATGCGCACACTCGAGTTGATTTTCTCGCACAGCTCGACTACTTTCTCAGTTCTTTGTTTTTTCTAAAGTAAAATTATTAAGTTAATTATTTGGTTCTAAAAAAATTATTTTGAGTCATTTTCTCTTTGATAAGCGAGTGAGAGGGATGCGAACAATTACAAGTAAAATTATTAATTATTATTTGGTGCTAAGAAAAAAACAGACTTCAGTACTTTTTTTTTTTTTTTTTGTTTTTGGGAGGAGGATTGTTGCAAAAGTAACGTGTGAAATAGGTGATTGATACTTGTGCGATTTGTAGCAATCGGGTTAGCTCGTGCTGCAAAATTCAGACTCGTATCAAAATCAACAACTTTTTGCACTCGTATCAATAATTAATTTATACAAAACGTATTATATTTTCTCAGAACTGCTATACGTGGAAAAAAATTTTTAATTTTCAAAATGTCCATATTTACGTGTTCTCAATTTCTTATTGTAGGTACAGGTATACCTGCATTGTTTTGAGATTTAGTTATTTTCAAAATAGTTTTGAATTATGAGCAAGTAGCTCCAGCTAGTTTCTATGTTTTATTACTCCTACCCAGGATTACCGAAAATAATTGAAGGATTAAAATTCTAATCAGAAACGGAAAACTAATCAAATTCAGGAGCAACGTCAGTTACTGTCAGTTGATTTAAATTACCGACTTAGTTAGCGTTGGAGAAAAGTACGAAAAAAAGTGCACAAAAAAGTAACCCAGTCCGACAACAGACATGAAAGTCGGATGACCACATCGAATATTTTAAGGCGTATTAAATGCGTCGCATCGTTTGTCAAAAAAACAGTGCACAAGCAATAGTTACGATTTCTTTGTAAAGAAACAGAACTCCCGTTTCACAACCACTGTCCACTGTAAGCACCCACATAATGGTTCGACGTATACCTAGGCGAAAAGTTCACGGTCAAAGCAGATACACCGGCAATCGACCGCCCAATGATACTCAAAGGCACAGTTAACAAGACGAAAATGAGGGGTTAGAACTAAAATATTAGCTAAAGCGATTAATTTACCAACGATCAAATTTGTCTACAGAGACTGAGTATATACCCATGCACAGGTCAACTAGATCCATCTTTCAAGCCCAGCTTGTAATTACCTGAGTTGTCTGAAGCGAAAGCTTTGTACAAATTGGCGCAACTTTTTTACAAATATTTAAAATGAATCGAGAGAGAGAAAAAGAACGAAAAACGGACATCTTTTCGTAGAAGAACGTGCGAAAATTCGCGATTCTAAATTCCAACTTATTACCGATGTTTACAAATTCCAAACAGGAAATTGAAGCGATAAAACCGGTGACATTTGCGAAAAGCTGCGATAACTAAGTTCACGTTGCTTGACGTCAGAATAGTTCCGATACCTACGTGGTCAAGTATCTAAATTTCAACTACGCCACTGAAATTTCAACTTTCAATTCGACGACTCGAATTTGTCGGTAATTTATCATCTGGTAGATACTCGCAGCATTCGCAATATTCGAGATTGGCAATGAAATTTTAGACGAATAAAATTTTAAAAGCGTATTTATAGCGTTCAATTTCCATGGCCACTAAATCCTTCGAGTAGGTTACGATAGGTGAGATGTAGACACACGCACAGATCGGTTTTCGTGATTTCCTCCCCTCCTACTCGCTATATTTCTCATTATACCTACTGCTCCAAACTGGGCACTATTTCACCAAATTGAATGGCTAAAAATAATATTTTCATATTTTTCAACAGAAGAAAACGTATAGGTAGGTATAAGGTAAAATACAGGAGATATATTCGCCTTCAACCGATGAAAATACTGCAAGCATTACTGGCTGTGGTGGTGGTGGTACTGCAGTTTCTCGCAAGGTGTTGAGTTCGCCGTTTATCTGGGCTCGTTCAATATATTTTGTCGAATTCATACCTATCATTTTCCAGAACGTACAGTTCGATAAAATAAGATGAAATTTTCTCTTTCACGCCAATATCACAAAATAAATTAAAAAATTCTCGCAATACTGACTCGCATAGCGATTTTAAATACTCGTAAAATAGATCATATATTTAAAAAAAAAAATTAATTTATATAATACCCGGCCGAAAAATAGAGGGCGAGTGTTGTAATCTTCATCCTCGCAGCAATCACCTTTTTTTCACACTTGCAGCACAAATAATTACCATTAGGCAGTAGTAAGTAATGAGTATGTGTCTTCTTTCAGAAATAACGTTTGATTTGTCTGATTGGAGCGAGTACTTAATTGAAAAGATGGGACCCATTTTTATGTGGTGCAAATGTATTTATACCGATTAAATTGACTGCACTAACTCACTACAGGTGCTTACTGCCGAGTGCGGAATAGGGCATCATCTGAAAAATTATGACAGCTACAATTCTTTGGTCTCGTGCAGAAGTGTTATTATACAGATTTCTTGTGCAAAAAATCTTCCTTTTTCGGTTAGCAGCGCTAGGTTTACGTTTACGGGGGAAACATTAATTCAAAAAATGTATGGAGAAAAACCTCAGTTTGGCACTAAAAACCTGACACAGGTATTTAGAGGTAGATTTTCTCGTTTCACTTTCTTGGCACACCATGGAACATTATGCGTATAAATCGACTTGAGGAATAATTACTCATACGCGAAAGTCTAATATTCCTCCAGCTCCTCCAGATATATCCTCCGTTTCACCATACACGACGTAACAAAAAAATTATTTGAAAATCCAGCCTCATTCAACGACCGACTGTGTACTAATTTCGAAGAATTTAAGAAGAAGAAGAAGAAGAAGAAGAAGAAGAAGAAAAAATGCTTTTCACGGGTTTTCAACGAGGCTTTACCAATTAACTATGGTATTGAGAATACGACTAGCGCAAAATCGTAGACATAAATTGACTAAGGCCTTTTCTAAATGACAATATACAACGAAAAACTGGCCATTCAAAGTGTGTACAAATAAGGTTTCGAATTTAGAAGAGAGGAAAACTACCGATGAAGTCGAATTCGGTTTGAATGCTTCGCAGGACGTTCTGTTTGCTCCCCATTACCTCAAGATCAAGTACTCCACAGCATTTGTCGTGTTTTTCGTTTACCCAACTGATACAGAATGACGAATATTTTTGGTTTTCCAAGGTCTAGTTGTATTGCCGTGGAGAAACAAAAGATATTCTTCGTTCATAGGCTGTTCTGGCGAATGTAATTTATTAAAACCGGGACATTTCTGACATTTTGTCTCGCTTCCAACGCACATTATACGGGATAGTCGCTATTCGATTTAGATAATAAATTTTATTTGAAGAAAAAACAAATTTTACTATTATTAAAAGTGAAAAAAACCGACTGCGTAAACCTCAACGAGTAGCTCTTATCGATGGATTTGCCCAAATTTACGACAATAATTGTTTCAATCTTCAAATTCTTATTTTCTTCAATTACACTCTTCCAATTTTTCAATTATAGCCTGCAACATTCTCCGGATTGTCACGAATATTTTGAGCCCACTTTCATTCGTTAAAATAATAACCTCCTGCGCGCGCAGTTGGTAAAGAGTGTAAAAACTGTACCTATATAATACTTGTTACACTATAGCGGGAAGTGTGTAAAAACGTCAAATGAATTTTAACACCAAATGTAAGGGTGTATACATTTTTTGTCCGAATCGAATAGACCAATATCGCAATTTGTCGTAGGTTTTGGAATTTTTATAGGCAGCAATCCATAAATATGAATAAAGTCGACTCGAATCACGTAGGTATTATGTAGATCACAATGTATCTGTTACCGTCCTAATGAAGTCTTCATCCTGCAAATTCTCTACGGAACCGTATAGGTATTCAGCTACTAAGCAAAACCACAAACTATAGGGAAAAATATCCTCATATTCTTATTACAAACTTCGCGTAGGTATGCTGCAGACGATTTGAGCGTACTAATGGCATATCCAAGTGACGACTGAATGATGGATACTTACGTCAACCCTCCTCGAGTTACTCATTTTATTTTTCAACCTGGGAATGTTCGTTCGAGTCAAGTTCCAAGTGGAAAACAGGTGCTACACTTTAAAGTTCTAATTCCGAGCACGTTACTGATGGTAAATGTTCGAACATTTATTATTGATCGCCAAATGCGGAGAATGCTCAGGAATTTGCTCAGCACATGCTCGGGTTAGTACGCTCAGGCACTTAATATCGACTCGAGTATTTTCATTATTTTGTCTTAAATCAAGATGTTATCAGTCGTAAACGTGCAACAGTATTATAGACTGCGGTAAAGTGTCGTCTCAAAGAAAGGGTGAAAAAATATTATTTGAGAAAAATTTTGATTCAGCAAGACGAGGAATTTTAAAATTTTCATCTATCACGGCCAAAAGCTAGAACTGCAAAAAATGCTCGCAAGTTCTCGAGCATTTACTCAGAAATGAGCGTATGATTCCAAACGTTAAACATTTCTTCTTCAAACATTTGCTCAGCAAATGCTTAAAATGTCTGAGCACTGAAATAATGAAAATGCTCGTTACCATCACAAGGACACGTTGTTTTGAAATCCAGTTTTTGATTCAATTCTACGGTTTCGGTTCTGTGAAACTTCTCGACATTGGAGAAAAAGAAAAATCGAAAAATTTGTAAGTCTAACTCAAACCGAACAATTTAAAGAATGTTTTTGCATGGGAGAAAATGATAGGATATATGGAGTATGTGATATAAATACGAACTCGTCTTTCGAACCTTTGATCGGAGCTTATCGAGTCGTGTCCGAAAATTTTGAAGTTTTTGAGTTAATGAGTTTTTCTCTTTCTAATTCCACTCCAGAAAACTGAACGTTATCTGAGAAATAGTGCCACACATTTCCAAATTGAACAGCCAGTTTCCAAAAAGTACAGAAAGTTGCGCACTTTCTTCTACACCTACCGAAAAACCTATTGATACGAAGCGAATTTTCATCCTCTTCTATTTTTTGGCGCAAGACTACACTACGAATAAGGAGAACTGTCTTTAAATACATCACTCGCCGTGGAAAAGTTTTGGATACGCCACTGAAGCGCGCTAAAAACTACGCAACTTCGTTCCAAATAAACAACGAAAGCGTATCAAATATTCGGAAAAACGAACACAAATCAAATCTGAGATGCTCTTCTAACAGCACAACAAAAAGCGATAACGAATTCATTTTCTAACTAGGTACTCCTCCGGATTATCGTTCATCGTCTCCACCCTTTCCACTCCAAAAAAGCACACATTCCTCGATTTACCTGAAAAATGTTGACAAGACCTTCGATACAGACAGCTTTTTCGAACACGGCCCAAAATGACAGAAACGAAACGCAAAAAACTTACCCTCGATTTTGAAGGTCACCGCCTCGCCTGTACCATCGATCACCGACGTTGGTCATGTTTTCTCGGTTCCCTGAATCTTTCTTACCCTTCAGGATGGGGGATTTTTCTTTGCTTTCGTTTTCTGTTTTTTTCCCCTCCGCAGAAATATCACAAAATTACAATCACACAACCGCCACGACGCTCGAAAATAGACTTCCAAAATCACTAACGAATTTTACGACTGTTTCGCAGCGAAAAAGGGCGTACTGACGACGACAAGCGCTGAGCTTTTTTTTCCTCTGTCCTCTTCGGCTCTCGGAGCTACGTACTTTCGTCAAGTTGAGGGTGACTGGGGGAGGGTGAGCTTCGCAGAACGCGCACACACATACAGACGGCCGAAAGAGCTCTTTTCCACCCGATAAACGGGTAGGGTACCTTCCCGTAAACGTAAACCGACGTTTCTGTCTCCTTCGTTGTTCAGCCCATCTGCGAGCAGTCCCCCCCGTCCCCACCGCCGCCAAAAACGCCAGCCATTAGCACCGTGTCCCTCATATCGGCCCCCTTCGCAGCCATCTCGCTCGAATATATTAACTGTGTCGCGCGCGAGCCGTAAAAAGACACGTCGGCAGGCGGTTGTGGTGGATGGGGAGGGGGAGGGGGAAGGTTAAAATGATTCGAGAGGAGAGAGAGAAGGAGAGAGAAATTGTGGCCGAAAAAGGGCTGGTGAGGGGGTGAGGTGACAGAATGAGTGAGAAAGGCAACGAACAAAATATATACAAACAATGCGAGTGTTGCCATCCAGCTACACTACACCGGTGTTTGATCACCTTTTCTCGATTTTCCTTTCAGCGCGTTTCTGTTTTCTCTCTCACGCCTCTCGCGTCCCCCAGCCGTCTCCACCGCCCTCACCGCACTCCGCATCGCGTAAACTGGCTTCGGAAAATCGAACTTTCGCACAGTGGTAACACTGAACGTAACTCGGAAAAAAAAGAAAGCAAAGTAACGCAATGAAAAGAAGAAGAAGAAAATAAAATAAATAAATAAAAAAAATTGGAGCGCAGTGAAGCTGCGTTAGAAAAGAAGATTTTCAAAAATCATACAAACTTGTAAAATAGGTACGGAAAAAAATTTATTCAAAAAAAAAAAAAAAAAAAAAAAAAAAAAAAAAAAAAAAAAAAAAAAACAGAAAACCGACTGCTAATCTGAATGAGCAGCTATTATTGGTCAATATGCCCAAATTAATGACAATAATTTTTTCAATCTTAAAATTCTCACTTTCTTTAGTTACACCCTTCTGATTTTTTAATTTTCAAATACGAATAGCATAGGACGTTTTCCGGATGGTCATAAACATTTTGAGCCTACTTTCATTAAAATCTACAAAGTAAGACATTTGCTCCGAGTGAACGAAATTCCGTTAGTTCCGGAGACAGATATATTAAACATATAACCTCCTCCGAACGCAGTTGGTAAAAAAAAAAAACTCATTGTGCAAAAACATGAAACGAAGACTAGTAATAAATTATGAAGTTAGTTAAGAACAAAAAATTCAGAGGCGCTGTTTTTTTTTTGTTTTTTTTTTTTTTTTCAACTTTGGCTAAAAACAGCTAGACAAGACAGCCGGGTAGCTCTACGTCCAATTTCACGGAGATAGAGGCACAAATGAATCGATTTGTTCATTTGTATCAACTGCAGTAAACGTTTCTGACTAATTTGTCCATTTAACAACGAGTTAAGCGATATTGAGGATGATAGTGGGCACGCTGTAGCCAGATTCTGAAAGTTGTTATGAGACACAATCGTTATGCAGGCATAAAGACGACAACCTTTTGGTTGTTAGGGCATGAAAAATAACGAAAAAGACGTTCAATACAATGGAATACCAATGACGACGGTGGTATTCTGTAATACTCGGTTAACGCTACTCAACGTTACATGAGAAGGCTTGCAAAGATGTTGTTGTTCATCGATAGAAGTCGGTGAAGACTGAAGAGGGAACAAAAATAACATGTGAAAGAATCATAAATTTTTGCTAAAAAGGGAAATTAGATCTATATTCTATTTGAATAATGATTCGGCCCATTTTTAGGACAGACCATGTTTTGAGACAGGAGTGACCCCAAAAATGGGGTTAGAGGAAACAACTCACAAATTATTGAGTGATATATCGTCGAATATATTTTTTGAAGCGCCGAGCTCGAATTTCTCATTAGTTTTTGGATTAGACCATTTTTTGAGGCCCGAATACCCTCAAAAAAGAGGTTAGAAAAAACAATTCACAAATTATTGAGTAATATATCGTCAAATATGTTTTTTGAGTTGCCAAGTTGGAATTACTTGTAAATTTTTTGATTAGTACTTTCTTCGAGGCCCGAGTGGCCCCAAAAAATAGGGTTGACGAAAGAAAAAACTGCGAGGTTAAAATTAAATCAAAAGAATTATAGGAGAATTTTTAATTATCTACCTAATCATTTTTCTATGATTTATATGTGGAATTTAACTGAAGAATTTGTTTATATGTGTTTTTGAAAATTAACTTTCGATTGATTTTAAATTTTGTAATAACTTCGCTAACTGAGTTCTATGGAAGAAAATTAAAAAACTGCATTACTTTATAATGTATTGGACAAGCGAGCAAAGTTATATGTGCCCACAAAAGTTCCAGGAAAGTTTATAGTTTCTCACTGTAGTATTTTCTCCAGCATGTGAAGATTTTTATACATAACTACCTCAAGTATTACTAACATACCTACACGCTTGTTTTTCTAGACCTATAATCAGCAAATTATCGTAAAATTTTGTGAATAATGCTATGATCAATAGATAGAAAATATCTAATATTGAATCTTCAAAACATATTTATAGTTGATAATTTGAATTTTAACATCAGCATATATTACTGAATTTTATTAATGTGTTCTTTTTCAATTTACCTTCATTATTAGATGCCTATCTTATATTTTCAAATTTCCAATTTAGGAATTTTTTTTTTTTTAATTGTGTCATAAATTTTTTATTTACCCCATTCGAGCTGTTTAGTGAACCAAGTACTCACAATAAACAGCTCATAAAAGTTCGTTATTTTACGATAGGCCTACATCTAATGAATAGGATGTACCTACATTATTTTAATAAATATTTTAGGCTAACGTTGAATTTACAAAATCACCTTTAATGAGGATTACCACCATAAAAGTTCATTTTCTATTACGCCTATAATGAATAAATATGTTAGGACTATGTTTAATTTGAAAAATCACATTTAAAATAGCAATAGCTAGCCTAAACAGCATAAAAGTTCGTCATTTTTCATTAGGCCTACATTTACTAGATGTTTTAGGCCCACATTTAATTTGAAAAATCACCTTTAAAATCACAATACTTAGTCTGAACGGCATATAAGTTCGTCATTTTCCATTAGGCCGACATTTAATAAATAAGTTGAGCATATGTTTTCTTTTAAATCGATCACACTCATTAGCATTTTTTGAACATTAGCTCTAGCAGTTCAAAACTGAATTAGATGTTCGCAGTGCCCTCTACTGGTTGGTACACAACAGCTTCACCGATCATAAACCAATGCATGCAAATTTTGCAAATTACTACGAATAATCGCTTCGCAGTGAAATTAAATTATTGTTGTTTTCAGATGTTCAAAGATCAGCAAAAATCTCCTGTCGATGGTAAATCGAGAAGGTCGTGCGACCCCATAGAAAAAATTCACACGAGCTGAGGTCAGGTAAATAAGGGGGTCGAGCCGGCCTACTTTCCCACTCGGAAATTATTACTTTCCTAGAAAAGGTACCTGTATCATAAGGGTACTCCTTCACAAGATGGTAAGGTAAGCATGCGGGAAGGGCACCCACCACGTTGTTACAAAATTTCTCGCCAATTAGATTTTCCTAGTGCATCGAATGACTCGATGTTTCACTACTACGAAAAGAGCCTGGCGAGTCGATGTTTGACGCACGCACCAAAGGTAATTTTCTTATGATGCGTCGCAAACTGACTCAACCTGTATACTGTATAGTGTAAATACACAGTCAGCAGGCAGTATAATAAAGTATTTTATAGTAATCGATGTATAGGGTAAACACGAGATCCTTTCTCATAGGTAGGTAGGTACTGCACAATACATGTAGCAAACGGCATCTCCAGATTCGAATGTTGGATCTTGAATTGTTGGGATTTTTAACGCTCGACTTCTCCAAACGAAGAGCGCTGAGAACGGCGCTTCAGCTGGATCTCATTTTCCAAGAATTCTGGCTCGTAAATTTTGCCGTTAGGTTCGCATTCCGACCTAACCTAAGCGCTGCATAATTCCGTTTGAAAATTCAATTTTGCGAGATAAACCAGGAAAAACACGACTTGAACCTATTTTTTCTCATTTGCAGCTACAGATTACCTATCGTATGGGTGAATTTGACTTGTTTTATCGTGGTCCCAACTCCCAACAACCAAATCAGAAACCTCCACCACGAGATCAATTTTAATGACCGGTTTTTCGTCGAAAACCTGCTAAAAAGGAAAAATTCGCCCTGAAAATCGATACGGGCGAACAGCTGGTATTTTTCGAATAGCAAAAAGGAGGCGAAAAAAACAACAACACTACTACCACTACTACCACCACCATCAACGTCCTTATCAGCTCGCGTAGCGGAATTTTCCAATGTTTGTACGGGTACGAGTGAGCGACCTTTGATCACCGAGAACGTCTCCCAGTCCAGCCCCCCATCCAATTCTCCCCATCCCCCACACCATCGTACTCGTTTTCCGCACTCCGCCGTTTTCTTCGTCCAACATTAACTTATTGCAGAGCATCACCAATCCCCACTCACAACAAACTTGGAATGCTTCCACGCTTGGACCGGTCCTTCGTTTGTGTACTACGCCAACAAGCGCCGCCGCCGCCGCCGCCGCCGCCGCGCTGACTGTCTCCATCTTTCTTAATTTTCTTGTAAGCGTCTTCACGCAACCCTTCTCCCTTCTTGCCGAAGGAACACCTTTCGAACACTTTCCGTTTTGGGTGTACGTTTGCTCGTAAATCAGCCACCGCACCCGACCTTCGGCCAACACCAACACGCATCGGAATTTTGGCGTTTTAATGGCAATGATAACGATTTAAGTAAACCCCTACCCCATCTGAGAATAAAAAAATTGGGCCAAAGTAGTAGTAAACAGTACGTGCGCTGGCTAAGGGTTATAATGCTCGCATTTTTTTTCCCTTGATAACTTGAGAAATTTTGAAGCGGGTTAATGAGAATACTGGCAGTTGTGGAAAATGGTAGCACAGCGACGTAACGATACGCGTTTCGTGGTTAATCACTATCGACCCTTGCAATGTTCACATGCAGGCCATCTGCAGCAGTAAAATTTGAAAATCGAGGTCAGTGATTTCAATGGCTGATTTCAAGAGAAGCTGTTAAGACAGATACGCTAAACGCTGCCTATTATTTAAGATTACTCAAGCTCAGGTTCCTTAACCCTTAAACCACTTCTGAAGATCCACGGGATAATATGAAAAATTTTGCTTACGCTTAGACCTATATATATGGTATATTGTAGCGATCACTGTGATTGCGAAATTCGTTAGAAACTGTCAAAAATTCATAATCCTCAATAGGGTGATAACTCACAAACCTGAAATTTCAAGAATTTACAAGTTAAAGTTGCCTTATCTATTGACTATGAATACCAGGTAGTCTATACATTAAATACCTATAAGTCTAATTATGTTGAGAACTCTGTCTACTTAGTGAAAATATAAGAAATCTATCTCCAGAAGGATTTGGCATTTGCTCTGATAGAAAAACTAAAAAACTAGTTGAGGTTAAACATAAAAGTGGCTGAAAAACCACTGGCAGGGACAAGGGCGTAGATAGCTCGATCGAGAGGAGAACCCCTCTAACAATACCACCATCGCCGAAAAACATCTATTTTTATACCAAGCTTCTTTTTTTTTTTGGAAATTAGATGGGGTGCAGATCAAGATGATCCTACCCTAATCTACTTCCATGTCTTCCAATGAGAATATGAGAAAATGTTACTCGTTCTATGGTAGACTATTGGGCATTGTTGAATTGTTTTAAACGTGAATGGGACAAAGCCAAAAATTAATCATTCCAGAAATCACGAATAAACCCTTGTGATTTTGGTATTAGAACATAGGTGCCGTACTCTTCAGGAGGAATAAATTGAGAGAATTTTTTCATCTGAACTCCAGCATCCAAGATCTCATAAAAATTTGGTAAAAATTAATAAATTCATGATTCAGACAGAACTCGAGTTTTAACACCGCAGTATATAAACACGAATTCCCATATAAAATACAAAATTAAGCGGGGTAATGGCCATATACTGATATAAATTTTAAATATCACTGCCGCCATCTTTCATCAAAACTATAACCCATAAGCTGATAAGAAAATATAATGGTTCTCAAAGGATAATTTTAGTCAAATTTTATTATTATAATGCAAAACCAGCATTAAAAACATTTTCACCCGGCTTAGAATGAATATATAGATTATTCAAATTCTTCCGCACGCAGTATATTTCCACTTTTGGCTCATTTTGGCACAGCCTCCGCTGTTTGACCTATGGCAACGAAATCTGGAGTAATGCCAGAAACTTTCATGAGCTACACATTCGTGTTAAAAATCTTTTAATTCATCGGTTAGTTTTGGAGGGAGGGTTTCTCAAAGTTTTGCCTACCCAACATGTTGTCGTAACGATAACTTCCGTAAATTACAAGATTCAGGCTTGAAATTTTTATGGCATTTGGAGACTATTAGGGAATGGTTTGGTATCGAATTTGACCGAAATCGGACAACAGGTTTCCGAATGACAGCCACGAGAAAATTTGACGCTTACCGCGGTTGATGCGCGGAAGAGATGTTTTGTATTTCTTGTTTGTGAGCTGTGCTACTCCACGTTCAAACTTTTTGACGGTTTCAATTAATTCGGCAGCTACTGTGATCGGCGCTAAATACGCGTACCTAAGTCATATTTTTCGAATCATCCCGCAGATCTCCAGAATTGATTCGAAAGTTATGCCACGTGATGGAATAAGTTCCTCACGTTAGCGATCGATAAATCGATTATCGAGTGTTATCTTATTGTATAGGTACGTGTAATTGCAACGACTACTCTCAACACGGCAACACGGCTTCTCAAACTGTAAAACAGGAGCAACCGATAGTAGCCCGATGCTCGCACAAAAATCCTGAGGGTGCGACCCCACGTAATATTTTTAAAAGACTAGTGTAACACCGAGTACTGATCACGGGCTGATGCTTCTTAAGAATCGGTGTAGCAGACAAACATAAACCAAAAAATGAACGTAAGTAGGTACGTTTCGAATTGATAACCGCCTCCTTTTTACGAAGTCGCTTAAAAATCGGTCAACCAACCTCTACCCAATCCTGCTCTTACTTCATTCCATTTTTACGGTTGTTCCGCGGTAACGGTAAGCAATCGAATTTCTTAGCGAGCTGTAGAAAGAGGTTCTGGTTATTTGCTGTGTCTGAAACTGGAGGTGGGCCTCAAAGACTGGAGGTGTCGGACCCGACCCCAAATAATTATAGGTAATTCGGTCGCCAGCCTTCAGCCTTTCTACCGGCTGGTAGCGCGCATCTCGTCAACGAGCGTACGGAGTATGCGTACGCGGCCCGCATTACAGCGTAGCAACGAAAAATTATACAGGGGTACGAGAACGACCCCGCAGCAGCTGCGAAACAGAGGGGTGTATACTCGAACTTGGAAGGAGATTGTAACACGGGCAGCGAAACTCACCCTTGTGAAGTCGATCGACGCTCTCGAACCGGCCCTCGACCTTACTGCGCAACGAATTCAAGTCAAAGGACGACGACGTGATTCCATGATCGACACTGCGACTTTTTCCCCTGTGAACAAACAAACGAGAAGAATATAAATTAGACATTGGAGGCTACAATTTGGACGCGTCGGTACACGTCACGTCACGTCACGTCACGTCACGTCACGTCACGTCACGTCATTACTCTCTTTACTGGCCACAATCGATCGAACCAGCGCGAGTCGGCCTATATGCGTATACGGCCATCGCTGGGTCGCCAGCACTTTATGGCCGAATAAGGGGCAAATAAAAGAATTTCGTAAGTGACACGACCGCCGCCGTCACCCCAAATCAGATACACCGTATTGCTTTTGCAAGTTTCAGATCGATTCAATTTGCCAGCACATTTCTGTATAACTACACACGAACATACGCACACACGCGTAGCCTCACTACAAATGAAATAAAATGAAAAAAAAAAAAAAAAAAAAAAAATGTCACGCGATATTCACTCGTTCTTCGTCGACGAGTCCCCATCCTGTCAAAGGCGTGCGCTTCGCGTATTACGACTCGCGAGTGCCTCCAACATTACGAAATTTGGTCGCCACTAAACGCACAAAATAAAACGAAAAGAAAAGAATACAAAGGTGACGACATTTTTGTACCTACGCTAAAACAAATTACGTTACTTTTCGCCGTAGAATACGTTTCCGACCTCGTATACATACAACAATCGCGTGAAAATTGTCACAAAAAGTGTTCCCGAAATTCGTCACAAAATGACCATCCGGATCGCCACCTCACGCCTCACCGAAGGTAACAGGGCTTGGGACGAAATCGGTGAAATGAACCCGAAGGGACCTTACCAGAGAAGTCTGGCAGCCTGAGGACAGTGTCGCGGAGGACGATGCTACCCCCTTCCTGGAAACAGATTCTACGGCTTTACTTTCATTAAACACGTGCGTGCACCCTCTCCCTTCCTTCAATGCTGCAACGTTTCTAAGCGACACGTTTCTCTTTCGCCACTCCCCCTCACACCGAAAATATTCAGTCTTTCACGGTTTGTCTGTAATCATGATCTATAGCACGTATGAAAGGGTGTTTTGAGGTTCAAACTTCTACGAGCAAAAAAACAAAAAAACAAAAAAACAAAAAAACAAAAAAACAAAAAAACAAAAAAACAAAAAAAAACCGAACAAACAGAAGTTGGAGCTACGATTGAACATCAAAAGCTATAAGGCTATAACTAGATACGTATAAGCTTGGGAAATTGACTGTTGAATCAAATTAGTCTTCAGAGCAACACACAATTTACCTTAATTAATTATCCTAGTAAAATTAGCTTTTAAAATGGAATTAAAAGTAACAAAAGGTTTTGCACATGAAATTTGATGGGGGCCGACTGCTGAATAAGTGATAAAAATTCTCAACCCCATACTTTGTGCTTCTCCTTGGGGGCTCGAATGTGTCAACACTTAGTTTTTTCAAGTTTCTTCGATAACTGAGCGACACACTATAAACATTATTCAGTATAAAAATATAATGCACATAAAATTTACAATAAGAAAGTTTCAATCAATTTTCATTATAACTCTCATAGAGGCTGAGATACAGGGTGGTAAAAAAGGGAAAAGGGTAGGTATTTTTTTCAAAATCATAATAATCTGGATTATTTTCTGATCGGGAAGCAGAAAAATTGATATAGAAATAAAGATGACCAAAGAAATTAGCATACTGATATTTTTTGTAGTTACCTATGTGAATTATGCGTCACGTTACGGACCTGTATAGATACATGGTGTCTCAATTAATAGAAGTAAACATACAAAAATAATGAAAAAAAATTATCATTTTTGTTTGATTTTTCTGAAATATTATTTACATTATTTGGAACACTATGTACAAACAGGTTTGAGACATGATGTATGGCCCACATAATGATGAAAAATATCAGTATGCTAATGTCGTTGGCCATCTTCACGTCAAAAACAACTTAAAGCTTCCCAATAGGGTATGAGAATATATTTCCAAAAATTAGTGTATCTCATAAAGAAATAAAAAATAAGAATATAGCTTCAAACTCGGCTCGAATTAGATCGTTGGAAGAAGAGAAAAATTAATTTGAAAAATAGAAAATAAGAAGGTATGAAGACGAAAAGACGCAACTTTTCGAGACAGACAATACGACGTCAAAAGTTCGCTCGCAGGTAGCGTTCTCACATATCATGTATAGGCTAATATTATACTCCCATAATTTTAGATATGAAAATGGGGTATAAAATGGAGGAAAAAATTAGGAATGAAATGAAACTTGATATTATTGTTTAGGATCCCCCAATAATATCCTGATGGTGGAAATTCATCAGAGTGGAGCTTCCCCCTGACAGGGACTATTTTTGTTACGACAATTTTCACATGGGTTTCCTATGAAAATCTACGTACCAATTTTGATCTTATGAAATGAACTGGGAATGGGGTTAGGGTATGTTTTTTGGTTCGTAACCCAAAGGAAATTTTTGCAACAGAAACTTAAATTTATATGACGTGCAGGCTAATAATTTATCATAATTACAATATTTTCCTTTTTTTACCTGGTCAGATAATTTTGAAATTTGGTATAAACATTAGTTTCAAGCCAAGGACTTGACCATCTGATTTTGGTGTAGATTGGCTAGATGGTACTTCCGGTACCATTATTTTTATTTTTATTTTGGTCATTCAATTCTTAATTTTGAACCAACAATTACGAAAGCTAAAAAAAATTTTCATTATAATTTGTTATAACATGCTAGGTACCAATTTTGGTTTGGTTTGGCCTCATGGTACTTCCCATACAGTAGTTTTTAATTTTATTTTAACTACAATATGATTAATTTTGACCAATATTTATTATAATTTTCTATTGTAACATGCTAGCAGTTTTGGTGCGGATTGGCCAGTACTTTCATAAACTTAATTTTTGTTTCGATTTTAAAAAAGGTGATCTTTTCATACTCGAAAGTCACAAAAATTAATACAATAATCAATTCTGATCTATTACTAACTTTTTAGCTTGGTATTTCGTTAGAACTTACCTAACTAATTTTCTGTTGTTCGAAAATCTACTTTTACTAAAGGATGTGCTACTGCGTTAAGAGTTGTTTTTTGTACGTATGGTGGAACAGGAAAGTTTTGTTTTTTTAATTAAAATGAAATGAATTTCAAGCTTTCCACATTAAATAAAAATGAAATGGACATTAATATTAGAAGGAGATTAGCTTTGTTTAATGCGGAAAAAAAAATTACCCAAGTACACGAAACATTTTTGTTCTGAACCTTTTTATTGAAAGGTGGTTCTCATTTTCTATTGCACGGTTTCAGTGGTATCAGTTCTGAGCAGAACAAACTCAAAACAATTATTGATTTTTTTTTTAATAAAAAAAACATTAGATCTAATAGGAATTTGGTACCTTGTGACGCCCCAAAGGTAGTCATCATATTATGTTAAAGAAAAATAGAAAGGATCGAAATTATTTGAAATGTCATTATGAACTAGACAGCTCAAGATCATCGATCTTTAAAGTTAAGGTACCTCGAATTTAGAGAGGGAGAGACATGAAAACCTAGTATACCACAAACCACTGTGAACATGAGGTCACGTTATTTCCATCCTGCACAACTCCTCTTAAGATTATAAAAAGCCCTAACAATCCAAATGGGTGATTTTCAGACAAAACGATCTAATATGACACATGATTGGGCTGGTGTATGTAAGTTTCGATCTTACTGTTTAGATGTTGAATATCCATTGTCCGATGTTAATGAACCGCACCACGTGGGGATGATATTCTAAGAACACCCTTTTGTTTCATCCGAACACACTCGTATCACCGTATTTGTAGAATATCCACTTTCAATAAATAGACATATTATTGTTGAAACATGATTTCGAACTGTTTAGAACTTTTATTTCACTTTTTATTATTTTCACAATTTCATATTGGACGTGAACGAGAAACGTCTTTTATCGATCACCATTCATAAACGGACTGACTTCCCCACCTTTTACAATGTTAATTCTCGTCACTCTTTACTATTAGAATTAACCGGGGAAGTCTCTACTTTTTCATATTATATATCCTACCAAGATCCATGAATACAATAACCTGTATTTATTTTATTTTACTTCTTTCGTTATAGTCAACTATCAGGAGAACATTGTATCTATGAAGGAATAGAGTATGTTTTTATCTATTGGATCTTGATAGTTCTATCATGAGAATTTATTAATTAATTTTTTTACAAAAACATACTTCACTACCTACTGATTCGGTTGTTTATGAAAAAACTATAAAACAATAAATTCCTACAAAAAATTATTTTTATCAATAAAATATTGATAGATCGATATTTTTGTAAAATATGTTGATGACTACCAATAGTTTTTCGTAATTTTTTCAACTGAAACCAGTAATGAAGTATCGACATATCAACTTATTTGTCAGATATCGATAAGTATCAATATAAATATCAATTACTATCAATATTTTATTTTATTCATTCATTTTTATTTTTTTGAATTATGGATGAAAATTGGCGAATTGGGTTTTCTAGCGAAGAATTGCGCTAGAATTTATTATGTTTGAAACGAAATACGTACTCACCAAATTTCACCCCTATGAATGATAATTACATCTCTACACTTTTTAGCGGAAATTTCTTTAGCCCTCACAGCCAAACCACTTGACTGATTTTCATGAAAATTGATACATAAATGATTTCATCATGTTCAGTACTAAATACATGCCAAATTACAGCCATATCAAATGATAATTACGTCTTAACCCACATTAGTGGAAATTATTTTTGCCCCCTACACCTCAATTTTCTGACCAATATGCACCAGAAGCAATTCCATGTGAGATTATGCCTAAAGCTACACCTACATACCAAATTTCAGCCATATTCGATGAAAACTGATTTCTTATGTGTTTATAAAAAATCTCTAGCAAACTATTGACATCATAACTACAGGCTGTTTCACAAGGTACTGTTTTTGGTGCAGTCATACTTTACAGCTTAATGTCTCTCTTCATATTAAAGATTCAAAACAATTTTTTTTGGATGTGTAATTTATGAAGTCCAAACTGTTATTCTGAATGCTAAAAACTTAGTTTTAAATTTACTTCCGGTACTCTATTAGAAAACAAGTTAGTATAAAAAAGAGTTTTTAGAAGATAAGCTTTAATTTTTTTTTTTTTGGCTTTAGCTTCATGCGAAATAAACACTATTTCTTTACGGGAGGTTGGCTGAAGTATTGGTATTTTTTTCAACGGATCCACCAAAAAGAAGTTATTATTCATTTGATTAAGTAGGTAAACTTTATTTATAAACAAAATTTCAGACTTAATTAAATAATTAGTTGTTTGTAGGTATCACCATGTAAAACCGCCCTTTTTTCTAGTAACATTTTGTTACTTGTGTATATGTAACAGTACCGTGAAGAAATAAACAAAAAAATAGCCAAGTAAAAATTCCATTACTAAACTAGCGAAATAAAACCTCTTTTTGGTATATGAGTTGAGAAATGGTATATTTTGTAACAAGTGCATTGTTCCCAATTACATTTGGGAATGAAGAACCTATGTTGTATAAGATACTAACAACTCACGTTTATAAATTTTCAAGTCATTTTTATTTTGCTGTAAATTATGTGAAAAATAATGATCAAAATTTTTCAAAACCTCAAAAAAAAATCCTATACACAGAGAGCAACCTCCATTTTTGATCGACTTGAAAAATGAGGGATGTTCTTTTATCGTATGATACATAATTATATACATTTTCATGTATGAACACTGATTACTTAACAATGACTTAACTGATTCTGATAATTCAGAATTTGTTTAAAAAAGGGTAATCCTGACGTAGTTCAATCAAATTTTAGTTTAAATCAAATCAATAACGGATTAATATCAGATCTGAAACTACAAACCTACACTTCAAGATTCAACCAATTTGGTAAAAATTAGTATTCTGGAATGTTTTTTGTCACTGATTACGAATCTACTGTCAAATTTTCAAAATTCAAAATCGCAAATCCAATATAGTGGATAGGAAATTATAAATTTAATAAATCTGCGTGAAACTTAGCAGGTACATAGGCATAATGGCGACGGATTTTATATAGGGCTGATGGACTTCTTTTTTTAAATATTTTAAAAATTGAAACTACAAGATAAAAAATAATAATTTTTTTAAATAAATGAAACCATCAAACCGACAGAAAAGATAATCTATGATAAAATAAGTCGTTTTAGAAAGATAAGATTTTATTTTTTTTCTTGGCTTCAGCTTCAAGAGAATAAATATTATTTGGTTGCAGAAGGTTGGCTGCAGTATTGGTTTATAAATCGCAGTAGTGAGTAGAATAAAGCTTATAAAAAAATGAACTGAACACAGAAGAAAAAAAGGACTAAAAAGGAAATAGTTTATTGCACACTAAGGTTCAAAAGTGAACAATTACATGTGAGGGAGTTTACCAAACAAGCGCAGCGAGTGTGCAATTCCCAAGTCATGTAAACTCATTTTTGAATCTTGTTAAGAAAGATATTTTATATAATGAATGATCAGAAAGCAACCAAACGTTAAAATTCTATCATAATGATGAGTCTCTTAAAAATAATAAAAAATGGAATAAAATATCGACCTTCTCATTGTGGCCGATGTAACGTTTCATTTTGAAAATGTAACCTCTACCTCGATGTAAACTGAATATGTTTCCATGTAAAAAGACGCTTCAAATTTTTACTCGTAGGTGCATTCACTTTATATCGAGATTATATTCATCAATGATATAAACTACTTTTCACTCAAAAAATACCAGTGTAAACATGGTCTTTCTGATCATGTCTTGTATAAAATAATTTTATGCAATACCCAACCTAAAAAACAGACGTTTATCATGCATATTAACTACATGTGAAGTACGATATTTTACACCAATGTTGAAAATTAAAATTTCGCGATGGCGCAGCTTGGTCTTCGTTAAGATTATTAAATCACTACCTTGGTTGTGCATGCACACTTTGTCTTATCAATCATTATAATACACATCCGGATTTTGCAAAAAAACTTTCAAGTTGCCACCTCAATTGAACAGTGAACATAACATTTCAGCTTTGAAACAAATCTCTCTTACTTCATTTACTGATTCCTCAGCCTGAATTCAAGCTAGAGAGCGTAGGTTAGTGTTGCTGGAAAGAGAATAAAATTTATAAAATTTCCAAGTGTTTTTTTAACTATCTTCGTTTGTTTGAAATAAACAAATGATAAAAACACTAATTAATGTAAAATTGACCGTTTTTGAAATCTACAAACCTCTCCTCATTCTCACAGTGATTTCTCAGCCACTATTTACGATAGAGAGCTGGTGTTAGAATTTCTGGAAAGAAGAGAAAATATGTTCAGTTTTGATTTTCATGTGATTTTTAATGTATTTTCCAAAGGAACATACAATTGTTGCATTCAGTGCGATGGTGAGACCTGGGCGTGAGACCTGTGAAAAAGCGCTAATTCTGAGTCGTAGATCACGAATATGTAGGTCACTCAAATTCTTCTGTACACTAAAAATATATATATATATATATGAAATATGGATATATTTTTCCATTTTTTGCTCATTGTGGCACTTTCCAGCAGTCAGTGTAGCCTTCACTGTTTGACTTATGGCAATGAAACTTGAGTTAGTGTTAAAACCTTTCATGAGCTACATATTAGTGTTAAAATTTTTTTAATTCATCCATTTGTTTCAGAGGAAAGAGTTTTCAAATATTTGAATATCCACATGTTGTCATCATTATAACTCCCGTAAGTGAAAAGATTTTTGCTTGAAATTTTTATGGAAGTTGGAGACTATTAGGGACTTGTTTAGTATTGAATTTAAGCGAAATCGGTCGGCTAGTTTTTGAATGGCAGCGATTACAAAATTTGACAGTTTTGGAAAATGCAGGCTTACTGCGGTCAATGCGCAGCAGAGATATTTAATCATCTTCAGCTGCACGAAAATAAACGAAGGGAAAAAAATGAAAATTAATAGAAAGTTTGGCATTTTTGGAATCTAGAAACCTCTTCTCTTTCAATAAACAATTTGTCAGCTGCTACTTAAGATAAAAAGATTGGTTTAGTACGGCTGGAAAGAAAATGAAATTTACTTATATCCGCATTCCATTAAAAGTTTCATTCCTTTCCAGCTACTCGAAAATAAACGAATAAAAAAATGTAAATGAATGAAAAATTTGCCATTTTTATAAATACATTTCCAAAACATGTTGCAAAATATGATATGCGACACTCGTGCGAAGTAGGTGATTGCTACTTATGTGATTTGCATCACTCGTATCGAAATCACCTACTTTAAGCACTCGTATCATGAATAATTTTTTCCCAATACATACTGCAAAGTAGGGATTTTGCGGGAAAAATTATGAATTTGTGACCCGTGATCAAATTTCAACAGAGAGAGAAAAAATGGGATAGTGGGAGAAAAACCAGTATTTGCTCCCATTAAGTGCATTCATCAACTTCCCAGGGGATGTGTTGGGAAAAATAGCGTTCATAACACGAGCACAAAGTGAGCAATACTCGATGAGTTTGATTTTCGCAGCACTACTCTATGCAGCAAAATATTTAACAATTTGATGTAATAATTGACCTTTTTTATAAACTTTTATTCTACTAAATACATCGATTTTAAAATAGACCAATACTGCTGCCAACCTTCCACAATGAAATAATATTTATTTGGCATGAAGTTAAAGCCAAAAAAAATAAATAAATAAAAGCTTATCTTTTAAAAATTTGTTTTTAATGTAAACTTATATTTCCATTTTAAATAAAACTTTTCAAGTCGGCGCCAAATTTTAAGCAAAAAAGCAATTTTAATAACAAAATATCATAGAAAACAGCATCAGTCAAGAATATTTCATATTATAACACCAGCATATGAGATCAACAGTTGCTGTAAATCTTACTTTTCTACTTATTAACACAAGCATAGGACACCCAAAGTTTACAACTCAAAAACTGGTTCAATACCAAACTGAGTGTAGAACAATACCTACTTAAGCCCACGAGTTGGCCCACTTAAAGTTAAAAAATGTAAAAATGGCTGCAAAACTTTTTTGAAATTTCGCGTTGACTTAAAAAGTTTTATTAAAAAAACAAATCCTTATAATTTCTTTTTTCATTTTATTTTTTTAAATAATTTTTATTGTGAGGGGTGATCTTTTTTAATTGAGTTTTATTTAGTTGACTGATAATTTCACGAAGTATTTGATGCGAATGCTGAAAGCGCTACAATTGCGATTGCAGGATTCGGTTTTGTGTCTGTATGAATGCTTTAAGTTTCACTTGACCAACGTTTCACTCTTATTAAACCGTATTTTTCAAAAATTAATTTTTTTCGTAAATTTATAAATTAGTTTCATCTAGAAAAAAAAGTTTTTTCTAACAAATATTTATTTTTAGTAATAAGTTTGTTCTATTTTCTAAATTTTAGTGTCACAGGTGTTACATGGAACCTAGGGTCAGTACCAGGTTATGTGTGGGTTACCTCCACAAGACACCGTGATTTTAAAATAGTGTTGGTTGAAGAAGAATGCGTCACCAAACTTACCTAATCACTGATATGAATGTTTTTATCAATTAGCAACCAATCGGAACATTCTAAACTGCTTAATTCCTTTTTGTAACGGAAATATGTAAAACCCTGTTGCCACATTCCTTTTCTTTGACTATAAATATTAAAAGTACTCTCAACTTTTCAACTGTCATCGTAGTTCTACGGCTGAATGCTTGCCTTCCTATGTGGAAGGTTGGAGGTTCAAATCCCTCAAGAACCGTTGATTTTTGTAGTTTTTTTCCATTTTTTTTTACTAATTTCATTTCTTTTTTTTCTTTTTTCATTCTGTCATGCAGCTTATTAAGTTCCATTAAAAAAAACAAAACAAAAACAGAAAATTAACATTTAACATATACAATTTTCATAATATCTACGCACAAACACACCTGGCAACATAGGAGAAATCACTCATCTCGGCTGCAAAAAAAGAAAACGTCTCTCAACCAGTCCTGAATTCTTGAACCTACTCGTCAAGCAAGTGTCGGATTTGCTGACCATGAGTTACCCTCATGTACAACAGGAACCCCGAGTGTTAATTTTTATAGCTAATAAAACAACTAACTATGAAGTATTAATCTCAGTATTTTCTGATAGGTGCAATACATAAAGAATTCTCATTGACTATCAAGTTGAAACTAAAATCTTCTCGCGCAGAAGTAAGTTCTTCAAGTCCTAAAAATTTCTTGATTTCTTGATGTCATTAGGTATATTTCTTTTGACGTGAAATAGGAAAACTAACTATGCTTTGAATGAAAATTCCCTTCATTAGGTTAACTTGCTCAAAAACTAAAGAAAATTTTGAAGCAAAACGAAATACTATAATCTGGGTCCAAGTCAAACTTTCACCATCACTTGGAGAAGCTGGTTTTTAATAACCATGATAATTTTCAAGTTTCATGTTTGAAAAAAAAAAAAAAAAAAAAAAAAAGATTAAAGTTAAAACAAATTTTTGATAGAAGTTCAATTGGGAGGCAAATATTTTTCTCATTTCACGCCAAAATAAACGTAATTAAACCAAAGAGTCAAGAAATTATCACGACTCTTGAAAACTTTCTTATTTACCGGATCTTGGACTTTACTGCGAGAGAATTTTCGTAAGTTTAAACTCGAGAGCCAATTAAAATTTTTTATATGTAGCAAACAACAATCAATTTTGAGATTAACATACAAAAATTATACTATCACATACGGGTAATTAATATTCGACACTTTGACAGCAATATGGTTAGTATATGAGATTATTTATTAATTTTGAAAAATTTTTGATGTTCATTTCATATTCATTGAAAGCAAAAAAATCACAAAAACATTATTAAATACTTATTTAGAAGGTCTACCGCTATTCTATAACATACTGCAATCCAGTGGAATTTGCAGCAGAAGTTTTCAAAAACTTCTTTATTTTAAAATTTCAAAAACTACTTCAATGCTGATAATTGGAAAAACTGAATGTCAGCCTAAAATCAACCACTGAGAAAAAAATCAGTAACTTAGATTCGAAGGCAGACTTCTCATGTTCATCATACTTACGGTACTATACCTAGCCTATCAGTTCATCGTATGCAAAACTTCTTGAAAAGTACGAAAGAGAAAATGAAAAAGAAAGAATACCAAAGAAAACAGGCACCACCGAAATTGGTAAGAATAAATTTTTGAGAAAAAAAAGAGCACTGCTCCCTTTTAAATTTCGTACAAGCCACCCACAACCTTAAGCATCCACTGATAAAAGATATATTTCGAGATTGCAGTCAAGATTGAGACGTAGGAGGGGAATTCTCAGATGCAAGAAAACTGAAAAAATGTGAAAAAACAATTCAGTGGAAATCAGAACTTATAGTTGACCGCGCACCCCGCCTTCCACCTTTTAGAGAATGCTACCACGGCCCTGTGTATTTATAGTGTTCCAAAACAGATTTTTCAGTTTATTAACTATCATTTTTCAATTCCAGAACAGTATGTATTAAGATATAAAAACTACACTACAAATATGAAAGAAAATTCCACTTCGAAAAAAATTCAACTAGTCGGGGATACGAGAATAAAACAACTCTCGCACTTGAATGAGGGACATAATATGCTGTTTTCTCAACTTATTTTCCAATCAAACTTAAAAAAAAAAAAATCTCAGCCAATTAAATTCTCTTCGTCATGAATTTTCTCTCTATTTCTTCGCCAATTAGCGCAGATATTAACTGTTGAATTTAAAAAAAAAAATATATATATATATATAAAATCATGTTTAATTCATTTATTCGTTTTATTTTTTTTTATGCAAGTCTGAACTTTTTTTTTTGCATCAAAATTGGTCATCGTCAAAGCTAACGAATTTCAATCACGTTTCTGTAACGATCAATTAATGTGGCGTTGCATTTCCTTCGAATTAAAAAACACAAAAATATCTCCGCCGCATCAACCGCGGTAAGTGTGTATTTTCCAAAATTGTCAAATTTTGTAACGTCTGCCATTTGAAAACCAGGGACCGATTTCGCTCAAATTCAATACCAAACAACCAGTCCCTAATAATCTCCAATGGCCATAAAAATTTCGAGCCAAAATCTTTTCATTTACAGGCTTTATCGTGATGACAACATGGTAGGTTTGCAACACTTTGAGAACCCCTTCCTGATCCGAAACTAGGGGATGAATTTCAAAAATTCTAACACGAATGTGTAGCCCATGAAAGCTTCTAACATTATTGCAAAAAGTGCCAAAATGAACAAAAAGTGGAAATGTATGTATAATAATACATATATTGTGTACAGAAGAATTTAAGTGACGTAAATATTCGAGATATACGACTCGGCATCGGCGGCGCTTTTCCGCAGGTCCCGCCATTGCGCCGAATGCAATAGTTGTATTTTTATTTGCAAAAAACGGACTCCTAAGTGACACTTTGATTTATTAGTATCTTTTTTTCTTCGTTTCTATAGATTTTTTCCAAATACCAACATATTTTACATTTTATTCCATCTGCTATATAAATCAATGATAATTTGCAGAAGATAAATACGACATAGAACTCACATAGAGAACTGTAGATGAAAATATGCACATTAAAAATATACAGAGACTAAGAAATTATAGCGGTTCCAATGGTGATAAACGGTGATATAATAGCGAAACAATAAATGAAGGTCAGAATCAGACGATTATGTGATATCTGTTAACGGTGGAAGGGTAGAATCAATCCAAGTCGTAGAGTGTTTAGAAGTGCTAACGTTAAACATGGTTCATTTTAATTTTCGAAGATAGTATTAACGTACGAATCGTCATAAAATTTTACAAGTGTACTGACTCCATACATAGTATAACTATTGCCAAGTATGTAGTTGGCTACATTTTTCGAAATATTTAACGCTTAATTAGATACCGTTTACTCATTCTGATTTTGAATCAAATCGGATCTTACTAACGAAATCAGGATGTGGTGTCGGCAACGGATGTATGAAACGAAAATTTTAATCTACACAGCCGAAATGACTTCCTGATCGATCAACCAAGTTTTGAATTAAAAAAATTCATCGATCAATTAATTAACAAGATGTTTTTAGTGAAATCAAACATTTCTGTTTGTTGTTCGTTTCACTAAAAACTGTAACGCTGCTCCAAGGCCTTCCTCAAGGACCATTGCTCAGCACTATTCAGTTTAATATATATAACCTCTGCCTTATTCCTTCACACTCGATGTGTTACATCCTATCAATCTACTCTCAAGATCACTGCTTTCAAGAAAAAACTGATTCTTTATCAGACACTCTTGATTATGCAAACTCTTTCCTTCCCTTCACTCCCTATCCTTCTCTCGCTCTCTCTCTCGTTCTTTTTTCCTTTTCATCTTACTAACCATTCTATCCGTATTTTCCATATTGATGATTGTCGAATTGCTGTTTCCTCAACAGTCACATACTTTCGGATGATTCTTGACTCGAATGATTTCTGAGCCCAGGTTAACCTGGGCTCCCCACATTCCTCAAATACAGTTAATACATTTGCAAATGTATTATTGATCTCTTATGTCGGACGAGTGGTGCCCACCCCACAACTTTCGTTCGCTCATACAAATCCATTAATTTCTCTCATTTCGACTATGGTTTTTCTTCTGCGAAACTTGCGCAGTTTCTTATCAAACGAAGCGAGCAAATGTCCCCGATAATTGCCCACCATTTGTCTTGAGAATGTTTCACTCTACACGTAGCTATACCTATCCTCAGCAGCAATGCAGCCCTGCTTTCACCAACAAGGTGCGTGTACTCTTTCTCCCGAACTCCTAAAACCCTCGTTCCTCTTCCCCTCTCCGGCACTTTCAATCAGCAGCGCAAATTTAGCGCACATCTGAAACGAGGTATCTTCTCCTACATCAGAGGCAGCTGCCAAATGTTTTCCTTATATTCACCAGATACTTCCCAAGTAACCTCCTCCTTTCTCCCATGTTCCCTTTGACATTCCCTATTATTCTCTTCCGTGATTAACCAATCGCCATCATCCAAGAAAATCCAAAATTTCCTTCCTTCTGGCGTTTGATCCGTTTCAAACTACCTCCCCATCTAAATAATACGCAGCGCTCTGCTCCTTTACGCGTAATACTTACCAACCCTTGCAGCTTGCAAACCATTTTCCTGTAAATATAACTTATCTCCGACGCTGCGCCGAGTTAAATAATTCATTTGAGCTAAACAGTTTATTTATGCGAAAGCCCGAATAAACTCTTAATGAAGAAAACTATAAGGTAGGTACTGTCAATCGACTACAAACAGAGCCTTTATAACTGAATATAAGTACCTAAGCGCGTTTTAATTCGAAATAAATAGAGAAAATCCTAGTAATTCTTCTCATCAGCTCAGAGACCTCACAGTCACGTAACCCAAACTAACCAAATTCTTGTTCCGCTGCCACGACAAAAAAAAACAAAAACAATGACGTGAATACAGCAGCGTTCAATGAGCTGGCTTTTTGGTTGAAATTTTCAGAGTTTTCCCGGTGAAAAAATGTTTATAGACTATCGAATGAAAAAAGCTAAAAAGGAGCCGTATTCGTATAATTACGATGTTAAGAAAATCGGATATAATACTCAGTATGTGGGCAAAGTTTTCCATTCGGACACCTACCGTACCAAATTTACTCGAAGACAATTTTAGAACCCTTATCTAACTGATTCCTTTTACGACACGAAGTAAAATCGATTTTTCTATATTTTTTAACCGGTAGGTACTCATTTTCTGTTCGTTTGGTACCTACCAAACGTTTTTCGACAAAAGCATCGAGATAGGAAATATTTATTGAAAAAACAATGAGAACTGAGAAATAAACAAATTCGTAACTAAATATTATATAATATTATCATCTTAGAGGAACCAACCACCACCGCGTAATTTGTATTTCAAACTCACCGAAAAAATGGTATTTTCTCTGTAGACCGGTTGATATCAGTAGACTGACGCCTGGATCTAAATAGAGAAAGAAAAAAAAACGAAGCAAAATAATAACCAAGAAGCAAAAGTATAAAATAATAATAAGTTAATGCAAAATAAAATATAAAAGCGATAAAATTGTGGCGACGTGTCTACACATTTTCAGCGGGTGGGTTTTTATTTACACTCACTTTAGAGACGAAAGTCGAACGGTTCCTTCTTTCATTTGCTTTCATAAACAGCCTTCAAAGAATTAACCTATTTCAAGAAGCGAATTATCAACAAAGCCAGCACGAAGGTGGCTTCGATGTTTCAAAAAAGGGTCAGACTAAATTGCACGAGTCAAAGGTCAAATGATAACAGCGATGTAAATTACAGCGCACAACGTCGGCAGCCCACTTCTCCCCTCCAGTAATCGAATGATGGTTCTACTCAACTACCACGTGCGTACAAAGCAGAGGATGGGGTCGCAATGGGCACTTCCTCCCTTAGATTTTAATTCGCTTCCATCCGATGGCCACGATGGTAATTTTTCTCTCGATTTGGCATTAGTAAGGGGGCAAAACTGCCCAGCCCCTAGAGGTTATTAGGGGTTCTTCACGCGGGAGCAGGTTGGTCGGTCAGGATTCGGCGGTCAATGATCGGCGGACACGAATTTTTCAATCACGCGAGGAAGCAACACAGCCATTATTCTCGTATCAATATGACCGTACGGTTGCGAGGCCGAGCACTTGACCACTGGGCCCATACGCCACTCAGACCCCATACCATGGTAAATTAGCAGTAGTCTTAACGACTCTCTCGTATTTCTCCCCAGCCAGGAAATCAGTACGCAGTCCGGCGTGAGACCCTTCAGGGGCTGCCTACGGTGTGGTGCTGAGCAGTAAAAATGCAATACTTTGGACATCATACAACCCTAAATGCTGGTGCGCATGTGTACTTCGTAGCGCAGCGAACTGTGTGACTTATCGTGATGAGGGGTATAAACTACGATAGGCTGCGAAGTTTGTACTGCGGAGGGGTGCGCAGTGTAACCCGCAGCGAATATTTTTTTCATCTTTCCATTTACACCACCGCCTTAGCGGTGCATGGGGCATGAAACATGTTAACTTCTTACCACACAATCAACTTGCGCAAAGCGAGTGGGCAGCCAAAGGTTCCAGCCACTCGCTCGCGGCAACTGATGAAAATATCGCACGGCGTCGTATTAATTACATGAGCCGACTTATCTGCGTGCACACTAACTCGTTTCACAACGCTCCACCAGAGAATACAATGTACTGTGCAATGCAATATGGTGTATGCTTCACTGCACGCAGGAGCACAAACTACTGCAGAATGACGTGTGCAGCGAACACACCATCTTTGCCTGCGTTGGTGAACACAGTTCCTTGGCTGGGTCCACCTTCAAAACAGTTTAATGCTGGACACCACCCGTCCGGCACGAATTGTCTGTTTGTCCGTAATATTTACCGGTTATCGACTCATTTAAGGTCGAGTTGGCCACCTGGAACTTCTCACATCTGACCCTCTTCGCCTTGAAGCGAGAGAAAAAAGTTTCGTTTCAAATTCCCCCCCCACCACAAAATCGTGCTTTGTCTAAATTAATTGCGTTTAACGTAAAACGTGTTAACCGATCTTCCTTCTTCCTCACATATGATACATTGTATTCGGCAACACCAATACGAATAGATTTTCACTTATGGGCTTATACATACACATTGCAAACACAGGAAAAGATTCCAACTTTCATTTTGAACCTCGCACAGAGCTATTGGTACATAGCGGTGAAAATGTGCAACTGAGGAGGAATGAAAGCGAAAAATACGCAGCACAAATGATATTATTTAAATCAAAGGTTCCCAACTAAACCGAACTAAAGCTGAGGATCACTTTTGCAAATTTTCGAACCCCGTTGGATCACTTGACAACCTTCACCTGTGTAAACACATCTCGTATCCCTGGATCATCGAAACGATAATAATCTGCGTCTAGTTTGACCCCACCATAGACCACCAACAGCGAAAGCCACTCATTGAAACGATAAATAGCTGCGTGAAATGCAGTACCTACTCTACTACCGGTAGCCTATAACCATATTTTCTGTAGCCCATTAGACAATTAGATTCTAAAATATTGAAACATCCCTTGGAAATTTTATCACGTCAGTGCGATACCCAAGGAAAAGGGTTACCGGGGATTTTTTAACTCCATTGGATTTTAAAAAAATCATTCCAGTGACGAAGCAAGGATAAAACTTCTACGGGGCTTAAGGTTTTGTCATTTTTCCCTTCGAATAAATATAAGTGAAACTATTTCGTTGCTTTTCACAACAGCCGACTACATATTTCCAAATTTTTTCTGCTCGTGCTACGTCAAATTTTGGGAGTCTCTGCGTATCACCTTGGATTCGCCTCCAACCCAATTGTTTTCAACTCGGAGAAGTTGAAATTATGAAATTTGGGCGTCGTAAAAGAATTTTTCGACTACAACGCTACCCTACTGCACTGAGTTGGAAACTATTCACCTCTTTCGAGACACAATTTCAATGTCACGGCCTTTAAATACAACACGTAGAAGAAAAAAAAAGAAGAAAAAATCGACCTCGAAAGGACGGTATTTCTAGTTCAGCAATAATAATGTATTGAAAAAGTATTTAAAAATTTTTATCTCTACGACCTACGTCGTTATTTTCGCAATAATAAATTTTATTATAAAACGAAAAAATTGTTCACAAAGATCAGGTTTTACCAGAAGTACGTATATTTTCAAGAAGCAGCAGGGCTAAAACTTCTTTGCATTATGTGGCCTACAAATAAAAAAACATGGAGGAAATAAATTTTATTTAAAAGAAAAAAAACCGACTACGTTAATCCGAATAAATAGCTCTTATTGGTGGATATGCCCAAATTTATGACAATAATTTTTTCCATCATTGAATTCTCATTTTTTTCAATTACATCTTTCTAATTTTTTCAATTATAGCCAAAGACATTTTCCGGCTGGTCAGAAACATTTGAGCCTACTTGCATCAGAGACGAATGCTAATTGTTTTTTTGGTATATCTCTAGGATATTAAATTATAGGTATACCTAGCTGTTTTTAAGGCAGGGGTTTGATAAAAATTTAAAAACTAGTACAAAATTTGTGTGCTGTATTTAGGTTATTTTTTACCATACGAATGAAAAACGAATAATTTTTTTCGTGAATTCAGTGTAAATGGTGGATAAAAATTTTTAAATAAGAAATTTTTTTTTCTCCTTTTTTGTTTGGTACATCTCTGTTTTCCTAGATGTATTGGAGGATTCGTCACTGACTTGTATTAAAATCTATAATGTAAGACACTTGTTCTGAGCGAACGAAATTCCATTAGTTCCGGAAATAGACATACCAAACATATAACCTCCTCCGTACGCAGTCGGTTAAAAAGAAAAAAACTTATTTTTGAGGCGCAGAAATTTAATATTCGCCAGAAGAAAAGAAAAAAAGGTTCACTGAGAGTTGAAAATTAAGGACAATCGGCGAGGACACGAGGACACTGGAGCAACTACCCTCCTGATCCACGACCCTTTAATCATGAACACAGCGTGGATTCACGAATCACGTATCTATTAATAAGTAATGAACTACACATTGCAATATTTACATTTTCAATTGTGAAAATCACAAAGTTGATGCACGAGGAGCGCATTCTATACAAACAAAATAAAACTAAATTCTCTCGTTGATTACGACTTTACAAGTTCTGTCACCTAACGGCTCAAAATGTAAGCAAAACGAATTGTTTTTTCTGGTGAATAGACGTAGTACATTTTTATTATTTCTTATTTTTACCGACTGCGTCAGAAACAGATATTGTGTATGACCCGTTTTCTAGCAATCTAATGAAATTTTGTGCCATTCTGCAGCATTCAATATTGACGAATGAAGGTTCAAAAATTAGTATTTTTTACGGTGAGTAATACTTGGCAAAGAAATCCGAAAAATTCCCCATAGATATAACCCAAAAATTAGATTCAAAATTTGGGAATATTTTTCCTCAAAAAAGTAAGATGACTAATCACAAGTCCCAATTCCAAATAATACGGAATAATGCATTCTGATTGGATCACCCAAAAGTGTCTAGGATACGGTATTTCTTTTAATTATATAAATATTTCAGATAACATCATTCTCTCTGTAATGTATTAGCCTTCCTTAGATATGCACATACAAACATCTCACCAGCAAAATTTTGAGTTTTGACATTTTATAGTGTGATACATCACTAAATATGTTTTCTGAGGTGCTTGAGTCCGAATTTGGTGTTCATTACTCCATTTGACCCATTCTTCACCCCTCAATGGGCCCTGAAAAGGGGTTAATGTTGAGTTTCACATTTTAATGTGTGATACATCATTAAATATGTTTTTTGAAGTGCTGAGTCCGAATTTGGTATTCATTTCTCCATTTGACGAATTCTTCATCCCCAATGGACCCCAAAAGCGGGTTAATGTTGAGTTTTCATAATTATTTTAATGTATGATACATTACCAAATATGTTTTTTGAAGTGCTGAGTCCGAATTTGGTATTCATTTCTCCATTTGACGAATTCTTCATCCCCAATGGACCCCAAAAGCGGGTTAATGTTGAGTTTTCATAATTATTTTAATGTATGATACATTACCAAATATGTTTTTTGAGGTGCTGAGTCCAAATTTGGTGTTTATTTTTGCATTCAACCCATACTTCAACTGCCAGTGGCCTCTAAAAAGAGCTCAATTTTGAGTTTCCACATTTTATTATTTGATACATCATAGCATACATTTTTTGATATGCCTTTTTGTTAAATCATTATTACTATTACTATTAATATAATTTCATATAGTAGATCTAACAGTATTTAAAATTGATTTTAAACTCTGAATTTGTTTTCCTTTGGTCTGATTGGAATTTGGTTGTTGACCAATAAATAAATTTGAATTCCTGTAATTAAGAAAAAAACAACAGGCTGAAAATCAAATTCAGTTTTGTCCAAATATTACAATATCAACAATTATCTGTCAATTTTCTTATTGTGAAAAACTGTTAGAGACTTTCATCGTGCACTTCATAAAAAATTATTTAAATAATTAAATTTTTGAAAAAAAAATGAAACTGACTGTGTAGGGACATACAACATAATAGAACTAAAATGCTGAAAACAAGTTCTCCAGATTTTATAATAATAATTTTTTTGCAAAGTGGAATTACAACTAACGCAGTCACTGATAGAAATACCTTTTGATATTAATATGAAAATCAATACTGTTTGGTTCT
Source organism: Ericerus pela (assembly GCA_011428145.1). Lineage (NCBI taxonomy): Eukaryota > Metazoa > Arthropoda > Insecta > Hemiptera > Coccidae > Ericerus > Ericerus pela. The sequence goes on from WOFM01000095.1 coordinate 192,995, forward strand.
CACTAATTAAATTGTGCAGTAAATTATATTTAAATGAATGTTGATTTCATAGGTAAGTACCTATCATTAAGCTTAATATGAAATGGATTGAAATCAAATGGAGAGTGGAGAGTTTTCAACAGCACACCTAAGGAATTTAAACATTCTTAACAAATAAAACCCCTTAATGTTTTGAATAGATGTAATAATGCTATGATGTTAAATTTTCCAAAAATTGCATCAGGGAAATATTTAATATGAAGGGATCTACTTTGCATTATTCAAAAATCTTGCATTATATAAATATCATTATTAAAATATTATCACGTTATCAGTTATTCATTTATTTTATTTTGCATAGCAGTGTCACGAATTATATTTCCAATAACAAAAGGTTAATAATTTGTGAAACATCGCAAAAGTTGAAAAAAACATTGATTTAGTTAAACCACAGCTGATAAGTAATTGTAAAACCAAACCTACTTTGAACCACCGATCAAGGTTCAGCTGAACCAGAGTTTAAACCTCTATTGTAAAACTAGCCCTTCAGAGGCATTGACCATTAACAGTTGAATCATTTTTCATATTATAACGTGAAGGAATGTCAAAATTTTTTGAGGAGCCAAGTTGAAATTTTTTCTGAGAAATTTACGCAGGTATATTTGCATTTAGGCATGTTTTTGAAAGATTCGTGACTGAGTTTTTAGCGAGTTCCTAGTAACATTGAGATTGGAACATGGCTATAATGATGTCACAGTTTTTTACTCCAGTTTGAAACTTGGTATGGGTGTTGCGATGGATGATGAAATGGATGTTCAAGGCCATAAGACATCCAGGTTGTGCAGGCGGGAGATATCAGATAGGTGTCAGATAAGATATTTACGACAAAACACGACACTTGTTTAACTTCCATCACAAATTTTCCCATCGAAATTACAAAAATAACAAAGCACTTTTGTCAAATGAGTATTCCTGTACAATGTTTGTTTTTGTGCGTTTAGGTGGAGGCTGTCCTACATCTGGACCCGCCTGTAAAACAAATTTAGTACCAGGGTTAGTCCAGTACGAGGGTAAATGTTAAATGAATAGGCAATAAAGAGAGGGAGATAATAAATTTAGGTTAAAAATGAGTTTTTAAGAGATACGATTCTATGATTTGAAAAAAAAAATACAAAAAAATTCTTATCCCTAATGGGATTTAATCGCAAGATGAGATGAGATACTGTACAAAAAAGAACGTGTCACTCTTTGGTCGCCCCAGTAATGATTGTGGAATTGAGACGAAACTAGCGTTGAAAAGCAAATCTGTTGATAAGTGATAACAGATAGAAACAATTAAACCCAATTTTAGCGTTCCCAAATTTTAATACAAGAACTACATCAGATTTTGTTGCGTTGGTAACTGCAATAAAAGCATATAATAAAAAGAGAGATTCGAACATCGCAATCAACAAAAGTACATAGCAAGAGGAGGAAATTCCAAACAGTTCAAAACTGTCATTTGTCACACGATACGTTCTCTTTTCGCGTGGCAACCGACTAACAAACGTTAATTTTTTGAGAATACCATGGAATTTGGGCTAAATCTGGGCAAGTATTCCCACTCTAAGTTTCGTGCGTAGCTTTCGTACGTCATCCGATCTATTCGTGCTAAAACGTGGCCCCTACTCGAGGTTATGCAATCGAGCAGCAGCATCAGCAGCAGCAGCGATAATAACAACAACAACAACAACAACAGCAACAACAACAACAACAGCAACAGCAACAACCACCATCACCACCCTCTCGAAAATTTAAGAGAAAAATTGAAAACGAGAGTGGCAATAGCAGAGGTAGTAGTAGCCTCCGCAGCAGCAGCAGCAACAGCAGCAGCAGCAGCAGCAGCCCATCATCTACAAAGTACAGCGCCAGCACCATGGACGAGGCACGATCAAAAATTGCTCAGTACATCGCCGGAGAGGTGAAACTCGATCAGCTGATCGACAGCCACCGAATTAGTGCCCCCGTCCAAAAGAGGTTCATATACGACGACACTTGGGTAACCATGAATCGAAAAATTGGCGAAGCGGTCATCAGCTCGGCGGTTGATACGGAAGCGGATAGTGGGAGGAGCGGCGGCGGTATCAGCGCCGTCACCACCTACGCCAACGCAAATGCTGCCAAACAATGGAAACCTACCTCGATTCAGGAGCGACGTCGTAACGCGGTCACCGTCACCGATCCGGACAACCGTCTGATGACAAACGGCAGCACGTGGCCGAAGATGGAGGATTGGGTGGTGTCAGCCGACAACAAAATACGCTACGCGCCGATGTTGCAGCCGCTGCGCAAGCTGGAGCCGGTCGAGTGGGATGTGGAGAGTGAGGAGTTGGTGGCGGCGGCGGCGGCGGCAGCGGCGTCCGAAATGCCGCCCACGATCAACGTCGAGCTCGACCCCAACCATCTGTCCCCAACCGCCATGAGCCGTTCTTCCGGCGTATCCGACCACACCTACCAAACGTTCGACAATTTGACGCCGGCGTCGTGTGCCGCCAACAACAACACGTACATGAATTCGACAAGCTGAGGAGCACGATGATGATGATACTCGCTCAAACTCTCTCTCTCTCTCCCTCCCTCCCTTCCACTCGATCACTCTCACACTCTCTCTCTCTCTCTCTCTCTCGTATGTACCTCTCGTTTCGATCAACTTAGCATACATAGGCTGTACAAACCTGTAGACCTACTGCACCGACAGATATACACTATTAAGTACGTGTGCCAATCGCTGGAGCTGTATACATTGCTAGCAAGGACCACGATTTGGTTTTCTTCTTTTTTTTTTCTTTTTTTCTTTTTTCTTCACTTGGACAAACGTCAGGTTCGTTCGTCGTAATATTCAAAGTCGGTGATGTTTCGAGCGTCCATCCAAGCGCACTTCCTCCCTCGCCCTCTCCTATTAAATATACACGAAACCGCCGGCAGCCAGAGACCCAGAAATTTGCGTTAGGGTTGTTTGCTCCTTCCCAAACGCACTGTCACGACACTTGGACAAAAGAAGAGACAAAGTGCGCTGAGGAAAAAGAGCGAAAATAAGCGGAACATAATCCGAAGCGGTATTAGCGGCTGCGATCAGGCGTCGGTTAGGTACGATAAAAACCACCCACGAACCGAACTCGAAGCCAAGGGTAGCTACCAACACACATTCAAAATGAACTCGGATCGGATGAAAGAAATATGTTAAAAGTCTAAACCGCAATCCAACAACCTACGAAGAAGCAAACTTCCCGCCAACACTTCAATAGTTTGAAAAAAATATTAGATACCCACTCGAAAATATGGACAAAATCGGCAAAGAAAGTGTTGAACCTCGAGTACCGATCATAACTCAATGCAAACGTACAAAGTATGAGATGACAGACGAGGTGATGTCAGGAGCGGAGCGATGTAACGATAGTTGAACGATCGAAAACAGTGTAGCCACCGACGAAGATAATTCGTACGCATGAAAGGATTCGTAAAGAGTTCATAGGTGTGAGATGAGGAGGATAGGGAGTACCGAATAACTTTTGACACGACCTGTCCAGAACGTGGAACTTATGTACAACACCTTTTCACCATATCCAACGAGGCAGCAATTAAGGCTCGATCGTCATTCTTAGCCATTACATAAAATCGAGTGTTGATCACCGCTATTGTCTTATTTTTGCAGTTAGATACGTTAATATTGACGGAGAAATACGTGAAAAATCAACACGAAGGCTTTCCCCCCCCCCTTCGTTTGCAGTGCTACAAAGGGAGAGAAGATGAAATCTATTTTAGCATTTGGGTATTCGTCCCCATTCACTCGCCAACAGAAAGAATGTTGGTCGTCAGTTCTATCGAATAGGCCCGAACGTCCACTTTTTAATTATAATGCCCGCTGCACCACACAATCAACGAAGGAAACTCGACGATTATCTTTGCGAATACTGAGATGAGCGCCCTCACACTGCGAGAGAGAAGCGTAGAAGGAGCGAGTGGGGAGCCGAAAAGGAGACCCAATCGTACAACAGGTAGGTACGCTTTTTTCGTTGTTTACACGTAATTAATTATGTTGACGAAGACGAGGTGGCGGTGGAGGCGGCAACAGCAGTAGCGGCGAATACATATTTTCAATGATAGGGTATAGTGGCGCGTGATAAACGAATTAACGACCACCGTGTGCGGCGAATTAATCTCGTTTGTTTTGAGCCAACAACGGTGCAAAGCGAAGCCACGAGTCACGACTAGGAGCCACTGCGGTACAACCGAACCGCGTACCGCAATATGGCCGCATTCGCACCACAATGTACGCGCATAAAAACGTTTTTCGCTGGCTGCGAGCGATTAGGCTGTTATATCGAAGGCGCAGGGAAAGATTAAAGTCAGCGCGAAGCGAAGGTGGCGGGAGAGTGTAACGCGTAGCAGGCGGCTATTCAAGTCGGCCCAGGTCTGCCATACCTCAATCCAACAGCAACCAACACAAAATCGTCGCTTGCCTGAGAAACGAGCGAAGCCACAACAACGTCGAATGGCTTCGTACTTGTTGTGGTACAGACCGTTGTACGTAATTAAATTTTATACGTACCTAGGTAATTCAAAATATTTCGGAGGTGTTCACGAGGGCGGAGTCCCAGGTGGCGGGTGCTGCCTCGCAGGGGCAGGGGTGTCAGCGCATCAGATCACACCAGGCGAATGAAGCCGCGCAACAGGACGTGCAGAGGCAATATATCGCAGGACGGGGAGAGGGGAGAAAAACAGAACGAAGAGATACGCAGTTCCGGGGGTGGAGCGACTCCTGCAGAAGCGAGTCCCTCGGCACCGTAGATCGGGCGACGTCATAATTTTTGCCATAGGTTACACAAATTGGAGACGTATAAGAGGACAGAACTCCACCGTTTCCTTGTCGGGGGAGCGTCGGTATCGAGAATGGTGGCACGTGAAGGTCGGCTCAAAAGTATCAGAGCGGAAAACTGACGGCGGCAGCCTACATAAAGCCTTTCTATAGGGGCAAGCAATATGCTCGGCGAAGAGGGCCCAACCCCATTCGGGGAAGGAGTTCTTATATCGGGTTGTGCGGACACAATCGAACACGAAAGCGTGTCGAGTGTAAAATGCGCGCCGAATATATTCGCTTCGGTGTGACGTCACCTCGACGTTGGTTACCGTATTAGCAGATCGCCTTCTGCTGTAAAATTTCATTTTTCTCGCCCACTATAATTATTCGCTCATTTAGGTGGCGATCCGCGCATAATAGCCGATTTTTGCATATCGGCTTAAAAGAAGCGTTAAGAGTAGTCGCTCAGATTACAACCGACGAACGTCCGTATGGGGGTCGGTCAACGTCTGGCCATTGTTCACCGCTCACCTTTGCCAAACGACGCGCCAAAATTCGTACTCAGCTTCCTCATCGTCGTCATCAGCAAACGCATCCACAAGGCGTGCCAACCGAACGCGCACACGCGTACGCGCAGCACCAAAGGAGAGCAGCACAGATGGCACGCGTCCGTCGGCTAAATTCAAAATAGGTCCACGGAAGTGCGTTAACGCAGCACGGCCCGTTCGAGGTCGTGTCCTCAGCCAACAATCTCTCTCTCTCTCACCGCGCATTCCTCTTCATCGCAAAAATGAGGAAAAAAAAAAAAAAAACAGCCGAAAAAAATGTTATTCTTTCTTTTTCGCCGTCGTCGTCGTCGTCGTCGTCGTCGTCGTCGTCGTCGATCAGAATCGTGATCACGAGTGCGTGCCTTCGACTTTTCTGTACAGACATAGGCTATGAATACCTAAAGCTAATGACACCGCAGCCACACAGCTACAGGTGCCCACTCACGAGCCTAATGAGATAAAAATAAAAATATTCGTCGTGACTACGCAGATTTTTGTTTTCTTTTCATAGACGACCTTCTCTCACGCAGCAGTGCCCGTTATTTACTTTGCCCGTTGAAGCGCACCCAGCCTGCCTCCCTATTTCCGTTTTCGGCACTCTCCGCCCTTGCTGCGGCTGCTCGTCACACTTCTCACCACCAACTCCAAGTCCGTGTTGCCGAATTAAATTTTCTTAGGCCGAAAAGCGTTGTGTCAACGAAATGGACGAATCACCGCCGATCATTCCGTACCTACGTATCTGCGATCTGACGCTGCGAGAGCCCAACTGAACCACGAAATTGCTCCGAAAGTGACGAACGACATCGTCGACGAATACCGACAGGCTCGGATTAAAAATACTGGCCTATCCCATACGGCCGTTCCGATTCGTCACCGCTTAAACTTGGCCTTTGAAACAAATGAATACGTAAATATAAAAACGAAAGAAGAATCGAGCAAAACAATTAGCCGACAGCTATAACTCTCTCTAATCGAATTAAATTGCTCGTTGGGAAGCCGATGTGTGTTTTTTTTATCCACAGTTTCGCAAGAAAACTGAGATACGTTTTAGAATTTCAGAGGGTAAAAATTCCGAATAAACTAAAACATAGTGAAATATGTATTTGAAATATTTTTTTTGTTGCTACCTTTGTCCACAATGACGAGATGAGACGGAGTCGATAAAGAAAATTCAGTCGTAAACACCTAGTTCTAAGGCAGGTTTCTAGTCATTTTCCAGGAAAATTAACAAAATCCATTTCTATCGAAGATATTACTTTGGAAATTTGGAATGCGGAACCTTTATAGTAGCTGGCTCACGACCGAACAAAATGCAACCGCAATTTATTTGTCTGGCTAATGTTTTTCAACAAACGACTTTCACATAAATTTTCTTCGTAAGATATCTTAATCGACCTACAAATCGGGTACCTACTTTACCTGAAACGAAATTAACGAGTTCTAAAGGTCCTATTTTGTGAATAGGTAGGTAGGTAGGTAGGTAGGTACGTAGAGTACCTTCGGCATACACGAAACGTGAAATCTACACAACGTTCGTAGTTGCTTTTGTAATAATTTTATTTTTGCACCCACGAATAGCACTTTCAAACAAAGAGGCCGAATTACAATTATTTTTCGCAATATAGGTATTACTTTTACATTTCATTTTCCCTAATTTCTTCCAACGGTAACGCCACAGTCTACTGAATACGTAGTACCTATCCACCCTATTCACTGGAATGCCAGTCAGCCGTGGTGTACCCACGATACACGAACACCAACGAAGTGCATTGCAGGTGGTATACCAGCAACGCTTCCAGGCGAACCCTTATCCAGCACCGGTGCTACTTCATACGCTGCTCCCAAGTTCTCTCGCATTATTTTGCGAAATAATAATGAATTTTCACTGTTCATCGAGAACAGATACCACGAAACTTCGAAACCAAAAGAGAGCATCAGGTATAAGCGAAATAATTTAACTATCGATAGGTATCGCTCGGCAATATTCATTTTATTCATCAGCTATTTTCGCAAAAGATACAAAATATCGTATTTTTGCATTGCTCGGGTATTCGTCAAATTCAATTATAAAGCTTCTCGCAAAAGAATCTAACATAAGCTCAAAAACCTACTTAACCTTAACCATCAAACGAATAATTCGCGGATCGTAAAATTTATACGAATACCTAAACAAACTTATTCGAGGCTACCACCTGTTGTTATAGATTGACGTTCGAGGTTATGGTATGTAACTACAAGTTTTACCAATTCTGTAGGTTTTTACGTGTACTTTTTTCCCTATTAATAGCAGTAATCTGCTCGAGCAACTTTAAAAATTTGAAATTTGAAATTTTTTTTCGACAGGCTGACAACTAAAGATGAGAAGATTTTTTTCTCAGTTTGCAGAACGGACTCGAAAATTTTTCATACGTGAATTATTTTTTCGAGAATTCAAGCGAAAATTCATTCAATGAAAACTTAGGATTAATTTTGTCTCAGAAAACTGGCAAGGACAAACTCTTTAGGCTGTTTCACCTTTTCAGATCGATGAAAACAAAGAGTGTAGTAGCCTAGTTGGAATTTAGCCAAATTTTTAAATAATTTTTCAGTCAAACAACTACTTTATCAATGCGCAAATTTCCTTCAATAAGAGGTACGAAGGAGATCAACATTTCACAATTATTCTATGTATTTCATGTAATTCAGAGTAACTTTCTTCGTACAAAATTCAATCCTCCCTCCCAAAAAAAAGAAAAAAAGAAAGACAGCACGCTTCAGTTCCTATAAGCAAGCGGACTGAATCATTTAATGTGGTACACATTAAATCATTCATTGTGTCGGTGAAAACAAAATTTGTTTTTTTTTTTTGTTAGTGCAAATGTGTTGAATCCAATCAATTACACATGCAAATTAACAAATTTTTCTTACTTCTCTCTTTTCTTCCCCAAAATCTGCACTGAAACTTGCATCGAGATTCGAGCCAGCCGCCTTCACCTTATTCCAGTTTTTACTCCCATAGTGAAAATATAAATGTGTACCACATTAAAAAAAATCTAGCGCAGTGATACTTTGCTCAAACACCCATTTCAACAACTTCCATTAACAATATTAAAACAATAAATTAAAAATTAAAAAATAAATACAGCCAAGAATAATGCGATGCAGAAAAGATGCTCGCAATCTCTTGCACCGTAAATGAGAAAAAGATATTTCAAGCAACACAGGCGAATTGTTTTTCTCCAGAAATTTTTTATTATTGTTATACATTTTTCTCGGAAACTACAGGACATTGAAGCACCAAACTTCTTTCAGACTTTGTCCTATATGAAGACTACCTTTTGTAAAAATTTCAGCCCATCCCTTTTGCAGTTTTCTCGAAATCGTAAAACAAAAATTTAGGTGATACGTACATATATAAAATATATATAGGCTTTATACATTAAATACTTACATACAAAAAAAGGAGTTCAGAATAGGAAAATGGCGTCATTAGTTTTCTTTTGTTGCGAAACGGAAAATTTTCGTTATCCCCATCCTTAACCCCTCCGCGAGGTGAATTTTAATACCCCGTTTGCAAGCAAATTGGGTAAAAAGAGAAAAAATAAGAATACACATTATGAGATGTAGAAAAGATTTACAACGAACAGATGTCTCAAACACTCGAATATTGTTTTCAATAGAGCTAAAATTAAAACTGAAAATCTAATAAATAAACCATTGAAATCCTCGAATAAAAAGGTGTCTGTCAAGTCATTATATGACCACCTCGATGAGAATGAGTGTACTATAACTGTGTCGAGAGTAAAAACCTTCCATCATTTAGTATATTGGATATCCAGGTAAACACACAAATCTGTGCTAACAATATTCACCTAAGGCCGGATATGAGTTTCACTCAATTTCACTGGATTCGCAACAACGTATTTATATAGCTTCAAACTCACAGGACCAACAGACCGAAAACAGAAGAAAAAAAGCTAACTGCGCATGCTCAGAAAATCTATGTCCATTTTAGACCATTAGAATGATGGTGCGTTTTGTTAACATTGGTGACATAGGACTACTGGGTATCCAATACTAAATGATTAAAGGTTAAAACACTTTAATTTAAGTAAGTGTCTAAACATGGACAGTATTTACAAGAACAGTGGTCCCATATTTTATTGGAACAATAAAGAAATGAGTGAATAAATGAATGGGTTCAGTAAGGGGAATTTATAAAACAAAAGAGTACAGGTTAAGTTCAAGGGATACGAGAAATATTGATAGGCACGTTGGTAAACCGAAAACAATAATATCTTGAGAGGAAGTGCAACTCGACGAATGTGATACACAGGAGTGTGACAGGAAATTTTTGCCCATTAATGAAAGGAAGTGAGAGTAAGGCAGGAACTACACCATCTCTTAATATTTTTCACATCTGTGAAATATGTAAAAAAACTGTTAACCCGTACCTGAAAAATTCACGAATATTATAAAATGTGATTCAATCCCCCTCCAGGAAGAAATCCTAACATCAGGTAAATTTTTCGCCCTAATTCAATGTTGCCAGCTATCAGAATATAAATGACCATTTTACAAAATACAAAGTCGCTAATTCAAAACGTAGAAAAAAAAATTAATTTTGCCTCCTTTAGGCAGCGGCCTCAACAGCCTCCTGGTAAATCCGCCACGGTTCACAACTAGACAAAAAGTTTTAGTGCATTGGCTGTCCGCCATATAGTCCAAGTACTTAAGGGGAGAAGGGGGCACCAAAACTGGTACAGACTGAAATATGAAAAAAAAAAAAAAAAAAAAACTAGACTCATTTCGAGTATGGCAATACGGCAGTAAAGTTACTTCCATGACATTTTTCCTGGTATCTTGACCACGCACGACCTCGACATGATAATTTTTTCGCTGGCGATCAAATGAAAACACACTGAGAAGGCATTCAGTCGTTCACACACGCCCAGGAAATTGAATTTCTTAAAAAAAAAAACAAAAAAAAACAAACAAACAAACAAAAAAAAAAAAAAAAAAAAAAAAAGCAAAAAATAACAAAAATGCGGTTCTATCTGTACTTCATGCCAGCCAATTAGCTGTAAAAAAGATCGAATGCGACGAAGTATTGGTAGCCAGCCATAAGTTTAGAGGTATACAATTTTTTCCGCACACATTTCTGCACACGTAGGCGCAACGTAAGTGGCGTGGGCGTTCTCAAAACTGTAATTAAAAAATTCTATCATGCTGAGAGCATCGAACTGTGAAAATTTATACATTCTGGACACGAGAGATGAGGAGGAGGACGACGACGTCGACGTCCACGTCGAGGTGTACAGTGTACACTGTACACTGTACTGTACTTACAATCAAAACATGTTTACGACGATATCTCGCGCTGTTACCAATTTATGCAAACAAATTTACACACATGCGCACATTCGCCGATACGGCCTGGTTTTTTCTCACCACTTTGTACAAAGCAACGAACGAATGCGGAAAAGTGCACACCGTATTATTTTGAAGATCTGGCTCCTCGTGGCAACCAAAAAAGAATTGCGGTGCACTCAAACTGTTCGAAACATGCGCCACAAGCGTTTCACGCAGGTACCTACCTACCAACGTACATGCGACACACGGTTTGATTTTCAATTTTTCATTTACAAGAAACGCTGCGAACGGTAAACGAACGGTGGGAGCTCGGAGGAATTTTTCCACTACATCAGTCAAGAGTTGAGTGAGTTCCGAACGACAAAACATTCTTGCGGCACCACGACCACGAAGAACATTTTTTTACTAACGTCAAATGAATCGAACGTGTGGGAACTGAATTTTTTGTTAACAAAGGGATGATAGGTAATACCGAGCAATATATTTTCCTTAGAAGTCTGTTAAGAAAATAATTTACGATAGAATTGCAAATTGCAACTTAAAATTGGAAAAGAATACAAGGCCGGTTTTAAAGGAGGATTTCAAGTACAATAATCCCCCAACGCCAACAAAAAACAGTAAATTTAAAATACAATTCGATTTTTCAAATTTTACATCCATGGAATATGTAAACCCTTCCCACAAAAATTCGTGAATATTATAAAATGTGATTTTATTTCCCCTCTACCCACAAAAAAAAAAAAAAACTTGAAATCGGACCTGATAAGAATATAAAAACAAGTGATGGATGGTAAGGCCAACAAATATCAATTCTCTCAAGGCAGCAAACAAAATTTCGTTGCGTCACATTTTGTGCGAGTAATCTCAATATCCTACAGGTTGTTGCGGCTGACTTTTAGAGGACCCGTCCCAAAACCAACTGAAAGTGACATTTTCAACATCTATGTCTTGTCAATTTTAAAAAAGCTTCATTTATCAAATCGGGACCTTCAATTAAAGTGAGGTACAAACAAAAGCTTTTGTAAATCAGTCGGTTGTGGGATTTGAACAGGCAACGTAGCTACCAATGACAATGTAACAACACTATTGAGCGGCTAAAGCTACAACACTACAAATTGTAAGCTGTGCTAGGGCCACGTGTATAATCACATCCCCACAGTACTCTCCCCAGTGACATACAACTAAAGAGATATCTAACGGCCGATCAAAAACACGTCAAAGATAGAATGTTATAAAACGTTTCAAACTCCAGTATTTGTTATTGCGCATATGTTGTAGCTTGTGTGACATCTGAATTACCCGTAGCCTTCCCTTCACGTCACCATCGACTGTACTATTATTACGATAGGGAACGGCTCACGAACTCTTAAGTTTGTAATAGTGATAAGGTGAACCAGAGATACGCCGATTCCCCATCGGGAATAAATTCCCGAAATATAATAAACATAAAAACACGTCGACAGATGACTATTTAACGACATGGTGACGTGTAATAATAAGATATCGATCATCGGTGAACTATCTCTAATCTCTTTGACTGTTCACGTTTTAGGCTAATAGGTGAACAGTCAGTCTCGTTTTAGACGTGATCGTTTTTAGTCCGCCGTGAATACGAAATATTATTCACGGCAAATACAGCTCTTTTATACGGCAGCAAGCCACCAATTTATTGTTTTCACCGATATTTTCGAATGTGAATACCAGTAGTAGAAATTAAATAACTCGCGATATTATTCTTTCAAACTTAAACGAATAATCGATCGAGATTTGATGGTTCACCGAACTTCGAGAACCATGAGGCGATGTGAAGAATAACCTGCACGACCTGATTGTAGTTACCATAACTGTAAGTAATCTTTTCAATTGTAATAAAGTATACACTGTGATAATGGGTCGGCCAACTTATTTAATTCCACATACGTAAATTCGCCCGATATACTTCGTAGGCCTTGGGAGCTATCGCTGGTAGGCTGGTGGCCTAACTGTTTGAGCTGGTTTGTGGTTTCGACTCTACGATTGATCGAGACTTATTGATATACATCGAATCGTGATATCATTCCCCATACTCGGGATGTACGTTCGTTTTCGGACGTCACATCTACGTTTTACTTGGCGACCGTGACAGGACTTGATCGACTTGTCTTTCGAGTTCAGTGGCCGAGCCTAATGCAAACGCCTTATCCACAACCTTCCGTCTTAATGTTAATTCCATCCGTTATGAGGGTGTAATTCGAGAATTGTCCATTCTTAATCTAAAACCTTCACATGCGGATATATACAACCTCATGTTATTCGAAGATCCGTATTGCTACTCGGTACTGTAGTTTACGCGGGTGTATATCAACGAATGTGGAGAGTGTACCTCCTTCTTTCGATCATATTCTCGAACCACCCGTCCAAAATTATTTCCGTTTCCTACTTTCATTTTTTTTTTCGGGTTTCTTTTTTTCATATCCTATTAATAAGAGTGGAAAGATCGTACGAGAAGAAACAAAAGTCCGCCATCTGAGTTTTGTTAAAACCCATCCGATCGGTTTGTTGCTCAGCATGATCGTTAGAGCGATCCTTTAAGCTGGATAGGTCTGATCAACCTGTTCATATCGGGATTGGCACTATCCAAATTTACCAAAAGTGTCTGGCGACCGTTGACTGGCCGTGTTTGCCGCGGCCATCTTTTATTTTTGTTGGGCATCTGATTCCCACGTGTACTAATTGGAGGAAGTCTTTCTCCGTTCTAAGACGCAAATGCAGCAAGTAAACTGCAGTGAAAGCCACATCGACTTCAGCGTTTAGCTCTATGCCTTACGAAGCGTGTCAACCCAAATTTGATAAAAATAATAAATTTAACGTAAACTACTAAAACAACCTGGTGTTCGAGGATTGGGTCCCTCGTGTTTAATTCGATTATTAGTGTGATAAATAATGTCCCGTTCGAGGCGCAAGCTTCCTTAATAAATATATGTGTGTCCAAGACTGTTAGTCGTTACAGTCATTTGCTATGGCCCTAAGCCTACCGATCATGTTTTGATCTTAGCATTTTATCGGCAGTGTGCCGTAGAAAATAGTTATCGTAGTTAACCTAACTATTGTACGTCGCTTTTAGTGGCCCAGTATTTTATTGTTCGACAAACTGTCTTTTAACAACTCTTAACAGACTAAAATAACATCGTACGGGTGTGTATTGAAATAAAATTAAAAGATAGGCTAGATTAAAAGCCACCCGTATTCCCGTAATCGTACTTACGACGTACCGACTTAAAGTAAAGTAATTAAGTCTGAATCGATTTTTTATCTGCCCTGTGTTATGGATCTTGGTCCAATTCATAACATACATTATAATTTAGGGATTCTAGAAATATTTTCGATACTATACTTCCGGAAGATTCCCCTAAAAGTATGACCTACCCATTAATTAATTAAGTCGATATGCTTGTTAGTAATAGCTGAGCCGTAAATCCCCCCTGTTCCAGGTATATCGACGAGCAGAGCCATAGACATCGATTGCTAGTCTGTTAAGATAAAACGTATCGATTTAGTTGGGGGAAATATTAGCCTTTTTCTTTTTTATTAAACTTTGGCCAGCAGATTTCGTCCGAGATGGACGGTATTGGGGATGACGATAATCCCAACCCCTTTGACACCCCCGACCACCCGAGGAGACGAAGTAGGGATGATGTGACAAATACTCGAGAGATCGCGATGGGCGAAGATGAGGTGAACGTCACTAAGGGATCCGCCAATATGGAGGAAGAAGAAACGTCGAAAAATCTATGGGCTTTTGACTCAAACAAGGTGCCCGAACCACCCAAGGGGACCGACCCAGTTGAGTTCTATAAAAACCTCTATCTCCGACAATCCGAAAGTACTGCTCGATATCGCCGGGAATGTGTTGTACGAGATTCGATGCTCGAAAAAAGCGAAAAAAGAAGAAGAGCAGCTGAATTACATACAGTAAAAGTGGCTGAAAAGAACAGCGAATTCGAAGATCGAGTTAAGGCTCTCGAAAGAGAAATCTCAAAACGAAGATCTTTCGAGAACCCCTCAACATCGAAGATACGTGAAAGGATAGATGAAATCGAAATGGATCAGACGAAAAAGAAAGTTGACTTCGAAGATGCGCAGTTTTATAGCGATTCGTTGTACATACCTATCGAGGACGAAAAAACACCGTCCAGAGAAAACGAGGAAGTTACGATTCCACAGAGTCAAGTAGAAACCACTCGAAAGCCGGTAGCTAGTTCGACGTTAGTAAGTGCCATCAAGAAGAGAGAACAGAGTCCGAGCTCCAAGGAAATCCTTGAGCAAATAAAATTACTGAGCCTAGAAACGAGATCTCAGATCAGAGAGCAGTTCGACTACTTCGAAAGGAAAATCGATAGATTACCTATCTCAAGAGATTTGACAGCACAAAATACTCGAAGAGAAATGTCGGATATGCCAGTTGGTTTCAGACCCGAGACACCGCCTCCGACGATCATGAGACACCTCAAAGATACAACAGTTCCTACGTATCTGCCGAATCAAAGAGAACGAACACCCGTACGTAGACGTCGTGAAACAGGAGCAAGTCAAACGTTTTCGAGAGCAGCACCGCTACAGAAGACATCGAGATTATTCGACCCTTCGAGAATGCCGGCGTATACTGGACACAGAGACCATCGAACTCCGGAAGAATTCCTTAGGGAGTTCGAAAGCTGCGTTGAAGACCTGGATCAAGACGATGAGCAGTTAGGTAGAGTTTTCGGAAAAATGATGGACGTGAATAAGTTTCCTGGAGGAGCAGTCTATCGAGAGAATTGGGGTTATCAGCAAGCTCGAGATCACTTCGTGACCGTCTATTGGAATAAATCGAGAAAGCAGGCCCAAGTACAAGCGATTCGAGATGGACAGTACGATTCAAGAAAATATGACTCAGTGGCCGACTACGCGATACACATATATACCAGACTACTCGAATGCGGCGAAGATATCCAGACCATTTATGGGATCTTGGTGAAAAAGATACCAATGCCATATAGAGATCGAATACTCGAATCCGATGTCGCAAATCTGGTTGAATTCTCAACGAAACTCGAGTATTTACACAGCCTATTCCACGAAGAGAATAGTGTAAGTAAACAGGCGAAACAACAGCCGGTATTGAACATCGGAGACCAAAAGTACGCAAATTCGTATACTCCCGATGAAGCTTCCCATCAGAATCAGGGAAACTGAAGAAGGCGCCTATGGTCGGTCGCATAGGACGCCCCATCGAAAAATTCGATAAAAACAGACCGACAACGGTAATGAAAAACGAGTTCGTAATACCAGAGTGGAAGACCTATCAGGTCTTCGGTGACGCGACCATCTTGAGTTGGTTGAGGAATAGCGGTTTATCGAGCGCCCAAAATCTCAGTATCAATAAGACAGAAGGGTTCGAGAAATTAAATCGGCTGGGCCCTCTCCTAGAAGTTATACGAAGGGTTGCAAAAGAAAGTACCCGCATAATTATCGGCTTCGGAGAAGAATTCATCCTCAGTCCAGATGCAGACGAAGACACGATTATCTCGAAACTTCGGTACCTCCTCGACGATTTACTCCGAAAACGTCGAGTGGAGAAAGTAATCGTCACGACGATCTCGCCAGATCCGATGAGGATGGACAATCAGTTCTACAGGTCTCGACTTCGGAGATTCAATAGCCGAATTTGGAATCTTAAGTCCGACTTCAAAGACGTGTATATTCTCGATATCGAAAGAATCTTTACTCGAAAGTACGAGAACGAGAATAAGGATAAAGCAATTATCCCCGGGGACGAAAGGTCCATTTATGCCGTCCCACGCCGCTATAATAAAGAAGAAACACACCTAATCGATGAAAATCTAGCGTCCCTAATTGCAGACCACGTCGATCGAAAGGACAACGAAATAAGTCCCAACGTCAACCTGATTTCAGGATACGACGATCGCGACCAAGGTGATGAAATCGAACAATCGCAAGAAAGTGACCTCCAGCAAACAGACGAAGAGGATCCATATGGAACGTTTTGCTTCCACATCATGGATGACGTCGAATCGGACCCAGAAGAAATCGATTCCGAGAATAACTTCGTCGATACAAGGCCGTGGTTTCCGCCCTTCATAATAAATAGCATTATGGGCAAAGCGAGAAACGTTTACAGAACGTACATCGATCAAGGTTCACCATATAGTTGGATAACCGAGAAATTCCTCCAATTCCTGGAAAAACATAATCCAGATTTGTATCTCATGCATGTGAATTGTCCGACGCAAAAGGTTGGATACGCTGTCGGAAAACCCGCGATAAGAGTGTATGGATCGATAAACCTACGATTCATAATGGTCGATAAATTTGGGGACGACATCGAAATGACAACGACGCTCCATATAAATAAGAGCCTCAACGCACCAATTATACTAGGTCGAGAATTCCTCTACGAACACGATGGAAGACCTAGTGTGAGGTATCGATTAGTCGATTTTGTAGATCCACGAGACAGATCGAAACGAATTGAGATACCCGGAGTCCAGTTTGGTGCCGTTGAACCTATCCTTAACATCGGACCAACGGACGAAACTCCATTCGAGATCGAAAACAAAATCGAGAAGATATTGAAAGAACTGGAGGTATCAAATAAAATAGCTCAAAGATTCGGTGACGTTTTGCGAGAAAACCACGAAGCCTTCGCTGAGAGGATCGGTAGATGCGAGGCGTACACTCACGTCTTAAATATGTCCCCGGATACGAAGAAGATGGACGAAAAAGAGAGAATAATTCCAAAGGCTTGGATCCCGAAGGTAAAAGAGTTATTCGACGACTGGGAGAAACAAGGAATCATAAGCCCCGAATCGAGCGAATATTTCTCACCAATAACATATACGAAAAAAGAGAACGGTGATATTCGCCCTTGTCTCGACGCTCGAAAGATAAATCAATATATGGGCACGAGAGGAGATACAGTCCCACCCATCGAGACAATAAAGTTAAGTTTATCCGAAATGCGAGTCTTCACGAAGCTCGACGCAAGATGGGGATTTCTACAAATTCCTCTCGCTCCGGAATCCCGAAAATATATCGCCTTTCGATTTCAAGGGAAACCGTACGTGTTGAATCGGATAATCTTCGGCCTGAAAGACGCGATGCAGGCTTTCGTGGCGGCTATGAGAATAGTCCTGAGGGGTCTCGATCACTGTGTTACGGTATACGTCGACGATATTCTGGTACACTCTCGAACACACGATGAGCACTTGGAACATATTCGATTAGTTCTAGAAAGATTTGTAAAATACAAGATGACGCTTAAACTAGAGAAATGTTCATGGTTTCGAGATACTGCTCGATACTTAGGTTTCGTCATCGATGCGGATGGAATACGGCCTGATCCGAAACGAGCAGAAGCGATCCACAACTTTAGAGCTCCGACGACGAAGAAAGAGGTCCAATCATTCCTCGGAGTTGCTAATTATTACCGAGGACACGTTCCAAGATATGGAGATATAATCGCCCCATTGTGTAATCTGTTGAAAAACGATACTATATTCGAATGGACAAATGATCATCAGCAGGCATTCGAAAAAGTAAAGTCGGAAATGGTTAAATGCCTACTTCAGTCGCATCCGAACTGGAACCTTCCGTTATATGTAATTACGGACGCTTCTGATTTCGCCATCTCAGGGATAGTTGTCCAGTTCATCGATGATAACGAGGATGAGAAACCGAAAGTACTGTCGATGGTAAGCAGGTTACTGAAAAAGTCCGAGAAGAATTATCCTACATTCGAAAAAGAAATGTTAGCGATAATATATACGATGAAGAAAAACTTGTACATGCTTACCGATCACGAAGTTCGAATACGAACTGACTGCAGATGCCTACAGTATCTCATAGGCTTAAAGGACGATGTCTCACAAAGGATGGCTCGGTGGAGAACGTTTCTTACTAGCTTCTCGATAACCGCCACCGAACATATACCCGGTAGTAAAAACATTGCAGCGGACGCTCTGAGCAGGTATTGTTCTCCGCTCGAAGCTGTAGTATACCGAAACGCCGATTTCCCAGTTGTATTAATGTTGATTGATGATAACAACACGATCACGATATCATCGTTAATGAACAACATGCCGAGCCTGCAAAAGAAAAGCAGAGAAATCACAGGTCAACTCGAAAGACGATCACCACGCGTTGAAAAAGAAGATAGCATAGTTTACTACGTCAATCGCGACGGAGATAAAAGAATATACGCCCCTGAAGCAACCCGTGAACTATTAATCAAGTTTTATCATGAGGAATTCACCCATCCAGGATCTCGGAAAACACTTGAATTGGTGCGAAGATTCTTCGACTGGCCAGGATCGAAATACGAAGTCGAACTGTTCTGCTCGAGCTGCGAAACATGCAAGAGATCGAAAAATACAAATACGACATTATCAGGCCCATTTCTATCGGTCTTCGCTGATAAACCTGGTCAACTGTTGTCCGTCGATCTGTATGGTCCATTACCGTCAGGACGTGGAAATGTTAATCGAATCTTCGTCGTTATGGACATCTTTTCTAAGTTTACGAAGCTATACACAATAAGCAAAGCTTCGGTTAATGTTTGCATCGATAGGATGAATCGTTTTATTGAAAAATATGGTAAACCTGAAACGATTCTGTCCGATAATGGAAGCCAATTTACCACAAAAGACTGGATCGATCACTGGAAACAAGTAAAAATACAGCCAAGGTTTACATCACCGTATACGCCATCATCGAATCCGGTCGAAACACAAATGAAAATCATCGGCGATGTCCTTCGAATAAAATGTCCAACGCAACACAGCAATTGGTACCAACACATAGGCGAGATTGAGCGTAGGTTAAACCATATCGAACACGCTACTACAGGAATACCACCGGCAACATTAATGGAAAGAGTAAAATTCGATTATGAGGGAAGACCATTACCATTAACCGACGAAGAGTACCATATGTATCTGAAAAAAGCGATACGAAACACAAAGAAAACACTTGAAAAACGAAAGAAGAATAATGAAAATAAAAATCTCACCGATCTTAAGGTAGGAGATATGATTTATACGAAAAATCATACACTCTCCGATAAAGCCGTCGGAGTATCATCAAAACTCAACCCAAAATTCGTCGGCCCCTGCGAAATAACCGAGGTGAAGGGAAACGGAAGTTATCGAGTCCGTACGCCCGATGGAAGAATCCTTCAACGAAACGTACATGAATTTAAACGATAAGACCCATCTACAACCAAAAAATAACGTTAAAACCAAAATAAAAACATCTTCAAAATAAATCCCATTAGTCAACGAGATTAGTTAATCAAGATAAATACAAGATAATTTGACTACAAAAATAAGGTAATTCCACTTACGTAAACGTCACACCCTTCATCGCAGAGTTCAACAACCATGACATCGCGTCATTGATCGATCAACTCACCGATGATCATCAACTCATCGATGACATCGTGGTCGGGGGGGGGGGGAGATAATCAACACGACCAACTATGTAACAACGCAGTTCATTCACACGAAAGTTGTTGCACGTATACTAATAGAAGATACCGATTTATAAAAATTTATTAATCAATAGTTGAAAAAAGTTTTTTTTTTTTTGTTTTTTTTGTCATCGTTAGCAAAACGTCACGAAATATCGATACGTAAGTAGAAGAATCAAAGCTCCTTATTATAATATAACGATGAAACAATAAGTTCGTAAACCTAAACGCATGCCTTGTAATTTAGTCGAAATGGCGGAAGAAAACGTACCAACCGCCCCCCCAGTAAATGAACTGGAGGATCTCGAGACAAAATTCAAGAGGGTTTCGAGCGAAAACGAGGAATTCCTGGTCTCGTTACGTGAACAAATTAGGATTGCGGCCCACAACCAAAATGTGACAGCGGAGGCACTTACAGATCGAGGCCGATTCCACGCTGGAATGTCCACGATGATGGAGCGACAGGTAAATTTCCTCGAGAGAGTAATCGAAAGTGAAAGAAACGAAAGAAAATCAATCACCGAAGGACTCGAGGAAATGAAGCTGACAGTTCAAAGACAGGAACGAAGGATCGAGGACCTGCAGAACACGATCACGGAATTAAACACCGAACTCAACAAGGTGAGGATTCATAATGCGAAGGAATATGCTAAGTCCCTCCCCGCATGTACGATAAAAGTTCCGAGATCGATAATCGACGATAATACTAAAAATAAGAACGTGAAAAGAAAAGCCACCGATAATTTTAGCAAGCTCCCACTAAAGAAAAGACCTCGATTCGAAATGCATGAAACGATAAAAAAAAGAATTCCCGTTAAATTAAGACTTGGTCCTAAACCTTCTCGATGTCCACAGAGGGTTCCAGTTAAGTATAATGATATACAGCCGGACAATGAGAAGGCATCAACATCTACGAAGAGAGTTGAATTCGAAGGAGAAACGGAGGAATCGAGCGAGGATGGTAAGCAACTGCAAAGATTTAAAATACCTAAAAAACTAGCATCTTCCAAAGAGGTAACGTTAACACCGATAATTATAGAAAACGAAATAGCATCGGTGAAGGAGGAAGACGAAGACGTCGCGCCAGCAGTCCCACTCGAAGATTTGCCGAAAGAAGTAACCAAGAGGGTTGAGTATTGTCCAGGAACAAACGTCGAAATAATGAAGCCCGGACAAATAAAAAACAGGCTGCCCCGTGTGTTTTGTCTCTCCCTCATTCTGGGGAAGACAATCTTTGCAAACAGAGAGAAGATTCTATGTTTCGATGTCCGGTCACCAGTGTCCTTTATCAAAATAAAGCTACTCTCAGCGAATCAGCAGATAATCCCGGCGCCAAAAGAAACCTGGTGTTGCGAATGGAACAACCCCAAGGTCCTCGAGTCCAACGAGACGACGAAGATGGAATTATTCGGACGAAATGGGACTCGGTTTCCCGAAACATTCTACTTGGTAAAGAACTCGGTACTCGACACAAACAGGATGGTTCTCGGAGTCACGTTTGCCGCAAAATATCTCAAGGCGGTTGTCGGCGAGCCCAATCAGGGTCAGGTATTTCTGGTCAACGAGGGACGAACCTATCGTCAGAATTTCCAACTGCCAGAGAAAATCTTGTAAATATCTTTATTTTTTTTTACATGTATGCTCATCGACCCTCGATTTTTTTTTTATTATTATTGTTCCTGCCAATTAAGTTCGTTCCTAACTAGTTCCTTATTTCAATTTTTTTTACTTCTCTTACCTTCTTTTCTCTTACATTTCTAATTTGTCTCGACAATCGTTAACGTATATTATCGTTTCTCTTTTGTTTGTTGCGTTCGATTGTAAATCATAATTATAAGAACTCGATCGCCTCGTTAATACATACCTAAAATTTTTTTTTTTCTTTACGTTTTGTCTACTTTTGTTATTGTAACTCACCTTATTAGTCTCGGTGTGCTCGTTCTTTGTTTGACTTTTTCTTTAAATATATTAATCTTTCTTGAATAAGTTTAAAATGTTTTAATCAACGGACCAACCTTTTATTAACATATATCTTTTCAGCTAAGTTACCAAATGTCCGAAGGCTGCAGGTGATCCCTCGTTTCGAAATTTGGGGGGGGGAGTTGTGACATCTGAATTACCCGTAGCCTTCCCTTCACGTCACCATCGACTGTACTATTATTACGATAGGGAACGGCTCACGAACTCTTAAGTTTGTAATAGTGATAAGGTGAACCAGAGATACGCCGATTCCCCATCGGGAATAAATTCCCGAAATATAATAAACATAAAAACACGTCGACAGATGACTATTTAACGACATGGTGACGTGTAATAATAAGATATCGATCATCGGTGAACTATCTCTAATCTCTTTGACTGTTCACGTTTTAGGCTAATAGGTGAACAGTCAGTCTCGTTTTAGACGTGATTGTTTTTAGTCCGCCGTGAATACGAAATATTATTCACGGCAAATACAGCTCTTTTATACGGCAGCAAGCCACCAATTTATTGTTTTCACCGATATTTTCGAATGTGAATACCAGTAGTAGAAATTAAATAACTCGCGATATTATTCTTTCAAACTTAAACGAATAATCGATCGAGATTTGATGGTTCACCGAACTTCGAGAACCATGAGGCGATGTGAAGAATAACCTGCACGACCTGATTGTAGTTACCATAACTGTAAGTAATCTTTTCAATTGTAATAAAGTATACACTGTGATAATGGGTCGGCCAACTTATTTAATTCCACATACGTAAATTCGCCCGATATACTTCGTAGGCCTTGGGAGCTATCGCTGGTAGGCTGGTGGCCTAACTGTTTGAGCTGGTTTGTGGTTTCGACTCTACGATTGATCGAGACTTATTGATATACATCGAATCGTGATATCATTCCCCATACTCGGGATGTACGTTCGTTTTCGGACGTCACACTTGATAGTCGGTGTATATTGGTATAAAGATGTCTGTTTTTACTATGAAATATGCGCAACTTTGGACACGCAGAACATATAACCCAAATTGTTTCTTTTCTATCTTTCATGTATTTTTAAACGACAGCATATATGAAGCATTGGACATCTCTTTAGCTGTATGTCTCTAACTCTTCCATAGTATGTGCTATATTCAATGCGATGCAGTCACTTGTTTCGCCTCTGGTCATTCATCTGGCTGACGAACGTATATGAAAGTCTGGACAATCATATTGCTGCATGTAAAAGGCCAGTTTGGTTTCTAGAAGAAACCCCATAAAAAAAGTGAGATTTCATTAGGTTAATAAAGATCTACTGCGCATGTGCCAAAAATCTACGCCAAATCATGGGTTTAATAATCATGGCACGTTTGATTAACATTGGCGAGATACAGCGGCTAGGTATCCATACACCTGTATGATTGAAAAACTGGCCTGAGTCAAATAAAAGCGTATAAAAAGTGACGACACTAAGGCGTGACTACGACACTACCCATGGCCACTGCATAATATACAAACATATGCTGACATTCCCCAAGCTCACAATAACCCAAAATTATATCCAAGGACCGATTTCAAACATCAAAAAATTAAATTTAAAATATTAAAATAGTTAGAAACTACTCATTTCTTTTTTTTATTACGGGTATTTTTAATTGGGCTTCGATTACGGGGTCATTCTACCCAAAAGATGAAGGATACAATTACATCGATGTTGGAATGGATGGACAAATGGGATTTGATGGCTAATGGTATGCTGACAAGAATTTTTTGAATCACATTCAAAGGCCCCAAGAGGGAACAGAACACACCGCCATTTTGGGTTGGGAACGTGGCGGCGCAGCGCCGCAGCGGCTGATCTAGTTGACAAAATCTTCCGATCGGAAAGCTGAGCTCTTTAGCAAACATTTAAAGAGAAACAAAAGGATCATAAATGAAATCCAGCTTTTATTTGGAACTGGGCGGGAAACGAAGAAACATTTTGGAATCTCCAAAAAAGCCGAAGATAAGGGACGGAGGATCAGATGGATAGCTGATATAACTAAATTTTTACAAAACAACGACATCTGCACCGAGTTGCCTTTTAGCCGACGACGTATGACGTAACCCAAATAGCTGAATTATTCATACCTACACTACCAATTTAATATACTTGAATATATGCTCAATATTGTCTCTTATGTAGGTAAGTCCTGAATAAGCGACTGATCAACTGATTGAAAAATGATTCCTTCAGATATCGTTATTTCATTTTATAGGCATGTTGTAAAAAAAAAAAATTGTAATGTGGGTATCGATATTTACTGAATCGCAATCGAAACGCCATAATTTTTACGAGCATGCAAATATATCAAAAGAAAATTTTTAATTATAACGCGATTGGGACTCGTTTTGAAAAATCTTTTTTATCAACCGTCAACTGGTTTTGGGCTTATTGAGACGGTTAGACAGCGACACTCTATGTTTTCAAGTAAGATTTCTGAGAATTTTTTGGCTACTAATTTTTCGGCATCATTTCGCCTAAATTCAAACTCATTTTTACGAATTCTTTTTTACGCTGCTAATATCGCGAAACCTGTACCTACTTCGTTTTTTGACCAGTTTTCACAAGCTTTTCTAACGATGCTTTTGCGCGCCAGAATTTTTAATGAGTAGGTAGATACTATTTTTTTTAATAACTAGGCCATAACCAACCTTACTTCTATCTCTTTCATCTTCGTGATTCGGGAATAAGCAGAATAACATATAAAAATATTTGGCACAATTATTCTAATTAGCATTAATAATGAAAAAATATATGCATCGATTTTATATCGCCCAGTAGAGTTAAAATCTGGAGCAATAACGTAGAATTCAGCTACCTTTTCTTATGAAGTAACTATCTGCGAATGACAGCGAGTCGTACATAAAGATATTTTTTGAAGAAGCCAAAAAATAAATTTATGAAAATTTCAAAGGAACACTGCCAAGTGCGTAAATTGTATACTTGGCAAACAAAAAACGTTCGCACCTTTTACCAATATTTATTCCATACAGGCAACTCGTTTATAATGACGAAGTTGATTCCTTGGCCAGGCAAGCTCAAGCTGTCCATTCTGTATCCCCCATCAGTTTCTATTCAGTTACAGATATTATCCCATAGTCAATTGAGACGATGCCAAACAGTCTTACGGGTGGTCATCTCTTCCTTGAGGAATCTTTTTTACTAATCTACTTAATCAAACTTCCAGATAAGCCTATATGTATAGAACTATAGACCACTTTTAGGAAAGAAGGTACACATGTACTTACTCACTCGCTAGTGAAGTGCGAGTCATGGTAGATATAACTCCATTGCTGACCTCTTTCTAATCGAGAAATCGAGAGCGTAGTCAAGGGGGCAAAGGGAATGACTGTCCTCACGACCTGGTTTTCTAATTAGTTTTGCTCGTCGCTTTTAAAATTGGAAAAACTTTTAGTACCTAGTAAATAAGCAACAGCAGATTTTATTCAATAGAAGCCAAATTTCTCAAATTTTCTAAATTTTCGAAAGTGACCAACAAAAAAAATACAAAACTCCTTCCCTTCGAAGAAATGCTAACTACTGAGAAGTCCGAGATTTGGACCTTAAAATAAAAATTATTTTCGACAAACACAAGACAAAATAATGACGTCACAATTGAAGACAAATTTTTAAGAGACAAAATTCGAATTCGGACATTATATTATCCGAATTCGAACTCATATTCAGATGAAGACGTGAAGACAGAAATAAAATCTGATTCTCTTTCAGGCAATTGTAATGCATTTTATTTCAGTAACGACTTTTCCAAATCCAGACAATTTCAGACAATAATTTGGTTCGATCCGACAGACTGGCGCCATGAGACATATATTAAATGAAGACGAATTAAAAGAAAGTAAAAACCCATTGACGGACATGAATGCAGCCAACATTTTTTTATCTCCGTTCTTTCCACGCTTTGCTTGCGGTTTGCAGTCATTTAATATATTTTATTATATTTTGTTTTATCAGTCATCCACGTGCGCTTTTCGCCTATTATATGTCCACGTATATTAATTTCTGATATCTGTAATTTTATTGGCTGTAGACATTTGGTAATTCCTCTCGCTTTTTGTTATCAACATCGCATGTTTGAAGGCAATTGGCGGACAATAAGTGGGGAAACTTCCCTAACAGGAACAACTGATTTGCAAAGACAAATTCTAATTTTTAACTCACTCTTTCGCTCTCTGCTTTGCGCTGACGACACCCGGTACTAGGTTCGTCTTTGCAAATGAGTCCTTATTGTGTAGGCAGATAGTAGCAGGTACGTCAGGCAATTTAATGTGTATACCATCTTTGAGATGCAGAATAGGATTCAATCTGATCTACCTTGAAGACAACTAGGACGGTAGTTGGTATTCCAGATAGGTTCAGTTGAAGACAAAGGCAAATTAGGGATGTTCTTTCATCATGAAGGATCAGTAGTGACGACACACAAGACATTTCTAATTTCGCCAGTTGCATATCGCACTTCAAGGCGATCTTTTGAAAACACCTGCGAGGTGAAGTATCAGTCGACAATACGATCAGATGGAGTTCCTGGCACCTGCTAGGAGGGAAATTTGGTGTGTTGAAGACAACCTTAAGACAAGCTTGGTTCGAGATAACTGCCTTGCTCTGTCATTTAAAGGCCGCGTCGAGCCTTCTTTTTCGCATAGTGGATTTGATTCCATCTATGTTAATAAACTTTCTCACCTCACCCTCACTTTTAACCAAAAGCTCCGAGACCTAAAGTTTCATATTAGGAATCTTTTACACAACAAAACTATCACTCATGAAGACACAATTAGGTGAAGATACAACAACTTTCTGATGGTTTCTCCTACTTGTTGTCTGCCATAGCTTTTTTTTTAACTTTTTATTTTTTCCGCTACATACTTTGCTTTGTTCCGCTTTGTCGACACTATAGTTCTTTTGTAATTATAGTCTTTGACAAAATAATTCTGCTGTTCGTTTTTGTAAGTTTCAAACCTTGTATGGATTGAAACTTTGTTAGGCTCTTCTTTCCACACAACTTAGCTTATTGCTGATTCGTCATATTAATTTGCTGAGGTATGAAGACAAAAGTAAGCTGCGTTTTGCCGTGTCTGAAGTCTAATTCAAGTCAAGAAGAATTCAGCCATAGGACATAGTCAAAGTCAAAAAATAAAATGTCTTGAAAACACATTTCAAGACCCCTCGATTCAGTGTTTCGGCTGCATGATGCCCTAACTTAAGGACATTGTGACGTCATTAGCATTTAAACACCACTATACATTAAAGGTTGACTTTATGACACGTGACAGGAATCGATTTCGTTTGCCTCATAAAATATTGGCGACTATGGCAGGAATCGATTTCGGACGCCTCACTACATACCCGAACTGATCAAATATGACAGCAGCAAAAGCAATTTCGAAA
Source organism: Ericerus pela (assembly GCA_011428145.1). NCBI lineage: Eukaryota > Metazoa > Arthropoda > Insecta > Hemiptera > Coccidae > Ericerus > Ericerus pela. Next base: position 220,622 of record WOFM01000095.1, read on the forward strand.
TTCAGTTGAGACCGATATTGTATAATAATACCAGTTTTACAAATATCAATAAACATGACCAATTTCAACCCTATATGGCGAAAATAATGCCAAACAACCCGACTGATAAGACAACCGAACCAAGTGATGTTGTGATGACGTCACAACTTAACATCTCTATTGCCAATACTTCTGACGTGAGGCAGGCCTTACGCGGACTGGTTTATCACACAATTCAAGAACAAATTGACATGAAATTCGAGCAGAAAAGACGTGGCCTATCCAAAGTGTAAGTAATTCTTGCCGACACGACTAAAATAATTGACAGCACAACAAAAAAAAGGGTTCACTAAGGAGATTATTAATATTTTATTAACGAGTAATCAAAAGAGTTGCGATTTATCAAAAATTGGTGAAAACAGTTTTTCTTGTTTCAGAAAAAATCACTCCAACAGTGGGTTCAAATTGCACATTACCGAATCCCAAAAATTTCCCCTCTTCACTTTGACAGCCTTGGCCTACGGCCATAAGTTTAATGTGTTCAAAAGTTGTTGCCGGATGTTTTTGCATACGCTAGCACAGAATGCGCAATTCACCAAAGATCAAATAATCCACCCATAATTTAACAACCCCAAACAGCATAAATTAAATTCTCGCCATCGACCTCGAAATCACCGAAGTGCCAAAAAATGAAAATGAAAATGAAAATAAAAATAAATAATAAATACGGACTACGTTCGCAGTTCCGAGTTTTTCTCTTACGACTTTTTGTCACCATCTATCTTGGTTTCTCTTCTGCTCTCGGTCTCCTTTACTTTTATTTTTCTTACCATAAATCGGGTTACCCAAATGGACCACGAGAATGGAAAAAAAAAAAAAGAAAGAAAGAAAAAAAAAGCAATACGTTTTTATTAATCTCACCTCCAACGTGTTTTTACGAAAGTCGATAATTGGTGACAGCAGGGAGTCTCCGCATTAAAACATAGGTTATATGCGCAAACACACCATTTTAATTTTACCAGAACAGTCCGTAAAAATTCGATTAAAAATTTAAGAAAAAAACACTACCGTAACAAAGTTGTTAGAGAAACTGAATACTTCAAAATTTTTATATATAACCGCAAAATGCTACGGCGTAGATTCATCAGATGGAATAAATAAGTTGAAAATTTAATACACCGAAATAAGTCGAATGTAGGTACGTATACGCCATCGTAGCAAATTCACTGCGATTTCATTGAAAATCATGAAGAATGCCAACCAACAACCACAATATCGTCGCGAAAATCGGTAAAACCGAACGGATATTAATCACATTTGCAGCGGGGAATACCAGCTGACCACCGAACTGAAATTATTTTCTAATAACTGTAAGTAAGAAATAATAAGTTCATTTTATCAGGTAGGTACCTACTTTCATTTCAAAACCGACAGAAAACTTGAACTCTCAATAGGAAATCCTGAAAATAGAAGATACCCGCTATCGTTTTTACTGCTCTTCGGAATCCGGAATCCTTTTATCCATAGAGGATCTCAAGCTTTTCGTATCGAAATTTATACGCCATACATTTTTTAGAATTTTCCAGTGCTGTCAAAGTTTATTCAAACAACCGGGTATTCTAATCGAGTCTCAGAACCGGGTGATAAAACTTAGAGCTCATTTTGGGAGCCAGTCATTTTCAAAAAACAACTAAAAACGAACGCTTAACAAGAAATTTTGCTCAAAAAATGACACCATGAGCCAAAAAAAAATATTCAATTCACTTTTGGGTATAAAAATAAGACAAAAATATGCGGGTTTTTCGATTCCACGGATAGGTACTCAATTCTTGGGATATCCAATTATCGGTTCTCAACAGATTTGGAATCGGTTTGACAGCCTTAGAATTTTCTAACGTTAGTTTTTACAGTCAGTTGACGAATTTCAAGATTTAATATTCGGTAATTACGATTACAATCAAGGGTTCAGCACACCGACGCAATACTGAGGCGGTAAAATAAAATTCATACACGTAAATGGAAGGCGGCACACTGAAGCGTTTTACAAAATTGCGATATTCCGCATTCGGTGCGACATTCCACATTTGGTAAGGAAGAATTTTTAAGTGGGTTACTATAAAAATTTACTCATTAATTTCGATACGGTATTAGCCTCTAGGTATGGGGGTGGGGGTAAGTTTTTCATTTTACGAGCTCAAGAAAATTTTGGTACTATTTGCTGTAATTTATAGAAATAGGTATTTATACTTGATTATATCCATTTTATTTTCTTGCTACCATGGCATGGGTCCAAATTTTTATCGGATAGTCACGAAATTTGGGTACAAACAATCAGACTAAACTAAGGACCGGACTTAATGATTCTGATGTGGAGTGGCTGGTATTTTCATTTTCATTTTAGCAATAAAATTCTTTAATTTTAGATCAAAAGATTTGAAATTTGAAAAAAATATTCACTTCAATCTATTGTAACATGCCACCAATTTAACATTCATTTGCAATGAGCTTTTGTGGAACCCAAGGGTTCTGAAATATTTGGCAATGTGTCGGTCAAAGGCTAATTTGCGTGAAGAGAGTACGTAATACTATTATCCTATAGGCTACATTGGATTTTTCTGAATATGCAGGTGTTCATTTCGTAATTGAACCTTTTTGTCTTACCTCAATGGTATTTCCATTCCGTTCATTTTCTCTCCAATTTGTGTTGGCTGTATGAGTGTTACTACAAAAGTACCTGCATACACTTATAGAACACAGTTCACTCAACTTTCAGCATTCGTCAGATGCCCATCGACTTGTAGTTGAATTTTTTTGTATACGTATATTTTAGGCAGGCTAATACTTGCACAGTGTCGTAGTCGTTTCGCTGACATGATGAGTTATTCTTTCATGTCAATGGGGCAAGTTCGGGGCAACTACCTCGGACCATCGAACACGTTATCAACCGGGCAATACTTTCGGCAGTTGGTTAAGTCATTTTTAGATCGTTAGCAACATGGCAAAGGAAACACGCCTACCGGTGACTACTCCAGATTTGACACATCGATTCCGCAACGTGTCGAGTACGTATAGGTATTTTGAAGATTTGTGAGGCTGTCGAGTCATTAGGTTGGTCACATCTGTTCGTGTTTTGGTTTTAGATTTCACCGACCTCATGACCCCAGTAATCGCATAAGATAATCTTTCGACGTCCGAAATCGATCCTACGGTAGTTACGCGAGTCAAGTTCCGTAGTCGGACACTCTGCGTAATTATAAATGCCTCTGGTGATCATTGCCAAAGATCGAGCAAAGCACTGTAAGTGAGAAGATACTCGACACTTTGGTGCTGTCCACAGCATACATTCTTATTATGCGTCCAATCGGCGAAACCAGGACACGACTCCATTTTTGCCGTAATTTTTATGGAAGTAGGTAGGTTTTTGTGCGAAAAACAAAAGATTTTTAAACTTCGGGTACGGCAAATTCATAGTCAACGCTCGGAATTTGGAATATGGCACAAGCGACAAAGAAAATAATTTTTCAAACGCCCGTTATCTTTCGGTAGCCGCAATCCGACCGCAATGTTTACAGTCTACGTAAAATTCTGATAGTTACACAAAACAGGGGGGGGGGGGAAATAGGAAGAGGCTGAAGTAGGAAACGGTCGATCCGTTATCTCCATTCATAAACTTAAGTACCTACAGCTGTATCTATATGTAGGTAGGTAGGTAATCCTACTACTGTAAAGACTGCTTTTAAAAATGCAACATCGTTTCGCTTCGTTAAAATTATTGTTCATCGGGTGGGTACATCATATACATATTTACTGTGCATCACACAAATTCTCGCACACACACTGGTAAATCAACGAACCAAAAAGAAAAAAAAAATCACGACGAAGAACAATGAAACAGAATTAAAGATGTAAATTAATTTTAAAGAACAGAAACGGGAAGAAAAAACAAGAGAGATGGAGGGAAAAAAAATAACAGCATTCGTCGGTATACAAAACAGCCAAAAAGAGGAAGATTAAATGGAAAACCAAAAATGAAGTAAAATAAAAACAAGAGGAAAAAATAATAATCTCGACCTAATGTATACTTGGCCAAATACACGCTCCTCCTTATTAATTTTAATTATTCTAGGCAGCCGGTTAATTTTCAACCCGTCTTCATTTTCAATATAATATAATAGGCTACAATTAAGAGGGTTTCCGTTTCTGTTTCTTATTCTCAGTTACTTCGTGATACAGAACTTAATTAAAATATCGTTTAATACAGGCCTAAACGTTCCACACCAGAAACGTCGAGAATCGACCTTTTCGAACGACCTTAATCCTACGACAAAATAATGAAAAACCTGAAACGTTGCAAACGGATTAAAGGTAGGGGGAAGAGAAGAAAAAAGAATTATTTATAGAAAACACAAAAAACCAACTTTTAACCTAATTCCGAAGGACTTGCCCTATGTAAGGAAGGGATTAAAACTGTACTGAAATTTTTAACATAAATTTCTGTGGCGGGCCCACCTTTTATTTCGAAAAAGACTGAGCACATTAGCATATTCAGACTGCGATAAATGAAGAATTCAAATTTTACAATGGTGGCACTGGCCATCTTATACTTGTAGAAATCTTAAAACTCCAAATTACGGAATTAAATATGAAGTAACAAATACTGTTTTGTTGTTTGGGATTCGAGGCCTAGTTAGTAGGCTTATTACAATATTTATAAACGTTTAAATTCAACCAAAATCAACACCTGCGTTGCAAAATTTAATTTCATCATTTTTCAGAGTCTGAGTACTCTAAGGATACCTACTAATAATCAAAATTATGCCAGGTTTGAAATCTGCACTTGAAAAAACTTATAAAAATGATATATGTATGACTTGAAAAATTTCACGATGGTTGCGAAAATCCTCCATTTTAAATCACACGGGAATGAAATGAGGTCCAATGGGAGAAAATGATACCAGATTAGAAATCAGGGTTTTCAAAATAAAAGGGATTAATTTATTGCGAAAAAAAATTTCTAGGAAGTTGTTGTTACACCTCCGGGATCCAATAAAAATATAATGAAAAGTTCGAGGTCAGCGTGGCAAAAAATTGGGATTGAACATCTCAATTTGCAACATAAATATACAAAAATAATTAATCTATAAAACTGTATGAGAGGCTGGGGCGGATGCTGGACAGGGAAAAAAACTTTTATCAAGAATGATCGACGTAGAGAGAGTATGTTGGTTAGCCGGCCATAAAAATTAATTTTTTTTTTTTTACAAAATAAAAATATTCAAAAATAGGCATGAGAATGAAAAAAATCAACCATAAACAACCAATTAATTACATATGTCAGCATAATTTAGCTTCAACAAAATTTAAATTAAAAATTTTCAATTTCTTATTTCTGTTCATATAATTTAGGTATATATCAACCTGAATATCGTCTGACTGACACTAAACTGAAACTTTAAAAAAAGTTTATAAAAGCGATGAAAATTTTTTGATTTTTTGGTGGCATGGTGTTTTTTTGATCAGAAATAAGAAAATTGTCTGACTCTCAGGCAAACTTTCATCCAAAATTTGGTTTTAAAAACGAACTTTTTTCTCTCTTTTTTTTTAAGTGAGAGGAATCTTCTTCTTTAGAGCTTGATGGAAGCTAGTTTCTCATTTTACATCAAAAGTTGTAGCTCGTTTTCAAAAAAGTTATTGGATTATATTTTGATTGGAAGCCAGATAGCTTTTCGTTACAAGTCAAAAGAAACATGACAGTTGCGTTCAATTTTCTTAACAGATTATTACAATAATTATTATTACCTACATTTTTCAAACTAAAATTCTTCTAATTAGGAGATTTCGTAATTCAAGTCATATGTCACTCTCTGGATGCACCGAACATTTTGGACTAATGTACCATGAAAATCCGTTCAGCGAAAAAGATGTTATAGCTGAACTTAAATTTTGTTAGATCCGCAGACAGACTTATCAAACTGATATATGGCAAAACATTAGCAGAAATACTGAAATAATCTTGCTGAAATGAACAATTGCTCTACGTATTAGTTTTCAATGTAGAACATCAGATATCCCATGGGGCTCAAAAGAAAGAAAATATAGGTTGATTTTCACAAGGGAAAACCTGTTTAAAAATGTCCACCAGTTCACGGATTAAATTCTCCGCGTTAGAACATTCTGTTTCAAATGAAATTAATTTCCAATGAATCGAGCATTCTGAGGAAAGTTTAAAACCCTGAACCGATGCGATGAATGGACGACTCTGGGAAAATGCATCATAGCGTATAATTATTAGTGCTAATAATAGTTATTTGCACTCGTACACGTTATGCACATATACGAACATGGCGAGCACCCAATCTCAATTAAGTACGGTAAGGTAAGAATTTCTAAAATAACATCAAACTTTCGATTAGTCTGATGAAATACGTCCCCTTTTTTGGCAAAAATTTAGCAAAATTTATATTCGTATTCAATGTAAAACATCAAACAACTCCATGGCAAAACATTGGCAGGAATACTGAAATAATCTTGCTGAAATGAACAATTGCTCTACGTATTAGTTTTCAATGTAGAACATCAGATATCCCATGGGGCTCAAAAGAAAGAAAATATAGGTTGATTTTCACAAGGGAAAACCTGTTTAAAAATGTCCACCAGTTCACGGATTAAATTCTCCGCGTTAGAACATTCTGTTTCAAATGAAATTAATTTCCATGATTTTTGAATAATAATTCATGGATGATGAATATGAATGGGGCAACAAAAAAATGTTTTTTTTTTAGGGGGGATGGATTGGGGCGACAAGCTCTTTCTAAATGCACAAAATCTAATTCATCGAGTGAGAGCAGAATAATTCTAATACAATAGGTACATCAAATCAATTTAATCGATAGTGGTACAGACGAGGGAGAAAGAAGGGGGACACCGCATTTCTTCGAGGCGAAGCATAGGTGCTTGAGGAAGAATATGGTTTCAAAATTATGTAGATTTATTTTGGTTTAAGCGAAAAAGGTCAATACGCTCGTTCTTCAACGCAGCTTCTAAGCGTCAAAATTTTCTGCTCCAATCTACTCTAACCTCTTAAACTGACAATGTTTTCAATCTATAAGCCCGCGCGGAGAGGGGAGAAAAATAGATGTGCGAACATAAACCTAGGATACTGCTCCCCTCTGAGGGCCGTTTCTCGTTAAGCTGCTGCTTTTCCAAATCATCAATTCATCCCACTGGCCGTCCCCAAATTATAATTAGCTCCCTCGCAAATTGCAGCAAAGGTGACACAGGCAGCCACAGCAAAATTTATTGAGGGACCAGAATTTCGATAGGTATAGAAATCGGAAATACGGAACAAAGAACTTCCAACTTAGTGGATTACAACACTGGATGAGCAATGAACAAGATAGGTAGGCTAGGTTAATATTTTCCATCGTTTTATTTTTATTCGCAACAAGGTTAGCAGTTACGACTGTGTGCGGTCGAAATGAAGAAAAATTTTCGTTTCTGCCAGCGATCGAATTAATTAAAATGGCGGAACGCAAAAAAAAAAAAAGGGAAAAAAATAACCAAAAACTCCAAAGATCAGTAAATTAGGATAAGGCCAAATTAGCTACACAGTGAATCAGGTGAGAGGTTATTGAGCTCGTCAGGACAGGTTTATAGATTTCGATTCGGATATATTTTCGTTCCATCTTTCTTTCTTCCTTGTTTTCCTTGGCCACTGATCATCTTTTTCTTTGAATCCAAAATGTCTAACCGAATTTTTCCTAGCCCCTCTGACTTTTTTTTTTTTTTTTATACACACGTATATCGACGTAGAACATCTTCCAATCAGCGACTGGCTCTCGGTTATGATGAAATAAATAAGATATGATATGAATGTATCTACAATGCGATCAGCAAACGATTCACTGGATGATTCATTTGGAAAATTACAACTGTTTTACGTATTAGCGTATTTTCCAAAGGAAAATGCAACTATTGCATTCAGTGCAATGGCGGGACCTGACTGTGGGCGGGACTTATGGAAAAGAGCCGATCCTGAGTGTAGATCACTCAAATTCTTCTGTACATTATATATATATATATTTCCACTTTTTGTTCATTTTGGCAATTTTCGAAAGTCTGTAGAGCCTCCGGTGTTTGACCTATGACAATGAGACTTGGGTTAGTGTGAGAAGCTTTCATGGGCTACACATTCGTGTTAAAATTTTTGAAATTTATCAGATAATTTCGGAAGAAGGGGTTCTCAAAGTGTTACACACACAATGTTGTCATTACGATAACTCCTATAAATTTTAAGATTTCGGCTTGAAATTTTTAAGGCAGTTGGTTTGGTATTGAATTTGAGTCAAATCGATCAACTGGTTCTCGAATGGCAGCCATTACTAAATTTGACAATTTTTGGAAAATACACTTCCCGCGGTTGATGCGTGGTAGAGTTATTGAAAAAGAGGGTTGCAGGTAGGGGGAAAGATACGATGAAAGCTTTCGGCGTCGATAAAAACGGTACTGAAGAATTACGACCTCAATTATTGGGCGATGCATTGGTTTATAGTGAGTATATTTAGCTGGAGAAGCCGCAAAAGTAAATAGCATAGATTATTATTTTATTTATTTATTTTTTCGCAGCCAATATTTCTGCACTTTTCACGTCACAAAAATTTCAAAGAGCTAACTCAAATTTGAGAGCCTAGCCGGATTATTTATTTCTACAGCTGATCAAAACTCTCGGGAGAAAATCTTTCACAGACACAGTCTGCAAAATATTGCGAGTGGAAGTTATCACACCAACCGGAATTTTTGGTGAAAAACTGAGGAAGACAAATTAACACATTTTTCATCGATATGCTGTAGAATATTTTCTATTTTGTTTTTGCGATGATCCTTCAGAATATAACTTCCATTAAACACAGAGGTTAATTTCATTATCTACTATATTCTCACAATGTATTCACGTTAGAAATAGCAAATAAAATTCTGTCATCAAATTACAATATATTGCGACCAATAATTTCGATCAGTGGCATGGCATAGTTGTAGGGAGAGAATTTGTAGGTTGTGACTTCCGAGAACATCACAATTACCGGGCGGGGCTAGGTATACTAGGACCGGAACAAATAGTAGGACAAAAAGAGAACAAAAAGTTGGAAGAAAAATATAAAAAAAAAGCAAAATCAGTAAGAAGAATCCCTAAAACAAACGAAGAATACATCCCACATGTAAGGAGGATAAATATATACGGTCATGGTTCAACCCCACAGACTCCCTAGTGTACGTAATACTTCACCCAATAAGAAATAACCTACAATAGGCCCGTCGCCCGATGCTTGCCAAAACCCCTACTCCACATTACATTGAGAAAATTGTAATATTTTACCTGTTGGCCGACAGGGAAACAAAAGTATTGTTTCCGCAAAACTTCGTTTATTACAAGTTGACTCTGACATTACAAACGTGGCACATCTCCAGACGAATGATAACAACCAACTCCATATCTGGCAAACTAATTATGAACGGAGGAAACCAAACTCCAGTAGATGTTTTTCAGGTTGACGACTGCATTTAATAGGATTATTCGCCAGCGAGGGTTCTGATTGCAATAATTAACAGCGAAAAAAGAAAAACATGTTCCCTCTCATTTTGCGAGAGGAGAAACAAGTAACTTAATTCATGGTCTTTGACGGAATGATTAGTCTTCTAAAAATCGAGAATGAAGACGAATTGAGAAAGAAAAGGAACGGACTTTGGGGAATACCTAATTGGAATCAGGCTGCTATCATTCGTGTGTAGTTACATTATTATATTATATTAAATAGGCAAGAACGTGGAACGGCAAGTACAGAAAAAAGTAGACGCCGTTTTATCTGAAAGAGCGGACAGTATGAAGAAGAGATGGCAAATTTATGATAAGTATAGAATAAACGGGAACAACTAAAATGTAGGTTAGGTATCGGGGAAAAAACGTGAAGAAAGAACATGGTAAAAAGGAAAAAGGAAATACGTGAATAAATATTAATTCTATCTTTCCCTCAGTTCGGATGCCTCAAATTTTATACCTCTAGACATATCTACCAACAAAAAAAATATTTCTGTGAAAAGATAATCAAGATTATCATCTCTTGAATTAATAAACCACGTTAATATTTGTGGGGACTCTCCCGTATAAGGTAGAGGGGCTTGGACCCCACGACAACAGTCGCCGCCCCAAAGGGCAGGCAAACAATCGTCCTTGTGACGTTAAATACACAAAGTACGTTCGATCGTAACTACCTGTACGTACTTGCAGGTCATGTACGAGTACCGAATTGTGACACAATAGGATGATGTCACGATTTTTACATGAACCGGCCAGCCATCTCTTATCTCAATAGGGGATGATGCGACCTGGCCACCCTCACCGATGTACGTATTATCTTACATATGTGTGTTTGTGTGCGTGCAAATAAGCCGTATATAAACCACCCAAACTGGCTCTAAAATCGCCAGTGTTCGCCTTGGTTATGGCTTACCCGTACTTATGTACGAAGTGGTTGAACACGCTTAAATTCTGTTAAATTTCCTTCTGGTGAGAATATCTCTCACGACAAGGTATTCTACAGTGATGACCCCGATGTGATTTTTGGCTACGTTGTGAGGTGTTCTTAGGCGCGTTGCACTTTTACAAAAATTTGGCGAGAAACTCACTTGCTCGGTAAATATAAAAATTTTTTGCAGACTAAAACACCTTTTTAGGTCATTGAAGTAGAGTCTGCTGAAGTGGGAATTTACACCCCTCTCTTTAAAATATATAAACAAAGAGAAACAAGACAGTAGACAAACAGGAGAAGGTACTTAATTGACTCAGGAGCAGACCTGAGCTTATTGCCAGTCAACAAAACCCAAAAAGTACTCCCTCCAAATACTATCTCCGTACTGTGAATGGTCAAAACCTTCCAGCCTACGGACTAGAAACCAGCAAAGTTGACATCGGACTCAAGAAAATCATGACGTGGTCCTTCATGGTTGCAGATGTTGCAAACCCGATCCTGGGTGCAGATTTCCTTGCACATTTTGGCCTGATCATTGACCTCAAAAACGGCAAATTGATCGATAGTGAATCTAAACATTGTGTGGATGGCAAAACGCTAGCTTACAGACTGGACACAAATATATCCAGCTGTACCAAAGTCGACGGACAACTCTTACAGATCCTGTCTGACTATCCTGGAGTCACTCAACCATCAATTTGCAGGCATCCTACCTATAAACATGACACTGTTCATTACATAGAGACTAAAGGACCGCCTTGCCATGCTAGAGCACGAAGGGTACTGCCTGACAAACTCAATGCGGCACAAGAGTACTTCCATCGCATTGTCGAGGAGGGCGTATGTCGCCCCTCGAAAAGCTCATGGAGCTCCCCTATCCACATGACCAAAAAAGCAAGTGGAGAGTGGCGAATTGTTGGAGACTACAGGGCCTTAAATGCCAAAACAATTCCTGATCGCTACCCAGTCCCCAATATAATGGACTTCAACGCGAATATGAAGGGTAAAATGATGTTCACCAAAATTGACATCAACTGGTCATTCAACCAAATTTCTATGGCTGACCAGGACGTACCAAAGACAGTGGTTATAACTCCCTTTGGACTATTCGAATACATTCGAATGCCGTTTGAACTTCGCAACTCAGCACAAACTTTCCAGAGATTTATCAATGAACTGTTTAGGGGATTGCCATTTGCATATGCATACTTGGATGATATTTGCATTTGCTCTGAAGGCGGTGAGCATCAGCACGAGGAGAATGTAAGAGCCGTCGTACAGCATATACACGCTACCGGACTTACTATCAACATAGGCAAAAGCTTATATGCACAGACTGAAATTGACTTCCTCGGCTACAAAGTCTCGACCGAAGGCATCTCCCCATTGAAGACCAAAGTAGAGCCAATACTGAATTTCCCGAAGCCCTCAAATGTCGCTGAACTTAGGCGTTTCTTGGGGAAGGTGAACTTCTATAGACGTTGCATTAAGAATGCAGCAGCCGAACAAAGTAAGCTGTTTGCACTAATTAAGATAAGTAAAAAGAAAGACAAAACTCCAATCGAATGGAATGAAAAAGCCGAAAAAGCCTTTGAGAGAATCAAAGATACACTGGCAAATGCAACTCTATTGGCTCATCCAGACGAAAGTCTGCCATTATGTGTGAGTACCGATGCATCTGATTTTGCTATTGGTGCAACCCTGTACCAACTTGATAAAGACAACAAGAAGTTACCACTAGCTTTCTTCTCGAGGAAGCTCTCAAAAACAGAAAAGAACTATAGCACATACGATAGGGAATTGCTCGGAATTTTTGCTGCGTTGAAGAATTTCAGGCACCAATTAGAGGGTAGATGTTTTTCTGTGTATACTGACCATAAACCCCTAACATATGCCTTCACACAAAAAGCAGAACCGGCATCGCCGAGAAGAGCATGACAATTAGACTATATTGGTCAATTGACTACCGACATTCAGTATATAAGGGGAGAACTCAACACTCCAGCTGATGCCTTGAGTAAAATCGAAGCTATCTCAGCTCCTGTCCAATTACCTTATGCTGAAATAGCTAAAGCACAGCTTAAGGATGCAGAATTGCAAAAGTTGTTATCAAACGATGATACTACTCTCAAATTGAGACAGCGAAAAATTCCCGTTACTGATATTTTATTAACATGTGACATCAGTACAGGTAAGAATAGGCCATTTCTACCTGTAAAATATTGCAGGTTGGCTTTCAACAGTGTACATAATCTGTCACATGCTGGGCCAAATTGTAGTGCTAATATGATTTTGGCAAGGTTTGTATGGCCACGAATGAAGTCTGACTGCAACAAATAGGCTCGCAGTTGCCTGAACTGTCAAAAATCCAAAGTAGGAAGACACACTTGCTCGCCCCTCAAATCCTTCAAACAAACAGAGTGGTTTAAAACAGTACATATGGACTTGGTAGGCCCATTGCCACCATCTCAAGGACACAGATACCTTTTGATGATAATAGAAAGGGCAACACGATGGCCAGAAGCAATCCCTCTACACGAGATGTCAGCTCCTACAGTAGCTGCAAGGTTATACGATACCTGGATTGCGAGGTATGGCATACCAGAAGTCATAATTATGGACCAGGGTTGCCAATTCGAGAGCTCGCTCTTTAAAGAGCTGTCAAATAAGTTTGGTGTTCAACATAGTCATACCACAGCTTACCATCCTCAAGCCAATGGCAAAATTGAGAGATGGCATAGAGCCCTCAAAGCCTCTATCATGTCCCATGATACCAAGAGATGGGTAGAAGTACTTTCTACCATCCTCCTAGGGCTTCGATCTGCCCTACAAACGGATACAGGTCATTCTGCAGCGCAATTAGCGTTTGGCAAAGAGCTACGCCTTCCAGGGGACTTCTTCACAAAATTGAAGGAAGTTAGCCCCGAAATTATGCTACAAGATATAAGAAATGATGCCAACAATTTTCTTGAACAGGCAGCTAGCCATGGCCAGCCCAAGATTTATATCTTGAAACACTTGGCCAATACCTCACACGTATTTGTTAGAGACGAAAAAATGAGATCTGCACTGGAGAAACCATACGCCGGTCCTTACAAAGTAGTATCACGAGATGAGAAAAACTTTGTGATACTCATTGCAGGCGAACCTCGAACAATTTCAATCGACAGATTGAAGCCTGCATACATGGTAAGCGACGACAAAAGAATAAAAAGGATACCAAGGGAGAACATAGAAAATATCCAGACGGATTCCCAAACAAATATGCAAGAATCTGTCGAAAAATGTGAAACAACAAATTCACAAATCAAGAAAACACCAAAAATAAAAAATCTGTGAAGTTTTCGGACGATGTTACCACTAAAACATTCGATCCAGAGGCCTCCATAAGCCCACGAAAAAGAGGCAGGCCCTTAGGCAGTAAAAAATGCAAAAATTCCCACCTTTCTCGCGTGTCTGAGAGGTTAATGCGAAGAAAATAAAGTTTATTCCCGAAAAAGTATTATCTGCTACGTAAGTTGAAACCCGCTAAAAAATATGCGACAAAAATTGGAACTCCGTGAGACAAAAGAAACTCCGGAAATAAGCAAACGAGGAATGCCAACAAAAAGAAAACGACAGGAATAAACAAATCCACGTGCGATATGGAAATAAACATCGCAACGTGCGTTTACCGTTAAATACAAAGATAATCTCAACGTCGTGACGTCACAAACGGAGACTCCTTTGTAATAAAATTTGAAAATAATATTCTATGAGTTTATTTCAGGCATAACTCTGCTTAAACCGATCAGAACTTAACCAGAAAACTTGCATACGGCCGAGAATTTTAAGCGCTATACCCTCTACATGCTGATAAGAAGATGTGAAAATAATGAAACAAAACTGTAATGGTAAATCGAAAATAGCAGTAAATTCACCCATTTCAGAACTGTCTTAGCTCTCAGACGTGTTTTCTGAACAATATTTTTGGTTCCCCGTTTTCCTTACAACCATTCCAATGTCGCTACCAACCCAAATCTTCCACAACACGAGCAAAAACCTAGAAGTGCCGAAAGTTGCCAAGAATACTGGGCAAATTCTGGAACAGAAGTCGGAACTTGATCGGATTGAGGAGGAACTCCTGATGGACGTGGCACCAGCTGTGGAGAGTGTTCTCGCGGAGATGACGACTCCGCTTCCACCAGTCATCTCTCCTCCCTGGACGCCAAAAGAACCGACTCCGACGATGGAACCCCGGATGCCGGAGCCAAAGCCAACAGAGACCAGGGAACCGATGAGATTCCTATTCTTGGTGGAGAGGGCAGCCAACAAAAAGGCGAAGATGGCCGCCTTGACAGCAGGGAATTCAAACTCCCCGATGCTAAGGCAGCCACACTTCAAACGTCCGCTGCCCCCTCACTCTCACTGTCATCTCTACGCCTTCACCAAAAACCGACCACCAAGGCGTAGGGGAGAGGACAGCTGGGCAAACTACTTGGCCCAAGCACAGGCTCGTAAGGAATCTTACGAGTGTGTCAGGGCTGCAGTAGGTAGTGCCCTGGCAAAGTGGAAGGCCGATCAAAAACGGCATTAATCCCGCACATCCTCCCAGGCCTTGCGCATTTTGATCATTTTTATGGCGAAAAAACTGGGGGGAGTAGCTGTGGGGACTCTCCCGTATAAGGTAGAGGTGCTTGGACCCCTCGACAACAGTCACCGCCCCAAAGGGTAGGCAAACAATCGTCCTTGTGACGTTAAATACACAAAGTACGTTCAATCGTAATTACATGTACGTACTTGCAGGTAATGAACGAGTACCGAATTCTGACACAGTAGGATGATGTCACGATTCGTACACGAACCAGCCAGCCATCTCTTATCTCAATAGGGGATGATGCGACCTGGCCGCCCTCACCAACGTACGTATTATCTTACGTACGTGTGTTTGTGTGCGTGCAAATAAGCCGTATATAAACCACCCAAACCGGCTCTAAAATCGCCAGTGTTCGCCTCGGTTTTGGCTTACCCGTACTTATGTACGAAGTGGTTGAACACGCTTAAATTCTGTTGAATTTCCTTCTGGTGAGAATATCTCTCATGACAAGGTATTCCACAATATTCGTGTTTTTTTTTTTTTTTTTGGTTTTTGAAAACTTTTCTCAGAATTTTGAGTTATTTACGCCACTGATATCGATTTTCACTTGTTTAAAGACTAGTTTGTAAGTTTATTTCACTTCGACTTTATACTACAGATGCATTAAACTGAATTTTAATTTTATGGATTACCACTTTTATGGACCAATTTTGAGTTATAAATGAGGGTAGTCCATAAAACCTTATTCCAAGGTGAATAAATTTGAAATTTATTCTTCATCGTTGAAATAATATCACAGCTGTAACAATTGGAGATATGAATTAGGACTTGGTTCATTATTATGCATGGTTCTTCATGAGTGGTTTCCCTGAGTATGACTATGAAAAACTTCCTTTTTAACACATATGACATAACCTATCTCTGAAATTTATTTTCGAAAGTTCGGTAATCAGAGGGGCCGTAAAATCTAAAATTCTTAAATTTTCCAAGCTGCAAATTTGAAAAATCTGGTCGGGAAAACGAGAAAATTATTGAACTCATTATGAACAGAAAAAAAGCTTACCTGAAATAATTTACAAGCTCGTAAATATGAAAAGTTGCATAAGTATGGAATGAAGGGGCTACGAAAAAATTCGTCATTCTAGCTACAGCAACTTTGAAGATGGGCTACGCCTTACGTCGAGAGAAAGTTTTATCTTAGATGGACTCGGTTATATCTGACATAAATATTTTTCAGGTTTGAGGAGCCACTCATGAAGAACAATATATTCGTTTGTTCAAGATGAAAAAAAGTGCGGGACTGCTAGCACTTTTGATAAGAACAGACTGTTCGCTTTGGAGAAGTACAGCACTGGTTTTCTGAAAAGGCGGTTGAATTTTCCAGGGTAGAACACGAAAAAAAAAATTTTCTTCACAATGCCGAATTTTCGCACTCAACTCGATCAGTAAATTCTACATTTTTTGTGTCTCATGCGCCGTGTGTCTCGTAATCAGATACCTTCTTGCCAAAAAAGTTATTTCAACAGTTTCTATTTGAAATATCAATTTTTCGAGTTTCTTCACTTTACAGAACGGACATAAAACCGAAACAGTAGGGTAGTAATAAGAACTAACTTCCAAAATAACATTTCCAAAACAAAAAACCGAAGTGTAGCATTTTTTTCCGTATCGAACATAGCAATTGGACGGAAAAATACACACTTTTGACTACCCAGAACCAGAACCAGCTTCAACTCAAAAATACTTTCGTTTTGAGCCGCTCAAATTACGAAAAATGATATAAACAAAATACCAATTTAGAGAACAAATTTCTAAAACTTTTGACACCCAGAAAATTACCGCGAAATACCCAATAACGATTTCAGTTAATATATCTGCATAATTTTTAGATGGATTTTTCGTAACAGACAATCTTCTTCCTTTCTTTCGTCGTTACATAACAAGTCGATGGTTCAAACTGATATGTTACGTTGGCATGTGGTACTGCTGCTACCCTCGCATTCTGCAGTATCCGCACGAAGATACTGGTCCCATTCCAGCATCTATAAAATGTCGATGCGACGTAGCTGAACATTTCAAAGTACGCAGGTAGATTTATTTTTCCAGCTCTCTGACAGTGCGAAAGGGCCTATTCGAAACCATATTCGACGAAGAGGAAAAAGGCTATTTCTTCCCTTCAATGATGTACTTTTTCTTTTAGTCTTAATATTACCGTCAAGAAAAACCACAGTCGCCAGCCTATTGATGCATTAATTTTTCAACGACCTCAATTACAATTTTTCGTTCCCTCGATGCAGCCTCGCATTTCTGATGTATTTTTTTTTTCGTTCGCATTTTTTATCGTCTCGACATTATTTTTCCCCGGAAAATGTATCGTACTTGGCAGATTTTTCTAATTCCAGCGGAATACTTTGATAAATTATTTTCATTTTTAATATATTATGTTTTCCTTTATAGTTTTAATCCTTTTTACAGCGTTTTTTCAGCCATATAAAGCGAATTCGTGTACTTTTCCCTGCGTGCTTATCCTCCAAATTCCCTACGATTCGACGAAATCCACTCACAAACTGTCGGCATTTTTAGCATTCTTCTGTGTTGTTTTTCTTCTCCAACCTACATATCACAGACACTAATTGTTTTGATGTACCGGTATTTTTCTGAGGTCTTAATTTATGGCTCGGGCTTATCTCATACCAGCTACAACTATTTTCAATTCGATGACGCTCGCTGATACTAAGAAATTTTCTCGTTTACAATATTTTTCCGCAATAAAATTACACACACACTAGCACAAAAAAAAAGTGCGTAATTCGCAAAAATATTCAAAACAGGTACATTACCACTACGATTTGTATTCGAATTGAAGCCACTATTCGGGGCAGGGTGCACCAAATTCCTCATTTTTGGGCCGACGAAATATTTGATATTTTAATTTTTCGATGACTTTTATGTTCTCTCAGCAACTAAAACTCGAAAGTTTAAGTACGTATTGCCACAATACTAAGCGATTGATAATTAGGTATGATAAAGGCTCAGGTCGGTGGACGAGCATCTCTAAATCTGGTTTATTACATCGGGTATGAGAAACTTGTCGCACTGGTTACAGAATTCGGCACAGAAGTTCATAATTTTTCAACATCGTATCAGTTAATGGCGTAGCTAGATAAGGCTGAGGGGGGAGCTGAATTCTGTATCAATGATTATTTGACGGCAACCCTCTAAAAATTCTCCTAAAAAGTCGTAATTCGCGACAAACGAGCAATTTATGACAGAAAATATTACAAAAGCTGTACGATACGTACATAGAAGGAATAAAAAATAAGGTTCTCGATCTAGTAACAGTGGCACAAAAAATCCAGTAATTAAAGAAAAAGCAGTGTTGGTATTACGTTCCACGTGTGCCCCGTGTGCCCTCCCCTATTCAAACACTTATCCCATCATTCGGGTAAACTATAAATAATATTGCTGTTAAAAACTTTTCCAACCGGCTTGGCTGACCCAATCAAATGCTGCCTGCGTTCCTCACTTTCTTCATCACCGATGACACGTCACCCTTAAAAAACTTTCTCGAGAGAACAGAAAGCAGCAAAGTGCAGGGGCTGTAACCGGGGCTATAGGGCGGGTTTACTGACTAGGTATCAACAATTCAGTTGGCGGGTGGGGTTCAGGGAGCTGATTCCGGCTCTTGGTAATGCTGCATTGCGAGAGGTGCGTTATCAAGCGGTAACGCAGGTTTGGCGGTCCATTTTTCCGACATCAAGGTGCAAAATAATGCACGAGCGTTTCGCAATACTCGCGTCTGCTTTAATATTTTCACAAGGACACGAGTACACATTGTTTCAGGTTGGACCACTTCATGCAGATACCAACGGTTAACGTGGTCCGGTCGGTCATACAAACGAAGACAACGCACGTTGGTTGTCCCGAGTTCTTGTCCCGACAACACTATTTCGTTTAAAATTCTCGAGCCTAAGACTGGGTGCGGTTAGTTTAGTATTTTGCCATCTTTAGGTGTTCAGGCGGTACGGAGATTCGAACCCGTATACCAGCTGAACACCTGAAACCTCCCTCGTTCACCGTCACAAAAGGCAGCACCGTACTCACTCGGCCACGGTGCTGGGTGAAGGTGTCCGAGGGAGTATGTACTTATATGTGCCGACGTAGTGTGGCGGCCGCCACACCATCTAACGTTTCTTGTTCTGGAGTCATTCAGTGTTATTCGAGTAGAGAACCTTACTTTTTCATCTGCCCGCGTGGTAGCTTTCGTTTACAATATTTTCTACGATTTTGTAGTAGAAACTAAAACAAAAAAATGATAAAAAATAAGTCAGCTCCGAGTGCAGATTTTACGCGAGATCATGCCTCAAAATCTTCCGTAACCGTATAGCTGCTACATCACCTCATCACTTCACCTCAAAACAACGCCGTCGATATACGTATGTACAAGGTCAATCTCTGCTTAAAAAATCAGGGTTGGGATGCTCCCGTATTTAAGGGTATAAGATAACATTTCAACGAATAATGGAAGATTTTGCTTGCATATCCACTCAAAAATGAAAGCCACGCCTTTTATTCGCGAAAATATAACCTTCAATTTTATCCTATCGACCGTGTCATGGAACTCGTTGTACTTGCAGATTATTTACAACTTTTTGGGTGGAAAAAAATTACATCTTTTCAAAATTTAAACCAAACCAATTTGATGGGTATACGCTTGAAAACAAATTAAAATAAAACCATGAGTGTACATGTCTATGAATAAAACACATCCTAGGTGTGTATTATGTTAATTAGATGTAGTGAAAACGGAAAAACGATTTGAGGAAAAAAAATTTTTTTTTCGATTTTACTTTGAAATTATCTAGAAAAAATTCTGAGAAAACATTGAACCATTATGGAAAAATAAAAAGACTGATAAAAAAAATGTCTTTTTTTTTTTTTTTTTGAAACTTTTCGTTTATTTTCACTTTTTTGTTTTCGTCTTCACATTAATTACTTGAGATAAATGGAAACAAATTTTCATTAGTAATGTTTCATCACTAGGGCAAGAATGTGAAAATTCACAATTTTTCAATACATTTTTCCTCGCTTTTCTGAACTTTTCCATCTTTATAGGACTTGAATGAGACGCATTCCACAACGTAAAATAATGACAAATCTTAGCAAACGAAATATACTATATAAATAGGCATTGCAAAATTAGAAAAATTTCACATTTTTTCCCGACAATAATTTGTTTTTCATGCATTTCAAATAATAAAAAATCTGAGACAATTGAAAATAAAAATACTACACACTCGTATTTTCTTCGCATAATTTAAGATAAGTACTGACAATTTTTTCGAGATCGTCTAATCTGATAAGTCATTTGGGCAACACTAGCTTTTATACATCGAAAAAATTTAACAATAACCGAATATAAACAATAAATCAGTACAAAGTATCAAGATAACTGGTAATCTGGTATCAGTCTCATTAAGTTATCGATTCTCACAAACATCTAAGCTTTTCTTAGATTTTGTTTCATTCGTTCCAAAGTTCTACAAACTGGTTTTGCAGGTTCTGGTTTTGTAGCAGTTAATAATTTATCTTCAGGTTTGGTTAGCCTTTAACTTGTTTTATTATTTACCTGTAAAGATGTTTATTGTCTACTGAACCATTGGCCTATACATATTCCCAGAAATTGAGAGCTCAAAACACGGCTTAACATTTGCACTTTGAAAGAAAAAAAAAAAGTGTTATGAAAATTAATAATTCCCTACATTTCGATATTCTGAACGAAGCACTAAATTTAAAATCTTGAGTGGGGTGCTAACCATCATAATGGAAAAATGGTGTCCATAATCAGTTCTCTAAATATATCTCCTTTTGATTGAACATTTGACAAAGAGTGCCTAGCTATTAAAAAATTTTTAAAGGATCAAATTCTCAACATGTTTCGTCTCAAATATTTTTTTCTCAAATCGATAGTTCATGTGAAATTAAGGGTGTTTCTTAAAATTTCATAAATGCATTACTATCACCCAAAATTGCACTAGGAACTGATTGTTTATTTGGATTTGAAACCTGCTTGGCGCTAGTGTCGGCTGCTGATAGCAGGCTTGAAACGATAATGGACGTTTTTTTTCTGTAGGCTTTTTCAGTGATTAGTGAGAAAATAATTTTTCAGCTGGAATCATATAACACGTCAGTGTGTAAGGTTTTTTACAGTAAACGATGGAAAATAAAATCTATTTTTCTCAAAATCAACTGAAAAAGCATTTATTGAAGATTTATTTAGCATCGAGTTAAATGCATTCATGCTGACTATCCTGTTTTAACAACTTCAAAAAATGACCGCCAGAAGTCAGCCTCTTTGTTGACGAATCCTAATAATTTTACTTGGGATACCCTCAATTTCACACAGCACTCAACTCGAGAACTAGCAAACTGAATAAAAAAATGTTTAGAATTAGAGTTGTACGGAAATTGCTCTGCA
The DNA here is from genome assembly GCA_011428145.1 of Ericerus pela. Classification (NCBI taxonomy): domain Eukaryota; kingdom Metazoa; phylum Arthropoda; class Insecta; order Hemiptera; family Coccidae; genus Ericerus; species Ericerus pela. Next base: position 242,178 of record WOFM01000095.1, read on the forward strand.
ATTTAAAATTTTTATAATAAGTAACTACTTTTTGTCTATGCCTACTGAAAATGAGATATTCTAAAAAAACTGATTGAGGGCTCCAATTTTCCAATATTGGGGGAGGCGACAGCTCCCAGGTCGGAAACTTAGTACGTTAATTACGAGGTTGGAATATACAAATCTGCAAATGTTTAAAATACCTACATGTTTTTTTCAAAATTAAATTTACAGATTGCAAGGATCATTAGGGCTGAATTCAAGAACGGTGCCTATACTGAAGTACCGACTGTGACTTGAGAATTACTCGAGTATTTTTTACGGTATGCAAAAAACTTAACTTACGTAAGACATACCGAAGTAACGGTCAGAGTATTACCTACGCTAGGTGAGTATTAGGCCTGTCACACTACTCGTCGAAGCTACGCTGTAAACGTCGCTCAGTGATTGTGATTCACAAAATTACAGCGATGTTATGTGCTACATTTTTCACAACCATCGACATCGCTGAAATTCGTGAAGATGGGCCAAATTTAAAAACGTATAGCTCAACTTCTTTTAGAGTTTGTTTACATTTTTATGCAGGTAAATTGAGAATTTTTGCGTGGCTGTAATTTGCTGTGATGCAAGAATCACAACTGCTGAGAAACGATTGAAACGTAGCTTCGTTGAGGTGTGTGACGCACTTTATAAAGATGACGCAGTAAGAACTACTCGTGGTAAAAGGTTCTCGAAGCATAGTTAGGTAGTACTCAAGTAACAATCAGAGGCTACGTATCGTTCTTGAAGTCGACCTTTATTTAGTGTTAGGCAAAAAACTAACAGCAAACAGCACTTGCTTTTCACAGCAAAAGAACTTTCGACGATTTCAACTGAAATAGTGGTAATAAAGATACGAAAAATAGACCTACTCCGAAAGGAAGTAAGTACTCGTCTTCATATTCCACAGCAAACAGCAGAAACTAAATTATATTTTGTTTCTGCTGTCTGATGTTTGCAACAAATTTTTAATTTGCAGTTCAACAGAATTTCGGCGCTAAGTTTGGAGGCACATACATTTGTTTACACTGGTTTTAAGGTGCTTCCGCTGTTAGCTGTTGGTCATGTAGGCGTAGCCTAAAGTACATCTAAGCACTGAGTGAAGGATAGGTATGGGCGCTGACCAGAATGGGCCGAGTGGCAACATTTCGAGTCGTGAGGATGACGAGTCGTGAGGATGACGAATCGAGAGTACAACGAGTAGGCTACATCTGCTTCGTAGCTCAAAGGGAAGACTCCAGTTGCGAGAGCAACGCAACAACGCAACCATTACGGCCGAGAGCCTAATGACGAAGGTACTCAGTTCCTCAAAGTTTTGTCGTCTACGTCAGGAATGCGGTTGCACGTACACACGCTGGTAAAGGGCCGGCGTAGGCCTTAATAGGCTATCTAAGCAGTAAAAGGGTGCTAAAAATGACGAATTGATGGGGTAGCTATGCCATGGGGTCTGATCTATGGCTGAATACACGATTAGGCACAGGCGTAGGCATGGGTATGGGTATGGGTATATGGAGGGGTGGGTGGCTTACTTAGGGTACGTACCTGGGCCAGTGATCGGGCACGAACACATTCCACCACGAGTTACGTTTGTGTTTCTCGTATAAGGCGGTCGGCGACGTCGAGCCGGACGACTCCTTGCTGCCGAAGGGCAGCGTGCTGAACAGCGAGCCTTTGCGCCGTTTCTTCTCGAACTTGCCGACGTGCCACGACTTGCGGCGCTGCTTCTGCTTCGCCTCCTTGACGACGACGTCGGCCGAGTCGCGCCGCAGCAGCGGCGGCGGCGGACTCATCGCCCGCCGCACGTGCTCCGTCGAGCCGAAGCCGTCGCCGTCGTCGCCGTCGTCGCCGTCACCGTCGTCGCCGTCACCGTCTTCGGCGAGGCCGCCGGCTTCACGGGCCGCGACTCGCTCCCGCAACGCCCGCAACGCGTCGTCGACGCCGCCGTCCGCGTAGTCGTTGTGGTTGTGGTTGTGGTTGTCGTCGTCGTCGTCGTCGTCGTCGTAGTCGGCCACCTCATTCAGGCTGGACAACGACGACACGACCCACTTCTTTTTGGGCAAGCCCAAATTTGAGGCGTCGTCGTCGTCATTGTTGTTGTTGTTGTTATGGTTGCTGCTGTTGTTGTTGTTGTTATTGTTGCTGTTGTTGTTGTGGTTATGGTTGCGATTGTTGTGGTTGTTATCGCCGCTGCTTGTCGTTATTATTTTCGGCACGCAAATATCCGTCGACGACATTTTGCTATCTCAAATTTCTTCTTCTTCCTCGAATCAAACACCAAGCCAATGGTAGAATAGGCAAACAAAAAAAAAAAAAAAAAAAAAAAAAAAACGAAAAAAACGAAAAAAAAGAAAAAAAAGACTACTTAGACGATGCAAATCACCAATTCAAACTTCAAACGCATGGATTGAGCAGATAAGCGACATTAACGTGGAAATAAAAATGAAACGAAAAAAGAAAAATTACATCGAAACTACGAAAATATAACGGATAAAAAGAAAAAAGGTAATAATAAAAAAGCGCGAACGAGCAAATTACTGAAAAAAATAAAAATAAACACCCGAAAGCACTATTTGGAAAACTTTAAAGATGCCAAACTATAAGATATCGAACGATAAGCTGACTTTTCTACCGAAACCTAAAAGAAAACAGAAAGAAAAAAATTAAAATAAAATGAAAATGAAAATTTAAAAATAAAAACAAAAAAAGACAATAAAAATAATAAACGAAGTACCAACTAAAACGTATTAGCAAAAAGCGAGTGCACAATTGTTAAATAAATTGAGTTAATGGAACCGTTTCAGCGGTTCTTTTTTTTTTTTTTATGTTTGAAATTACATTTTTCAGATATTTGAATGTTCGGATTGGTTAAAAACTTATACGCACACATTCGATCACGAATCATCGATAAATTGTTTGCCACCTTCACTTTTCTTCAAATATTTTATCAGGTGAGCTGAGGTCGACCGAGCTGTAATCGAATACCATTTTACAATTTTACAATTTTACAATAAGCTACACGACTTTGATTCGCCAAAACCGCGTTACCTAGACGATCGAAATCACGTTGTAATTGTCACGCATTACATCCACACGATGGCACTTAAGACTCATTAAAATACTATGGTGGCGTATATGAAAGTCGCGACGAGGTTGAATATGTCATTTTTTTTTTCAATTCCTCAACTTCTCCGCAGTTTGTCATCAATACTTTCGACAACAAAGCAGAGCCCCCATCTCCCCTTTTAACCCTTATCGTTACCATAATAAATGTTGATGGGGAACGGCTCTGCCTACGAATGAGCAGACTATCCCTCGAATATCGATGTTTGCATCGTTTCGTGCAACCAAGGGCGCGGCCAAGGAGAGACAAGGGGGCGATTGTCCCCATAATTTTATTTTCATTTTTTCTTACTAGTCACTTTTAAAATTTGGAAAAAATTTTAGTAATAAATAAGAGACGTTCCGTGGAAACTAAATTTCTCTAATATTCTTAATTTTTAAAAATACGAGTAAAAAAAAAGGTACTTCATACGATAATTTTTTGCCCCTTGAATAAATCCTGAGTACACCCGTGCCTGAAACTATCTTCGATTTCATCCAATAAGTTCATTTTCGTTCTATAGTACAGCGGTGTTGATTTTTCAAAATTTTTCGATCGATTTTAATCGATCTGCTAGATGATGGTTGGGACCACCAATCCTTTTCCCTTACACTTCTGCGAACACTCGACATTAATCATACAAACACTTTTATACATTTATGGCTACACTGTTTCTCGTTCTGCCACTCATTTGTGTAATTTCGTACATATTCATTTCTAACATAGACACTTTCTAATACTTTGTACTTTACACATTTTTTCTGCTGAATTACACACTTCTGAAAAGTAACTTCAACAATATCTTTTCTTTTTGTTCACCTTAATCGAGTCTGTCAACCCCAACCTCTAGAATAATCGACTGTTAAAAAATCGAAAATCGATTTATCGTTCTTAAATTTTGTTTATGTAAGAAGAGCATAAGGAACCAGCCATTATGAAGGACGATTAAGACGATTTAATTTAGCACGATGATAGGTTATTAAAAAATGAAATCGAGAAATTGGTATGAAAAAAATCGAAAATCGATTTTTCCAAAATTGTCTGATCAATCAAGTAATGAAATTCTAAAAATTGAAAAAAAAATTTATTTTTTCAAGGTCCGATTTTATCGATTATCGATTGATCATAAAAAAATCAACAACACTATTCTATAGTTGGTAAGAACGTAAGCACACAGTAAGTTTTGGTTTTGATCAGTGTTTTTCCCGTTGCATTCAAGCACTGCTGACTTATAAGGGTATACCGCGATAAAATTTACAAATTTCTCGTTGCATTTGATGATAATAAAAACATTAAACTTAAGATAAGAGTGACAGAAGTTCATCAGCTTCAGGGGTAGGTGGACAAACTCGCAATGAGTATTTTTGTTTGCAACAGGGAAACACTACATTCGGTCTATGTTTTGCATCGACAACTACCTTTTTTTTCTTTTTTAGTAAAGAAGTGGTCGGAACCGGGAAAACTATTTTCGCATTAGCGTGGGAAGGATTCGAAGGTAGGTAAAACTGAGACATTATTCTAACAGGAAAGGCGTCGCGTACTGATTACTTGGTTAAATTTCAACGTTTTAAGCAAGGATGCCGTATGAATGTAGAAAATAACATTTCTCTTTTCGAATAGCAAGGAGTGTAAAATACTTATTTCATGGAGGAGTAATGTGCTCACACTCGAAAAAAGTATGGCTCGAGTTGGCAAAAGTGCAGGTGTACTGGGATAATGAGTGTGGGGAGTGTGCGTACTACGAGCTCGAGCACACGAAAAGATAAAATGACGCCTACGTTGGAAAACGCTTAAAACTACCAAAAGCATATTTTGACACGGTTTCTCTCAAAAACTATTAAGTTTTCAGGGTTAAAAAGGAAATGTACAGGTACCATTTTTGTGTATTTTTGCTTCCAGACCCAAATCAGTAGATGCGACCCATTTTTCGATATAACCAAGGGTTGAAAAAAAATCGGTTAAAAGGGAACAACCGGCCGTTCCACGAATCCAAATTTTTTTTTAATTTTTACTTATTTTCAATCCCGTCCTTTCGTCCTTACAAAGCGTGAAACCTGTGAATTTTATATAATTGATGATCAGAAAGCTACGAAATATTATAATTTTATTGTAATGATGAGTCTTTCACGAAAATGATAAAAAACAGAACGAAATATCAACCTCCTCACTGCGGCAGATTTAGCGTTTCATTCAGAAAGTGTAACCTCCACCTCGATGATAAGACTGAACATGCTTCACGTAAAAAGATGCTTCAAATTTTTACATGGAGGTGCGTTCACTTTACATCGAGGTTACATTCATCAAAATACCAGCGTAGACATTACCTTCCTTATCGTGTATTATAGTATAAAAATATTTTCGCATCAAAATCTTAATTTCTCCTGCCAACTGGAGTATGTTTTTGTCATAGATACCAGTTTGCAGACCTCAAAAGTCGATGATTTGGCTTTTTATCATACGTAAGCACGAAGTGCGCAAGCGATGTAGTGCCTTACGACAGATGAAGTACTTAATATATCGAACATTTTGGTGTCGCATGGCTGAATGAATCAGCGAAAATACCTCACCGATCGCCCTTGGAATTTCCACCATTACTTACGTCTCTACCCCAACCCGGGATCATCCGCAAACTCTCATCTGCGGCCACGCATCGGAAATGTGACAAAATTTCATTCTCAATTTAATTTTACAGTGGGACTAATATATGTGGCAGCCGGCAGGTATTGGCCAAGTAGGAACCTGGGCGCAGCGAATACGGTGAAAGGTGAAAGTAAACGTTGGATTAGCTAAGGTGCGAAATTGGGCGGACGGCTGGCTGTGGTGTGAGATTTTCGGCAAACACCACCACTACCACACAATGGCACCATTGCACACCGCAAGCGTCAGCCAGTGTGCCGTTGCGATAACTCAAACTTTGTGGTTTATTATTATCAGCAGCATCCACCTTAACGTCGAATAATTACGAAAAAGGCGCGAAAAAGTGAAGGGAAAAGCGAAGAAATAGAAAATAAGTGCGGACGAATACGAATGGTGGCACGAAAAGCGTCGGCGTGTGAACTAAAGTCATTCGTCCGGCGAAAATTTGCCCAGAAAATTTTCTACTTCAACTCCATCGTCGGCGAATTACAAACGGGTGACAGAAGAGCAGGGGGGCGTAAGTAATTATAAGCATAAAACAGAGTATACAGGTAGTATCCACGATATGGAGACGATATACATAATGCAGCATAATACGTACACATTACTGATACTATACACAGAGTACCCACACGACTTAGCTACCTATCGTGAAGTGCTGCAGCACCTGCACACGTACTATGTTACTACGTTATAACATGAGTTCTTACACACGCACGCACACACGCACATATACACATAAACATACACATACACACACAAAACTCCATCTCCAAAATATTACATACGCGTTACATAAGAGGCGTAACACCTGTTCGTCACCTGTGTTTACGCTGCGTTCGAAAGGATCGGGGTGGGAGGGTACGACGACTATATGAAAATTTTGAAAATTGGCAGTACGCAAATAACGCCAACAAATGGCTGCACTGCTGCTTTCGTCTGTTTAAGCCGAGGTCGTATCCGTGCTTGAAAAAATAAAATACGAAATAATGTTCGCCGCACAGCTTCTATGTGCGCGAATAAACGAGATAAATAAAATTTGTCTGATGTGACAAAGTAACGACGATTGTAATTTACTCGATTTATTCGACAAATGCGCAAAAAAAAACAACAAAAAAACAATACTCAAAACCAGATCTTCCATATCTGCTGTCTACCTGTTGTTGCCCACGCCTACAGAGAGATATTTTGCAAAATAATGTACAAGTTGACCCAAAATTAACGCGAGTCAAAATCAAAAAATTTAACAAAAATTATTATTTTCACTTCAAAATATTTTCTACGATAAGGCGACGGCATAACAAGAGATGTTGGAACTGATATCCTCTAATAATTTCTCAGGCATACAGTTGATAATTTAAAAGGTGTAACAGAATGAGTGCAGAGAAATATAGCCACCAGTGGGAATTTACGTCTTAACCTATACAATATGGTATCAGTGAGGCATTCGAAATCGATTCCCACTTGTTTCACCCCCTGATCTCAACATATCCTTGCGAGAAAGGGGGAAGTATAAGTTCCAATCATTTTTTCAAAAGCCCATATCTCGGCAACAAATGAAGTTAGAAAGATGAAACAAAAACGAGGAGTTAGCTAATAAATTAGAGAAAATTTTACTCTTTCTTTTAATCTTTCTATCACTTTTCATACTTGCCATATGAAAAAGTAAAAACTTCTTAAGTGAAGGTGCGAAACTACTTGCTACTCGTACAAAACCAATTAAAAATAAAAATAGAAAATTCTCTAAAAACAAATAATAGCAAACTGAATTAGCCTGTAAATCACAAATTGTTTAATATTTTCAAATTTTTACATTGTCTTATTAGAGCAGTACAAAAATCTCTTGAAATTCATGTAGATAATACACAAGGAAACCTGCTAGAATTTTCTACCTCAGAATTATTTGAACTCAAAAATTAATTGCCATAAAAAATAAGAAAATAGTTTTTTTTCTGTTTTTAAAATCAAAACTGGCCATACCTTGATGATTTTTTTCATCTGGGAAGGTTTTTGATTTTATATCATGACAAAAATCATCATGGTATCCACAGATTTGATTTTGGAAACAGGAAAAAAAATTATTTTGTTATTTTTTATAAAAATAAATGTTCGCATTCAAATAATTCTGCGGTAGAAAATTGCGGTGGGTTTCCTCGTGTATTATCCAGATAAATTTCAAGAGATTTTTCAACACTTGTAATAAGAAAACGTAAAAATTTGAAAATACTTTATTTACAGTTTAGTTCAATTTCCTATTTGTTTTTTAGAGAATTTTCTATCTTTAAATTGGTTTTGTATGGGTAACAAGTGGCTACACACCTTCACTTAAAAAGTTTATACTTTTTTAGGTGGGAATTATGAAAAGTGATAGACCGGTTAAATAGTTTTTCCCAAATTATATCTACATAGAAAATCAAAGACAAATATCGTCGTTGATGCCACCTGTATTGATGCATTATTCATAAATTTTCATGCCAATTTTCAACACAATAAATTGTTTTCGATTTGCGTTACTTTTGGGTCACCCTGTACCAAAACGCAAATATTTTATCGGCAAGTTGTAATGGATGGAACAGAGTATAAAACGAAGTTTTTACATACCGTACATGACTAAGGCACGAACTCGTAATATACAGTCAAGATTATTTCAAGCCGTAAACAACTTACAATTTCCACACCAAGGTGGCATCCGGTAAGAGAGTATAGGGAAAATTTCCGTTTCTACAGTTTAAAGAAAGATTAGTCCAGACTGATGGCAAATTTCCGGTAAATTTAGGCACCTCCCATCAGTTAGCGTGGTTATATTTTCTTTTTTTTAAAGATGCAGTGTTGGCAACGATTGTATTTTTGACCTACCTACTACGATACAGAAGAAAATTGTTTTTACTTTGAAAACATTTTTGAAATTAGTTGTGTCCAGGGTTACCAACCGTCTAACAAAATTCTGGACCGAGACAGTTTGAAAATAAAAAATGTCGAGCATAAAGAAAGAAAATTTGAAAAATCGCAATTTTCTCTCTGTTACGAGTTACGAAGAATTTCATGACTTCATATAAAAGGAACAAAATCTTTTGAAGCCAGTCCAAAATAGGTACTTTTAATTACGACCATAAATATTATAATCAGGTATTAACGCTCGATGTTTTAATTAAAAATTTAGTAAAATGGGCTTTGTTTATTTCAATTTTATTTTCTTAACTCATCAGGCTGTCCAGCATTTTGAAAAGTTGGAGGCTGACAACCTTAGCCGAGTTCGAGGTGTTAAAGGTTTCTGTAGATTACAAAAGCTTGTAAACTGTAACTGCGGATATAGATATATCCAATGAATTTCCATAAAACGGACTATTATTTTCTGCAATGAAATCAAAATAAAGGAAAAAGTGGGAAATTTTACAAATTTTATGATAAAAACGAACGTGATCCTCATTTCAACAGTGAAGCACATAAGCCGATGGCAAAATAACCAGAATTTACCAAAAATAGCTGGAACCTTGCTTATGTTTTGTCGTTTGTCAATTTTGGAAATGTACGAACAAATAAACTGCAACACTTTGGTAGTACTTGGTGAGGTACCTACCTACTGTAATTCTGACCAGATTTCGTAGAAACTATATGCCTACCCACATAGTTTCGTCGAATCGAACAAAGATAGGAAATATTTTAGTGAATTCAGAATATTATGTCTTCTACGTATACATTATTTTATTAATCGTAAATTTTTATATCAATGGCGCAAATTTGGTTTACAAGTTTACAAACATAAATCTTTTTTCAGTTTCTTAGCAATTGGTACTTTTTTTTTTTTTTTCGAAGTTTCCAGCTATTTTTGGACTTCTTGGACTAACTGCATTACGGTGATTTTTTATATCATCGTCCTGGTTTAGAAACTTGAAACCTCTTAAATCAGAATTTCCTAAAACGCTATCATAAAATTTCAACGTTTTAGACAGAAGATTATAAAGGCAGGTAGTTACAAAACTACACGGTTATCAGGCATGAAGGTACCAGAAGCGGATCTAAGGATTCTATACGGGCAATAGCTTCTCTTGGGGTAACAACATACACTAGATAAGATCAGTTATTTCGAGAGGGTTAGGGAACTATCAGTGATGATTGACAGGAAAATTTTGGATATTGTCTTCAGCTTTCGCTAATCCAGGACCCGTCACTGAAAAGCACCTTTAAATTCCGATAAACATTACATTGCATATTAATTCTCAGTAAATCAGTTTTTAGTGACGGAAGTTTGGGCTATGCTTTTGTTAGTTTTGCTACGTAGGCCTATAGATAAACAATCAAAAAATTCAAAAATATAAACCTCGTAAGTCATTTTATGAAATTAGCGCTCCTAAAGGGCAATTCAACTTTGAATTTTTCATATATTGTAGAAAATTTTCATCGACGTATGTAGGGCATTTCCCCAAAGTGTATTATGGCTTTTGATGTGTGAAATACTGAGTAATGTTCCGGATCTCCCTCCTGATAAAAATTAAATTTTCAATTCGTTGTGTTGGGCTAAATTTTAAAAACTTTTCGGGATGGGCCACGGGAATTTCAGGGCAGAACTGATCCACTCGCAGTTACGCCAATGAAAATTCTGCTTTAAAAATTGCAATTTTATTTTTTTCTTTCACAAAATTTACATTTTTGTGTGGTAATTACAAGGTTTTTAATCCTTAGCCAGTGAGATGAGAAAAAATTTCGAAATTGTAACGAGAGTAATGAAACTGAGGATATCTCAGAATTCCCAGTTAACTATATAATGGTTTGTTCATGATTAAAATTTTTCTACATGAAGTTTGTGGCCCTTTAAATTGAAAAAATGGGCATTATGCATTGAAGCAGGGAATCCCCGACGTCACCACTGATGTGATATAAAAAATTTATAAAATTTTTTCGTGAACCTGCAACTGTGCTATTACATATACAGATGTTTTAAACATTGCCAGCAAACGTATTACAAGTATAATTTTTCTAAAAGAAAAAAGTCAGGATCCTTTAATGTCACCATTCTTGGGTTAAACCAAGGCGACGACATGTTAATCTCCTCTCAATATGTTATGTACGGAATCAGCTAAATCAGAAGAGTTTATTTTGGTAAAATAAGTCCTAACTCGTATAAAAAAACAATTTTCTAATCATTTTTGTTGAATTTAGATTAAATTTTATATGTTTTTGGAAATAGGTAGCGTTATTAGTGTATATGCTTTAAGAATAAAAAAATATAAAAATTCAGGAGTTCGGGAGTTATATAATTAGTTTCTTACATTTGGGAAAAAATGTGGTAATAATTGGGAAAATATTAAGGATTTAATTTACAAAGGGTTGGGTGCCCTAGAAGACGGGTTAAACATATTCTATAATTTTTTTCATAGAAAAGGTCATTTTTCCTCTTGATTTGAGAGCATTGAAAAGATATGCAGGAGGCAAGTCAACCAACAGAAGTGAACAGGGTGACAGTAGGGGGAGAAGAAAATGAATTTCGAGATGACCGTTCGATTTACAGTAGGCTAATTTTTTTTCAAACATAAATACTGACCTTACAAAACAATATTAAGAAGAAAAAATAGTAAACTATTTATAATTCATGTTTTCTCCTTTTCATTTTGCTGTTCGTGAAGATCTTTTCAAGTTCGACTTTGAAGCTATTTAAAAATCAAAATTTAAACGAATAAATCGTTCATGGTAAATTTTATTGAAACGTAAAGATTAAATGTTTTTTTCTGAGATGAAAACGCAGACATTTAGCCAATGAAGCCCACTTCATACAAATATCTCGACGGTCATACATCTATTAGAAAATTCAAATAAATGTTTCGGTTTATTTGTTCGTGAAATTCAATAGGAACCGGTTTCAAATGATTTTTGTCATTTTGAGCGCGAATCAGGAACCTACGAATTATTTGAGAATTGAAACTTCACAGCATCTACGATTTCGGGTACATGCAACGTGTTTATGGCTGATTTGTGATTTTCTGATAGTTCGAGGTAATATTATTGTGTAATAAAATATTTACGATAATTTGTGATATCCTGTAGTTAAAAATATGTTAAGTATTCCACGTGACTAACAGCGGATTTATTTGAATTAATTTTTATAATTTTCAGCATAAATTGCTTACAAATTGGGACAGAAAAAATCTGACGGCATAGTTGATACGTCCAATCATTAAACATTGTTCGAAAACTACCGGTCAGTGATGGGATACTCATAAAAAATTATAATTTTGTCCACAATTTAATCGTTTCAGGTACCTACACAACTTAGCGTATTATTACGAAATAAGTAAACTATATCGTCGCATTTATGTACTATGATACACAATTTTACACCTGAATGTGATCACCAGACGGATCTTAGGAAGCATTTTAGAAGTAGAAATTTTCAAAATTTTTATTACTTGCTTAAGAAACTGACAGAACATTAAGAAAAAAAAATCGGTTCATCTTCAAAAGATTTAGAAATTTTGATGTAAAATTCAAAACTAATACCAATAAAAAACCAACACAAATCATACGAGGATGGGATGAAAAATAAATACACTCGGTAATAATTCGCAAGTGGAAAGAGAAATCCAAATAAAACGAAGACGGTATGAGCGTTCTTTTTACGTAGGCCTTTTTTTTATAAAATCTACTTATTACGCTTGGTACGATATTAGCTCCCAGTGTTGGGGGCAGATACGTTTTTCGTTTCACGACCTTAAGAAAATTTAGGCACCAATAACTCAAATTCATATATATATCATATAATTATATGTAGATGATCATATATATTCCATTTTCTTGTTCTCATGGTACAGGTCGCAATTTTTGTCCAATAATCATGGAATTTGGTAAGAATATTTGTATTATGCCAAGGACCAGCCTTATCGATTTTGTTGCGGATTGACCGGACGGTATTTCTCTTAACACTATTTTTGTTTTTAATTTGGCTACAAAATGCTCAATTTTGCACCAAGAACCACGAAATTCGGAATAAATATTTATTGTAATTGATTGTAGCATGCTATTAATTTTGGTGCACTTCCGGTAATGCTTTTTTTTCCTCTTTTTTTCCTAATTTGTATGAATTTTACATATTCTTATTTTCTTTTTTTTTATTTCATAACTTTATCAGCGATTTCTTTGATTTTATTTGAAATTATAGGATTATTTACCATACCTACTTTAAAATTTTAATTAATTTTTCATTTCAAGAAAAAATCTTTTAAATTTCACATTGTCTAATATTTCATTAGTAGCTAACAAATCTTATAGAATCAGAGCATACCATTTACGTATATGAATTTACAGATAATTAATGTGACCATCAAAATTCATAATTTTTTTTCTCGAAAACCTACTTTTTCTACCGACCTTTGCTGCGCTAGTTTTTTTTTTTGTTACAAGAACATAAGTACATTCACTTTTCGACGCAGTCTCCACTTACCTACAGATATACACTTTGCCCAACAATGAACCAGTTTTCTCATCCCGTCAATGAAGCATTTTGATCAGGGTTGGGTAATTTACATGAATCAGATTCTCTACAGCGGAGAATGTAGAGAATGTAAATAATGCAGAGAATGCAGATTATAGTTATAAATCTAGAGTTTTTTGCTGTGGACAACAACAAAAAAATTACACAATTTGTAAAGTTCTATACGGCTATTCTTTACATTCATTATATTATAAGTAGTGAATTCAAAATTCTCTACATGTATGTAATTATGTCAATTTAAATCTCTACGTGCCAACGCTGAATTTATGAAAATCTTTTTTGAATCTATAACTTTATTGTAGCCTTCATTTCATCATATGTGGTGAAAAGCATGCCTTAAAGGTTCTTCTGTAGGTCTGGTAAAAAGTGAAAAATCTTACAACACCAAATCGGGTGAGAATGAAGGATGATGGAATAAGCTCCATCTTCCACGTTCGTATAGAATATTCTTAATAACAATCTGAAAAAACTGGTACGCAGGGACGTAAAGTTTTTATATTTTCGAGTGTGGCGGAAGGTCTCAGGCAGAAATACCAAAAAAATTTCCTCCACCCCTTTTCTTCTATCTATTGACTTTTTTCAACACTTATTATTCAGTATAATTAATCATATTTTCAAGGTTTCAAATTTCATTCGTTTGATGGTAATTTTTTTTTCTCACAATTTTCGAAAGCGGTAATTGGCTTTCCGCCACGCTGCACTTTACGCCGTTGATGGCACCTATATGTATAACTGGCAGAAATATTTAGCTGTAAATAGAGACCACATTGAAAAGTAGACGTGTGTTCCCGTAGCTAATAAAATATAGCAAACCGATGTATTTTTCGTTTTATTTGAATATTTTTTTCATCCCCACGAGTTTTGACAAAAAGTGCATTATACTTGTCGGCCTACCCTCTTATATGATTTTCATTAGTTTCCTTTCTAATTGACTTGTTTTACTTAATTATGGTTGCGCAGGCCTGACCGAGAGCTCTTAGGCAGCTTCATCTCTGTTTCAGTGAACCTGGTGTTGAGTTTTTGTACGGTACACTGGAAGCTGTGACTAGCGACGGGCAAATCGGTTCTTTTGAGAAATCTATTAAATTTTACATTTGTCTTTTCTTTCTATACGTATTCGCTCTTTCTTACAAGTTTCTGCCTTCGACGCGGGAAGGGGGTGATTTTTCGAGTTTCTCACCGTGAATCCCCCACCGTTGCGCGCTGTGGTTGCCACAAAAATATAGGATAATGAGCTACCTACTTTTTCTTGGCGTTATGAGATTCTTCTGGACTTGGCAGGGTTTTTGAGGCTTCATACCACATTCGTTTTAAGGTACTGACAAATTTTTTTTTTTTACATAGTTATAACGTTCTTTTTCATTGCGATGAATATAATTATACGTACCTAAAGGAAAGGTACTGCGTTTAAAAAATTCACAATTAACGAGCCAACACAATCCATGGTTAAAAGAAAATGAACGAGGACTAGAAGATTAAATTAGGCCTTAAAATACTTAAATTTTTTATTTGATATCTGCTTACGAAAAAACTTAGGGCACAAGTTACCAGCTTTGGAGGCAGTTTGAGAATATGGTACACAGGCTATCTACATAAGGTCTCATGTTCGCCGAATGGGCATCAGCCAACTGAACGCAGGCTGCGGTAGATGCCGTATACGTTGAACGCTCATTCGCGCTGGTCCATTACGCGAATCGAGATAGGCTAATTTTTCGAAATAAGATGATAACGGTATCCACTCCAAAAGGTACCTATTTTGAATGTTGCAAGGCGTGCAGAATGCAAAATAACCACAACGGGCTGCAGGTGCACGACATTGGATCCGCGGATGGACTGGCCAAGTCAGCAGCGGCGCAGAGAGAGAAACGGTGGACGAGAGTAAATGTTGGGTACATTTCGATTTCGATCAGTGTTGCCATCATATGAGACTACCACTCGAGTAAAACAATGTCACCGAGAATGCGAACGGAAACAGTATAATTATGCAGACGGTTAAATAAGGTATCAACAAGGGCAAATCCTCTCCGCAGTCAATTATGACTAAGTTGTACCTACGATGCGCACACTGTAGGCTTGTACGGGCATACATCGTAAGCTCGGTGCATCCTCGACAATAATAAACAATATTCAGCGGTGGTGAGTGAGTGAATGAATGAATGAATGAATGAATGAATGAATGAATGAATGAATGAATGAATGAATAAATAGAAATGAAAGAAAAAAAGAAAAAAGAAAAAAGAAAAAAATCAAAAAAATAAGCGAATTCTAAAAACCAACAACGTCCGTCATCAGTCAGAAATCAAGTGTAAAAACACTTTGTTTCACCGCTGCCATTACAAACATGTACACGACAAACAATTTCTGACGATTGTTTTGCACCACTCGTACACCAGACGAGCTCGAGGAAGCTTTGTAGGGAGAAGAAAATATTATGTGGATGAAATCCAAGAAGAGAATCCGCTCAGAGTATACATCAGTATAATGATATGATGGTGCGAAGAAGGTGGACGGAAACGGAAAAGGCTAAGAGGCTGGCGTAGAATTTTAAACGTCAATTTATATTGGCTGTGACAAGGCCGCTGCGATGAGGCACCTGATGTGTTCGGATGGTGAAACCGCACCTCATCACGAGCCACGAAAAAAATATCACCAGAATTCGTCGTTTTCGGGAAGAATTTGTCAGGTAATTTGTAATTTGGATGCAAGTCATAAGGCTGCGGTTAGTTTATTATTTTCATGTCGTCAAGGTCCTTCATGACAGCCACTACTGACAACGCGTGAAGGAGATGGAAGAGGCAAACATGTAAAACAGACATAACCTAGACCTACGCATGGGTTGTTTCACTAAATTTTCAAGAACCCAACTATGATTCTGAACACACACATGCAGCAGTTTCCAAATCGCAGACCAATAAACGCTGCTAAAAACAGGCCAAAAACAGACCCGATGGGAGAAAAATCTTTCAAAAGCTATAAACCACAGATTCTGAGGGATCTCCTTAACGTTGAGACAAAAATCACCGAAAATCAAAACTAAGTAACAGTCCTCAAATTTTGAGAAATATTTTCCACTTATAGGTTTTCGAGTTCATCTTCAATATAGTCAAACGGAACCAAAACCTGTTCACAATGGAAATTTTGAGAAACCAAAAATCACGATTTTAAGAAGCAACGGTTTTTTCTTAATTAATTTTTTACTGGCAGTGAAACGAACGACCAACTAAATTCGTATTTCCGAATATCGGCATGTTTATTTGCTCATCTAAAACTTTGAAAAGTAAGACTTGGTCATTTTTTGTTTTCTAAATCAAGTATTTAATTTTTTCAGAGGCGTGTTCAGGATTGCTTCAAGGGAGGCACAAAGATTCAAGGCAAGTAGAGGGTAATTTTCTGTTTAAGGGTTTACCTGAAATATAGGTACCTGCATATTAAATTTGAATTATACAAAAAAAAAAAGTCATGGGGCAATCCTCCCCTTTTCCCCCTTGACAACGCCCTTCATAGGTGTTGTACCGACAGGCTGAATAATATATAACTGGTCCTGATTTGAAATGCTTTCACGATGTTACTTATCCAACAAGAATTCAAAGAAATAGGGAAACCACCAAAGACTGAATTAGAAGCATTTAATCTGCTACTTGAACAACGGAATACATTATTGTAATGTATAGGAATGAGCGTTTTCTCTACTTTGATGAAACTCATAATACTGTTCTTGTAACATGTCTCAGGTACGAATCTCTTGATGGACTAGCACATCAGCCATTTTGTTAGAATGAGACCTATAAATAGGTATAAGCAAAAATTTTTCAAACAATTCTATCCCATTTATGAATTTTAACATGCAACATATTATATTCCATTTGTATGTTATTTCCTTCCACTAAAAATGCTAGCAAGAAATCTACTGTGGAATACCTTACATCGTAGAAGATACTCCAACAACAGAAGATTTTCTGCAGTTTTGCGTGTTCACCACATATCATACATAAGGTATGGGGAGCCAAAACCTTGGTAAACACTGGAAATTTTGTAGCCAATTTCGCGAGCTTATATACTGGCTTCTTACACGCATACATAAACACATATGTAAGAAATATGTAGGTCTGAGTGATGACTAATTGTGACGTATTTTACTACAGCTAAGGCTACATGTAAAATACAGCAAGTGCACTGATAAGATGGATTGTGACATCATATGAGATGTAATCTATCCATTTGTCAGAGTCTGAATATTATGTCATTATTGCAATGTTTTGCAAGTACATACATACAAACATACAATGTGTTTTACGTGCAGTGCACAAAATTAGTCATCGTACAATGAAGACTGTCGTCAAGAGGCTGAGACTCCACCCACTTACGAGTAGGCTAATTCCCACATCTACGTTTATACATTGAAGTTTATTTAGCAAATACACCAAAATATGAATAGGTATCTACAGAATTTATTAGGTATTAGAAAACTTCGTTTTGATTTTTGGAAGATTGCCTAAAATACTGTGGCTTTGATTTTTCCTAGTACAGGTATTTCAGCTATTTCAGGTTACCGATTTCACCAAGGCCGAAGTTTGTACCGCATATTGAAGGCTACAAATTTTATTCATTAATCTTAGTTCTCCGTAATTCCAGTTGGAAAGTACCAATAAGCAGACGGCAAAATTTTTCTTTCTGTCTCAGTTCACTTGAGCATCAACTCGTTTCTTGGTTCTGAAAATCGTATTTTTTAATAATAAATCATTCAACAAAAGGCCACTTCTAACAATGGCTTGTTCTGCAATGTGGGCCGCACGGTCGAATATAATTGAAAAAAAATTTCGCACTAATGAAATTTTTCTGCATAAAAGGTTCCTTTCACGATGTACCAATGTAGAAGATAACCATTACCCAGTTAAGGGAATGCTATGAATCATTTAAAAAAAATCAACGAGCAACCTAGCAATAAAGACAAACCAAGCCTAAAGTAAGCAACATGAAACCATTGACATTAACTACAGAATTTGATTATAGATTTGGTACTCAATCTGAACACGAAAAAATGAAAACCAAAGGCGGCATCGTTGTTTATAATAGCGATTCATAGTATACTTTTCATTTTTTTAACCATGCAACGGTTGTCTTTAATTTACTTTAATAAAATTATGAAAAGAATATTTAATGCTAATTATTTTAAATATTCAATCGTTTTCAGAGTAAATGGAATCGAAATTTTTAGATCTTGTTTCTAAGCCTATACGAATGAAAATCAACTGATAATTCAGATATAATATTAAAAAGGCAAAAAAAATTATGAGTGCTGCCTGTAATCACAAAATTTGAAGTGAAAACAAACAGCTATAATTTCTTCAAGTTTTATACGTGAAAAATTTGAAAGGTAAAAAATGTTTGGAAACATTGGCAAGTGCTATTTACAGTCAATCGTGGACCGAAATATATTATGTAGATTCATAGCTATAGTAAGCTATAGTATAGTTTTAAATTATTTTCGTGGATTAATTTAGAAATTGTAACGTAAATTGCCAGAAGTGTATAGAGACCAATTAGATCATAGTGAACATTCATTTTTGTAATGGTTTGTCAAAAAAATAGAAAAAAAATTCAAATGTAGTGCTTAAGGAACATTTTCATCGACGATGTATCAGAGTAACTAATGAAACATTGCTTTTAACACCTTTTTTGAGGCCACTTGGGGCCTAATGAACGGTTCGATTAAAAAATGGACAGTAAATTTGAATCTAGCACCTCAAAAACTTTATTCCAGAACGTAGCAGTCAATAATTTATACAAAATTTTCCTCCGATCGGGATCTAATTAAGATGTTTACCCGTCAAAAATGACAAAAGAGAACGACAAAAATACTTTCAACTCCGGCATCTAATGTATGATGCACCGATGCGCAAAATCAAATGCGAAGTATTCTTAAAAAATACTTGAATCATTTTGAATTGGTAAGGGATGAGGACCAGCTAGAAGAAAGAAATTCCCAGGGATTGCAGCTCACAAATAGGGCTTTATTTTGTAAGAAGTCCAACTTTGTAACTTGCCTTAATTTTTAATAGAAAAAATCCTTTTTTTTGGTTTTTCGTTTATTTTAGGGTGGTTTTTCCAGGACACAAGGGTATGGTAAAAATTTGAGAAAAAAATCATATAGTATTTCTGATGGTGTTGGAAAGACTATACACAACCGATAGATGGAAAAAAACTATTTCTTGCGTATGAGCAAGAAACTTTTTTTTTCAAGATTCCGAAAAAAGTTATTGAAGTAGGAAGTCACAAATCGCTTGGGGGTCGCGTTCCACCATTCTTTCTTTCACGTTGAAAGTGTCAATTGCGCTGATTTCAATCGCTTTTTTTTTATGTAGCCGCTGAGACTTTACTCTTCATTTCAACAGCTTCCTATATACATACACATTCGCAGAGGGACAAATTATGGTTTCGCCACAATTCGCGTGTTCTGTGTGATACGTGTTCATTAGTGTGTGCGCAATAGGCGCATCTGACTACCACATATTGTCTCAAAAAAAACAGCCACAAATCAAATTCGAAGTACCCATACGCGCTGTCATCAGGCAGAAAACAACAAAAGCAATTGATCTTCGATAACCTAATCGTACATACAGCACGCCCGAACTTCATTAACGATCGTTTCGTATACCCCTTTCTGCCTATATCCACTCTTTTTCTATATATATTTTTTTTTTTCGCATGAAATAGGTACTATCGCAACGCATTACCACACAGCCTGTCTACAATTATTGTAATCAACGATCGCATTATGGCCGGCGTTTATTGAAAAGATGAGGATGAGGGACTAATAAAAAGAAAGAAATTTGTTTCATTTGATGAGTTCTGCGTTATTACAACAGGTGTAGATCGCAGTGCCTGTTAATGTGAACAGAATAAAAAGTAGAAACAGTAATTGCAATTAATTTAACAACAATAACTACACGTAGGCCCACGTTGTACGTACGTGCGACGAAAAACAGCGGTAAAATTTTAAGATGTATACAAAATTGTCGGAAACGTGGCGCGCAGGTGACCGCGAAACATGTCAAAACGACGAAGACACGAATTATTTAATTTCACAGAGAGAAGAAGTTTCAATTGCCAGATTTGGTGTTCTCAAAGAACAAACTTGTTGACGTCGCGAGTGTTTTAACGATACCGACAAACTTTTTGGGTATTTATGCTCGCAATACAGGCTACTGTAGAGTAGGTAGGTAAAGGTTACAGTCCGAAAGAAAGTTATTAACATGATATAGGCTACAGCTACATTACCAATATGTTTAGGTATATAAATAGGTCTACGTCAATCTACATCGACATCCATCCGGTAACACAAAAGGAAAACATTTTTCATGAACGTGATATTCATCCCGATCTGCATTGTTTTTCTCTTCCAGTTAGTGGATGCTCAATTCTGCACGTTCTGAGTTCTTCGAAGGCAAAGGGTGTCCCTAAGAATCTTTACAAATCCTTAAAAGAAACAAAAGCCAGACACAATTTTTCCACCTTTTCGTAAATCATGTGATGAACAACTGTCAATGAAACATCATACCTAAATGCCTTCTCTATAATACAAGTAATAATTGTATGTACGTACGTACGTACGTACGTATGTATGTATGTATGTATGTATGTATAAGGGCTTGTAACCAAAATTTTTTTATGTTATTGGTTACTGGGAACCAATAAAAATCTTTACCGGTTATTGGTTACTGGTTATTGTTCAGGTTAACCGAAACAACTTTTCTAATTATTGGTTGTGGTTACGGCATATTGATTGAGACAAAATTCGGGGTAAAATAAACAAAAAAAATTTTCAATTTAGAAGTTTTAGGGCATGAAAAAACGATCTAAATAAGTCTCACATTTGAGAAAATTCGTTGAACGGATATATGAGCATCTCAATCCGTCTATCAGCAGCAATGATAACAACGAACGATGAAACATTGTGATTAACCGAAAAGTAACGGATAGAAAAGGTTTTATTAGCTAACCTCGTTAGGCCTAAGCTGCGTATAACTATTATGGTTTACGACAAATGAAGTAATGAATTAAATACGTCTACCATACTATACAGTCAAAGGTGAAAGGTTAAATATTGCGATCGTAATTCTTAAGATATTATATGACAATAAGGAAGTATATATCTCACAAATATATTGCTGAAATTCTCCGGCTTGATTTAAGTTGACAAAATTTTTTTCATTTTCCACATCCTGCTCGACGAACCAAGTACTTTAGCTAAAACGAGAAATGAAAAATTCAAAAGTTTCCAAGAAGGCTGACTGCTGAGTTGTAGGCTTGTAATCAAATGGGGGTAAGATGCTGATATTCGGAAAGAACTAGATATTTTCTTCATTCATTGA
This sequence comes from Ericerus pela, assembly GCA_011428145.1. Lineage (NCBI taxonomy): Eukaryota > Metazoa > Arthropoda > Insecta > Hemiptera > Coccidae > Ericerus > Ericerus pela. Next base: position 263,788 of record WOFM01000095.1, read on the forward strand.
TCTTAAATGCACCGTATTTTTGTAATAAGTCTCCCTGTTTGAAAAAGTCATGCTGGGCTGTCGGTGAGGAATCGGCTGAATAAATGTCACATCCTACACGGACACACATCATTTCAACGCATTCATTACACGAAACTGATCTCTCGTATTCGTATTAGCCTAATATTCTAATCCGTACGCACAACGTATTGAGGTAGCAGCCCGTCCAAGACATAAATTTTATTACTTAAAAAATAACAAAATCAACTCGGGCATAAGTGGAACTACGTAAAGCCTACAATGGACGCCTATTTACATAAATCTGATAAATGAAGACTGGGTATCTGCAGGCAAGCGATACGCACCCCAGTGCCAGACGACGTAAATCCGGTTTAAGCCCAATTCTGGAAACGAACCGCTCACGCCGTCATGACAAGCCGCATTTCTCTACCTTTCACCTCAATACCAATACCTGATGCAATTTGATCATCTTTCTCCAGCATTCGTCACAGTATACTGTCTAAAGCGCGGCATCTAATGTCGTGAGTTATCGTCACTCGCTTTTTTCCTTACAAACGCCGTCTCAGCGTTTCCTACAAATCTGAAAAATTATTTTCGGAGCGAGTCGCCAAAGCAGGATGTATAACGTATTGCCGCCGTCTTATACTCAATTTTTTGTCAAATTTTTGGACCTTAAAAGTGAAATGCAACATTCGATTTTGTTTTTTGCTCCCTCATTTCAACTTTACAAATCTACAATTTCAACGTGCGCTGTAGGTTACTTGTTATATTTTGTAAGTCGTTCAATTTTGTCTGCTATACAAGATGGCAAAACAAAAAATATCATTAGTCTCTTTCTTTTCGGCATTTGATGCTGACAACTTCCCAAAAACCAAAGTTAAGTCTTCTTTCGGCATCCATGTAAATTCGTTAAAACGTCATTGAAGCTGTTTCTTTTTGCCCTTGCTGTGAAAAATAGTACTCCAATAGCGGTGTTCCATGTTGCAAGAAAACGCTATGACCTAAGCCTACATTCACAGTTTCAGTTTGAACCAGTTAGGTTTGAGTATAATTCTCAGTTCTACCTTACGGTAGGTATTACTTTTATGTCAGCTCTGTTACCCCTGTGAAGAAGAAAAACTCAAAAAAATGATAACTTAAATAGAAAAATTTTTTAGATAAAAGGGGTGTGTGATACAAACAAGGGCGTGACTAGAAAATTTTTCGGGGGACAAAGCAAGTTTTATCAAAGTGGAGACTAGCTAGGGGGGTTAACAGGCAGTGATATAAGTAGAAATTTTCCACATGGAAACTAGTCAATATGTCGCTCTCAACCGCAACAGGGTTGTGCTCAATATTTATCTCTGAGAGGGGTTTTATAGAGTGACAAAACAATTATTTCGCAAGCAGAGTGAGCGAAAAAAAATTTTTGGTGTTTTCTGTGTTCTGGAACATTCATGTATAGAGGAGGGTTGTTTTTGTTTTTTGTGAAGGTGGAGGAGTTTCCAGTGACTCCGGTAGATACATGACAGTTTGAAAATTAATTTCTATTTGGTAATTTTTCTATTCCCAAAACTCAAGCACCTGGGAATGAGTACCTCCTTTCCACCATAGTTGCGTCACTGTTAACAAGCAAACTCTAAAGTCAGTCACAGTTGATTTTACTGACCGTGCAAAAAGCAGTCATCGAAAATGTTCTAATGAAATTAACATAAAGAAGAATATAATATTTTTAAAATAAAAAAAATTATCCTTAGTTAGCTTGTATTTAATAAATATTTTTGCTTGCTTTACCAAAAATAAGTCACTTAAAGAATATGCTGGATAGCTTAACTTTCAACGTATTTTCCAAAGGAAAATACAACTATTGCATTCAGTGCAATAACGGGACCTGGGGGAGAGACCTGAGGAAAAACGCCGATACTAAGTCGTAGATCACGAATATATAGGTCTCTCAAATTCTTTTATACACAATATATATATATTTCCACTTTTTGCTCATTTTGGCACTTTTTGAAAATTTGTAAAGTCTCCGTTGTTTGACCTATGGCAATGAAACTTGGGGTAGTGTTAGAGGCTTTCATGGGCTACATATTCGTGTTAAAATTTTTGAAATTCATCCGCTAGTTTCGGAGAAAGAGGTTCTCAAAGTGCTGCAAACCTACCATGTTGTCATCACGATAACTCCCGTAAATTTGAAGATTTTGGCTTAAATTTTTTATGGCCATTGGAGATTATTAGGGACTGGTTTGATATTCAGTAAACGTTACAAAATTTGACACTTTTGGAAAATACACACTTACCACGGTTGATGAACGGTAGAGATATTTCTCATTATTTCTTCATTTTCACGTATAACCAAATTCGGGATACAGAACATCTACTTTTTTTCTTTTTTGGCTGGTTTTTTGTTTTTTTTTTAATTCAGGGGGGCAATTGCCCTTTACTGCCCTAGGCTGACTACGCTCTGGGATACAAAAATGCTTATAGTTATAAAAGAAATTTCCATCGGAACCCACTTACTGAGTCGAGTCAAAAAATTCTGCACTTTTCTACGAAAAAAGTTATTTTTCCATTTTTAACCGCGAAAATATTCAAGAGAACTAATGTTCAACTTTTCCAAGTCGGACGGCCAATTTTTAAAGTTGATAAAACTGCTAAAAGTGCGACAAGTTTTCTTTATTTTTTCACAATACTCTGTGAGACTAGTTAGAACTAAGAAATAACTTTTAATAGAAAATAACACTTGTCCAGAACTTAAGCTTCAAGTGCAGTTTTCTTTTTCGGTATTCAACACAGCTAATATTGTCACAGTTTTCTACAACAGCTCGAAAGTTAGTATGAGAGATGAGGTGCATGATGAAACAGGTGTTTAAGATGAGTGAGCTTGTTTTGTTTTTTTTGCAGCTCTCAAAATCACTGCTCTTCTTTACCTCGCATCACAACAACTTTTCACAACGGATAGAGAAACAGAACGAAGTCGTTACGCCTACTGAGTGTTCCATGACATCATACTGAGGTACCGTTCGTTTTTTTTTACTGGAAAAATTATCGCTCTTTTAAATAAATTAGCGCGCCTCGGAGCACTAATGGTAGTCTCGCTTGTTTCGCTTCAATCTAGATCCACTCTCTCATAAATGTTGAAAATACTCGAGTGATCAGCGATTGGGAACCGTGCAGCCTACATATAAGTCGTTACACAGACTACGATGTTGCAGATGATGATAGGACGAGATTTCGCGCGAAGACTGTAACACCGGTACCACATCGTAATCGCGCCGTAATCCGCGACTGCTGCAGTTGGAACCCGTCCAGCAAATATCGTGTGCGAAATTTACGAGCCAAAAGACAGAGTGGCCCCGCTGACTGCAGTTGGCGCTGTTAAAATTGAAAGTGAAAAAGAACTCGTTCAGACATACTTTTGAGTTTGCGGGCACTGCTCACGTGCGACGTACACGAATTTGCATAAAAACTATATTTTGCCAAGACTAGAAACGGAAGAAGATCGCCGCATACCACTGAAGAGGCATCCTTCGCATCGTGTAAACTGTGAACTGTGAACTGTGAACTGTGAACTGTAAACTGTGTCGGGTTTCAGAAAAATGGAAACCAATCCACCGATAGGCAAAAATCTTCTTTCAGACCTGCTCCAACATGAGAACAACCTCTCACAAAAATTTCAGCCCTATCCATCCGGTAGTTTTCTCAGAACCACGAACACAAAATTTTGGGCGATACATAGATATATATATATAAAGAAAAAATTAGGTTAAAATGAAAAAATTGTATCAATCGTTTTCTTTTCTCATAAAACGGATAATTTTCATCGTCTCCACCCCTAACACTTCCGTGAGGTCAATTTTAATACCCCGTTTGCTAACAAACTGGGTAAAAAGTGCGGAGGACTAGGCTGCGGAGAGAGTGAAATCGTCGTAGCAATGACGCAACATTATTTAGGGTTGGAAGGGCCGATAGGTAAAAAAATTAACGCTTCAAAGCAAAAGGCCAGGAGTCGATGTGATTATATGCACAAGTCGAAACGATTTGTTCGAACAAATCATTCGACGATTTGGGAGAAGTGGGAAACTATAAGAAACCATAAAAATGACGCGAGTCGCACTTCAGCCAAAACAAATAATGGTTGATAGGCACCGCTGACCGCTGACCGCGGTGACCACCAGCATTTCACGTCACGCCGCATATTTTTCTACACACTTAACGAGGTTTATGGTCAAACATCGATATAATGCATTCGTCGTTTATTGCTCGGCTAAAATTAGACGACGACGAGTCGAAATCGAATGGCGGAAACTAATAATTTCGATCGTTGGCACCATTATAATACATGCGCCGGGCAAAAAACCGGCTCTGTCGAGTTTTCACTTTCCTCCGGTTACCAAGTCCGGTAGGGTGACACACGCGCGAAGGAATTTGCGTGCCACATAATTCTGGCCACTTCGCGCGCGTGCTGCTAAAATAGGTAATAAATTTTCGTACTCGACTACCCCACACACAACCTGATACGAGTACGGCTGGTAGACCTACTCCGGCCACAGGTAGATGCTAGGTACTGGACCCGAAGATGCAAAAATATTATCGACTCGGAGTGTACGTGAGAAGTATGTGAGCGTAGCGGAAGCAGATAATAGGGCTCGCAAGCCTGAAGTGACCACACACTATACGCGTACCTATCGAATGAATTGAAAAAATGTAAATTTCGTTCATTAGTTCGTCCGAGCCATGAGCCGCACTTAACGGACATCAAGGTCAGCTTCCAGTAGTTTAATTTGTAAAATTCGGCTCAAATTTCTCGATGTAGGTATTGTCTTATAGTCGTTTGGAGAAATCTGCAGGAGGTCCGAGCGAACGCAGAAGCAAGTCTGAAGCCTGAACTGGTTGATGGTGAAGGTTAATAGGTTGCTCAGGATGTGAGATAATAGTTTAGCGAAGTACTAATACTGAAACTTATGTAAATGGTGGGTTCTGCGCGTACGAATTAATGATATAATACGCATTCTTTGAAATCTACGAATAAAAATTCGTTTAGAAAAATGGATTACACGAACGACGTCGAAAATAAGATCGTCGAGAATTTAAGAAAATGATGCTGGTAAAGCGGTTCGAAATTAGCTGAAAACGTTTAATTTGTAGACGCTTGCAGGTAAAATTCTGAAATTCCGAATTTTTCTCAGTAGGTACATTTTCAAGTAGATTTTTTTTGAAAAATCTACTTATTACGCTTGGTGCGGTATTAGCCCCGAGGATTGGGGGAACAGGTACATTTTTCGTTTCATGATCTCAGAAAAATTTATATGTATATATAGATAGATATAAGTTCATTTCTTGTTCCCACAGTACAGGTCGCAATTTGTATCAGATATTCACGAAATTTGGTATGTAAATTTTTATAAGCCAAGGACCATATCTACTGATTTTTGGACGAATCGGTCGGATGATTCTTCCGGCAATACCATTTTTGTTTTTATTTTGGCTACACCTAAAATACTCGATTTTGCATCAATAGCCACGAAATTCGGAACAATTATTTATCATAATTTATTGTAGTATGTTACCAATTTTAGCGTGGATTGACCAAATGGTGCTCCCGGTACCGCTATTAATTTTTTTTTGGTCACAAAATACGCAATTTCGGAAAAATATGTACGAAATTTGAAACAAATATTTATTATAATTTATTATTAATATACTACCAGTTTTGGTGCGGACTGACCGGACGATACCTCCGGTAAAGATATTTCTTTTCGTTTTTAGTCTGGGTATGAAATGCTTAATTTTGAACGAATATTCATAATAATTGATTGAAACATTCTGCCAACAGAATGGTATTTCCTTCAAGTGAAATTTTTTTTTAATGGTTTCAAACTGTACAATTTCGAAATTCAAAACAAATGTTTAAGTAGGTGTTATTTTGTAAATCTACTTATTACGCTTAGTGCGGTATTAGCACCCAGGGTTGGGTCTGGGTATATGTTTTTCCTTTCATCACCTCAAGAAAATTTTGGCACCAATAGGTCAAATTCATATACATATATGTGTAAGTCAATTTCTTGTTCCCACAGTATAGGTTGCAATTTTTGTCCGATAATCTCGGAATTTGGTACGAATATTTTTACTGAGCCACGGACCAATTTGATTTTAATGCGGATTGGCCAGGCAGTACTTCTGGTACAGCTATTTTTGTTTTTATATTGGTCATAAAATGCGAAATTTTAGAACCATATGTACGAAATTTGAAATAAATATTCATTAAAATTACTGTAGCATGCTACCAATTTTAATTCGGATCGACCAGACGGTAATTTCGGTAAAGCTTTTTTTCCATTTTTTTTTCTAATTTGCGTGAACTTATCTTTTTATAAAAATTAACCACATGCTCGTGTTTTCTTTTTTTTTTATTTCATAACTTTATTATATTTCATCGGTTTTATTTTGAATTATATGATGATATACCATACTTTATTATCTTCATTTATTTTTCATTTTTTCAAGAAAAAATGCTTTCTATTTCACACAGTCTAATATTTTGTCAGCAGCTAACACATTTCATACAATCATAACATACCATTAACACATATAAACTTACAGACAATTAATGTAACCATCAAAATTCATCATTCTTTTTCTCAAAAACCTACTTTTTCTGGCAAAGATTGCTGCGCTAGAGATTTAAAAAAAATAAATTTGGAATTTGAACACGATCGATGCGAATTTTAATACATATTTGCAAACGTAAGTTTATCCGGAGGGTTACTGAACCACCGCTAATTCGAATATTAACAACGTAGTTTTTTCTTTGTTGTAATCAATGTACCTATAACTTATCAGCAATCGCCCATTCTTCCAGAGTTCGTTTTTCTGTTACATCTTTGAGCAAACTTCGGATGATTCGACCAGGAGGGCTATATTATCTCACTAAATATTTTATGCTCTTTGAGCAAACTTCAACTTGGCGTAAAATGGCTCAAGAATCTCGCATGACTATAAGCCAAGTTAAAGTTTACTTAAAGGGGACGTAGGCTAAGTGACATAGATGACGGACACATTTAGCGAAATTGCGCTTCAGATAAGAATTTTAAGGGAATGAAATAAAAAGGTTCAAGAATTTTTCTTTTCAACTTTCTTACACAAAAAGACATTAGCCCTAAGACGATCTCAGGCTTATATCTATCGCAGCTAAAAATTGAAAGGACAAGTATATTTAAGTAAACATTACTTAAAGGTTTAAAGAAATAAAAATTTCCAATATAAAAAATGTTTGAAGAAGTTGCACATTTCAGTTTTTGGGTCACGACCTTTTTTTTTGCCGAACCAAAATTCCAAAATGTTAAATGCCACAATTTTTTGATTAATTCATATACAGGGTGTACATTTTATACCTGCCTTATAGGAAATATACGAAAATTTTGTTTATTCAACTTGAAAAGTTTTTATATTTTTGTAGACCAATGTGATTAGCTCTTCTCAATCAAAATTCAACGATGAAAGTTTCAAGGTCATGTCATCAATATTCACGGAGACAAAGGTAGAATTTTAACTGGAAATAGTCACTGTAAAAATAAATTTTAAAGTCGAAGAATACAATTTCTTTACAAACCAACAGAAAGATAAAGACTAAAGAATAAATTAAGTGATAAAAAAAAATTGATATACGCGCAAAATGTAAAGAAAAAAAATAGAAGAAAAAAATTAATCTCAAAATGTAATTTGTTAACGTCATTTTTTCATAAATTTGTTTTTGCGTGTATTGGTACCTACGTTGTTAATGAATAAGTTGACTTAAAAATGAATTTCTAAAAACAGCTTAAGCTTTTATTGTGGAAAATGTACGAATTCTCGTAGTATGTCGACCCACTAAATAAATGCGGTGGTCTGCTCTGTACTACACTTCAGTTCGAGTGCGTACGTTATCCAGAAATTCTAATTTACAGGAGAGAGTTAAGTAAAAGTGAACAAAAAGTGTTACTCATGCTTCAAATCATTTCTTTCTGGAACAGTTTAGGCTCATTTCAAAAAGTGGGCATTTCCATCCAAAATGTGATTAATGTTTTCCTTAATATTGATGACAGATATAACCTTCAAACATTTAGTATTTGATTTCTCGTTAAACTTTGTTTGGGAAAAGCTATTCGGATTGTTTTGAAAAAATAATTGAAACTATTTAATTTACAAAAAAAAAAAAAAAATTCGATGGTATTTTCCTACGGAGTAATAATAAAGTGAACACCCTGTATATCGACGATGTAGATGCAATATGTTATGTAAGCCACAAGAACATAATTTTACAGGAGAAGCAAAAAACGTGTAACATCGTGAAGTATCCATAGAATTCTCAAAACAGATAATTTGTTACATTCGTCTTTTGATGAATAGAAGGCCTTATCTGGCGTTCTTTCCCCATATCTAAGTTCGTTTTTGCTTGTAGCTTGGTCTATTGTTAAGTTACTATCGAAAATTAAATTAGATAAAAGTGATTTCTCCTTCTCTCACGAGTTTGCTGGTTAGCTCTAGCCTTTTGAGATTAGAAGAAATCACTCCGTTTGGAACTCTTGTCCGTTCTAGTCGAACATAATTTATAATGTCTTTACGAAATGTTTTATGCTTTTTTATCATGATTTTGTACTTAGAAAAATTTTTGATCGATGTATGAATTCGTCTACAATTCTACCTTGTGTTTCTGGTAATATGTCTCGTTTTTATTTTAATAATACTTCTCGTCTTACCAGAATGTAATGATGTATTAAAAAAGGTATGTTTTTATTTTTTTAATATAGTTGGTATTTTGTTTTCGACTCGTTAATTTTTTTCGTAAGAATGTCCGGCTAACGAGGTCAAGTGACGTGGAGAAATGGTATAAACACAATGGGTGAATTTTCTAGGGGGAAATTAGAGAAAATGGGGTAAAATTTAAAATGATGTTGGGCATTTCTTTCGACCTTCAGTAAACCTTTTTTAAAAATGTAATATTACACGAGTTCGGTGAGAACAAACCCTGGGTCTTCCCTTCCGGTTTTTCTCCCCCACAGTGAATTTTGGAATTTCTCACTGTGGGTTATTATCAATTTTGATACTCAAAAATTCCGCTTGTTTTTTGCTTTAATCTTTGTTTTCGACAACTTTTCAATTTCACATAATCATTCTATCATCGGTAAAACATCTATGTCTTCAATGTTTTCATCTTCAGATATCATGTGTATGGTATCTCGTTACGTACTCTGTGAATCAATTCAGGTAAGTGATTAGTTGAAAACTTGGTGGAGCTGATGAAAACCTAAATTTTCGTAAGTAGGTAAAAACCGATTTGGCATACCACAATCGTAAACCATCCAAATTGATAAAAACCTCATTCTCGGTAAAAATTCAGCTCACAAGGTATTGCATCCACCTACACGGCCGATAATACGTGCACCGATGTATGTAAATTTCCGTAAATATCACAACGGCTGTAGTTTTCAACCGATAGGGCTAAAACTTGCTACTTACATAAATATATCGAACATAGATCCTATGAAAATTTTAAGCTAATTGGATAGATGGTCTGAGCGTGAAATACAATTCGAGAGCATTATTTCCGCAAATTTTCGTTCACATGACACGGAGTGCAATTTTCGTACAATTTCAAGTGAAATCGGGTACATAGATAGGTTCTACGTATAATATAAATAAATTTTTGTCAACTTTGACTCCGATTGGTTTATTTGTAGTAAAATTATTGGCGATTCAACTTGACTTAGAGTTATTTTTTATTAATAGCACGAGACTCTTTTCTTCATTCTCACCTCAAATAATAGTCATAAAATTTAGATTTAAATGGATAATTAAGAAAAATAATTGTGCCAAGGTTGGTTCCAATAATACTGTTGGTTCGAGACGGAATGGAACGGGAAGCCATGAATCACGGAAAATAAAATTACATTAAATTACACCAAATCACCAGTAGGCTAACATAAAAGCAGTCGACCAATCAGAGTTAAAATTAACAGAATCAGTCTACAAGAAAGAACTTAAACATGCACTAAATTTCACCCATTTCACCCTCATTGAAAGAAAATCGCACCTTATGTTGTATTACCAAAAAATGCAAATAATCAGATATGACGCAAGAACCATGCCTCCAATTAACGTCACATTTTAAGAGGTCAATCTCTGTTTCTATATATTATAAAATACTACGGGCTAAAAACAGTTGGAAAGACTATCACTCCAGAACCACCGGACGCATTTGCATGAGATCTTCCAGAAAAAATTGTGTTATTCCAAGGAAGATTTTTTACCATCGAGGAAGTCCATAACCCCCTTGGGGGCAAAGTTATCAATTATTATCATCTGTGAAAACAGAAAATGGATAAAACATTTCTTGAACTGAACAAAAAGGAGTAGAAAAGAGAATTGAAAAAAAAAAACATTTCCCCTCTCTATTTTCATCGTCTGACAACTACTGGTTGGTGAGGTGGATACGATTCTTAGTCACACTCTGTTACGTTTTTTCATTGGATTTCATTTTGGGATACAAAAAAGGGGTTAATAGTATATTACTTGCCAATGTTTAAAAGTGAGCATTTATATGAGAGGGAGTTTGCAAAATGAGCGCAGAATCATGTAAACTCTTTTTTGAACCTTATTGAGAAAGACATTTTATATAATTTATGATCAGAAAGCGATAAAATGTTAAAATTCTATCAAATGATGAGTCTTTCCAAAAAATTATAAAAAACAGAACAAAGTATCAACTTCCTCATGGTGGCAGATTTAATGTTTCTGTAACAGCCAAAAGAGATGTGATTATTTGGTATTTGACCACTTTCCGTGTTACACCATACATGAAATACTAACACCAGAAAAGTATTAATATTTTTGTAATAATTTATAATAGTCAATTTATTATCCACGAACTATTGTGGACCTTAACTGTTGAGAGACTTTATAAAATATTTCAAACACAAAGAATAATTTAAACACTTTTAATAAAATAATAATTTGTACATCACAAGTACATTCAATAATATTTCAATACTAATTTTAACATTGGGATAAAATGCTTAGACAAAAATTGTCTATTTAAACTGAACAAACTGAACTGAACATCGATTACTTTGTAACCAGGGTTTATATACACATTCAGGGTACAAAAATGTACATGGTGAATAGACTAAGTGAAGTAGGGACTTGTTATTATAGGGATAAAGTCACTGAATATGAAGACAGTATTCCTATATTCATAATATTTGGTGCGGGTAATTGAAGTTGTTTAAACAGAGTTATGGGATATTTTAATTATAGCCGAATATCTAAATTATTGGTATTCAAAACTGTGTCACTAAATATGTTCGTTTTTATTTTAGAAATAGATGAAAATATACGTTACAGTTTCATTCAAAAAGTGTAACCTCTACTTTGGTGTAAAGTAAACGCCTCCATGTAAGAAGATGCTTTATGTTTTTAGATGGAGGCGCATTCACTTGGCATCGAGGTTACATTCATCAATCATAGAAACTACTTTTCACTCGGAAAATACTAGCGTAAACATTGCCTTTCTCATCACGTTATCATATAAAACAATTATTGGACACTACAGCAAGTGAAATTAGAGATAACAACTCGTGTTCAATAAAAAATCTACATACGGACCAAATTTCAGATTGATCAGATGAAAATTACGAAAGTTATTGTTTTAACAAATAATTTACAAATAAGCTTAGACTATATAAATTCTAAGTAATAAATACCTAGTCCAAATTAACTAAGAGCATCTATAATGTTGGTCAGACAAAAAAGTGTCGTAAGTAGGTCTATACATTTCTCGTCTATACATTTTTCAACCCGCTTTACTTTGTTAAAAATTTATTTTGACGTATTCATAGAATTCTCAAATAAGATAATTTGCTATATTCGTCTTTTGATGAATAGAAGGCCTTATATGGCGTTCTTTCCCCATATCTAAGTTCGTTTTTGCTCGTAGCTTGGCCTATTGTCAAGTTACTATCGAAAATTAAATTAGATAAAAGTGATTTTTCCTTCTCTCACGAGTTTGCTGAATAGCTCTAGCCTTTTGAGATTGGGAGAAATCACTCCGTTTGGAACTCTTGTCCGTTCAAGTCCAATATATTTTGTAATGTCTTCATGAAATAATTTATGCTTTTTATCCTAATTTGGAACTTAGAAAAATTTTCGATCGATGTATGAATTCACCGACAATTCTACCTTGTGTTTCTCGTAATATGTCTCGTTTTTATTTTTATAATATCTTTCATCTTACGTGAACATTTTGATGTATTGAAGAAGGTATGTGTTTCTTTTTTAATATAGTTGGTATTTTGTTTTGACTCGTTGATTTTTTCTTAAGAATGTCCGGCTAACTGGGTCAAGTGACGTGGAGAAATGGTATAAACACAATGGGTGAATTTACTAGGGGGAAATTAGAGAAAATGGGGTAAAATTTAAAGTGACTTTGGGCATATTTTTCGACCTTCAGTAAACTTTTTTTTAAAAATGTAATATTACACGAGTTCGGTGAGAACAAACCCTGGGTCTTCCCTTCCGGTTTTTCTCCCCCACAGTGAATTTTGGAATTTCTCACTGTGGGTTATTATCAATTTGATACTCAAAATTTCCGCTTGTTTTTTGTTTTAATCTTTTATTTCGACAACTTTTCAATTTCACATAATCATTCTATCATCGGTAAAACATCTATGTCTTCAATGTTTTCATCTTCAGATATCATGTGTATGGTATCTCGTTACATACTCTGTGAATCAATTCAGGTAAGTGATTGGTTGAAAACTTGTAGGAGCTGATGAAAACCAAAATTTTCGTAAATAGGTGAAAACCAATTTGGCATACCACATTTTTTCCAATCTTTCACTTCAACTGTTGATAATGATCTTAGTCGCATTGATACGAATATCTACACCCTTCTAATTATTTGTCTCAAACTTCACACATTTCACTCTTCTCTGCCTCTTCTTTTATCCTAACGTAAATTTTAAACTTGCTTGATTTCTCGCTTGTTCACCGTATATTGGCGAACTACTAAGTTATTGGAACTTAGACGCTTGATTCCACGAGTTTCACACTTTTGATCACTAAATTCATTTTTTTTATAATCTTTGTTAAACTCTATCTTTTGATAACGTAATTTTGATTTCATATTCATTACTACCATAATCTGTCTTTCTTGTTCTAAAAAACACTTTTCTGTCTATCACCCACTTTCTACTTTTCTATTATGTTTTATTTTATTTTTACTTTCGTCATACTTTTCACACTCGTTCATAATCTTTTCTTCACACCCCACTTCTCCCACCTCACCTCACTCTACTTTGGTTTTATCTCAAATTCCAAATTTGGCGCCCGAACAGGGACTCGTGTATGTACAAATTTTAAGGTTTATGTTTTTTAATACACTCAAAATTCAACTCATCACACTAGCTTGTTAAACTCCCCATGTGATGAGTCCTATTAAAATTTGCCGAACTTTTAAAATGGTTCAGCACCCCTTTATGTCCGCTTTCTCTTTTAACGTAACGTTATTAATATGTAGTTGCATTGTTAAAAGTTAAAGTAGTGTTTTGTGTTTCTTGTTTCTAACTGGTTGTGTCGAAACGTGGAAATTTTGTCTGTCACGTTTTCGATATTTGTTAACCTTGTTAGTACTTGTATTCATAAACACACCCCGCTGGTCTTGGCTATAAGTTGTTGATTAATGATACGTTGGGTAAAATTGTCAATAACTTGTCAAACTGGTATATGAACTTTATGAACTTTATGAACTCCATTTTGTACACTTTGTGCACCGTACAAATTGGATGGCGCCCGAACCTATCCAGGTTATGGACTTTCGAATGTTTGATGAAGGATCTGTCCCCCTTCATCCTCATGTTTTGTTTGTGTGAATTAATTGGATTAGCTACCCTTTTTATTTACATTATGGCCGAGGTTTGCTATTATTTGATTTATAAAATAGTACAATCTTATTTTGTCTCGCCCAATTGTCATTTTTGTTTTCCCCAAGATTTTCCCCAGACTTGAAACCCCACGTGTTTTACCATTAATCCACCCGCCGACCATATGAGACCGTCTGTTCTTATTTGGAACTTTGTTGTGTTACTTAACATAACGTCTGATTTTGTTTTGTGCATTATCCTTATGAACTTTATAAACTTTTATGAACTTTATGAACTTTTATGAACTTTATGAACTTCTTATGAACTTTATATGTTTTGTCTTATGCACTACATTTTGATTGTCTTATACGACTTTTGTCCGTTGGTTTTTCCAACAATTAACGTAAATTCCCCAATTAGGAATTAACGTAAAACCTGTTCTACAGAACAACCCTGAATTTTGTTCATTTTATGAACATTGAAGTAGTTTTAGGAGGTAGGCTCTTTAAGAGTAATATAATATTGTGTGTCCTAATTTTTTCGTCAAATAAAAATAAAAATTAGATAACTTGTTTCTAATTAAAATTTTGAATCTTCCCTTAAGACGAAAAAATTATTTCGATTGTGTATATTCTTTCAAAAAATACCCCTCATTACGAAACAACATAAACGAATATACACCAACAAAATACCAGTGTCGCGTATCCTTAAGATACTTCCTACATTGCGTTTCTTTGTAGGCTTTACTCTACGTAGATATCTGAGAAATTTTGTGTGTTCTTTTTCGACCTCCTTTGTACGAATCACCATTCTTGATTTTCTCCTCTCACGATCACTCACAAACTCACCAGTCTTTTCTAACATGACTACTATTGACAAAGTAGGTGTCAAAGCGAATGAAAAAGAGAGTGTGTTTGAATACCAAGGTAAACTCTACAACCTTGAACAAACTATAGCCCTGAATGGAGACGAAGAAGAATTAGGTGACGAGGTTATTTCAAAACAAACTATCTTTGTTCACGGAAAAGAATTGGAATTACGTCGTACTCGTAGATGTATCTATTTGTTAGATGAAGAAGGAAATTGGATGAAAATGGCTAATGCCATAGAACCCCAATTACCCCCACCTGAACCCATCGAAAAACAGATAGAGGCTCATACCAGTCAACTACGTAGCCTAAATTCTCGCCTGAAAAAACTAGAGTCTATACCCAAACATATTAAAGACTTAGGAGAAGATATCCAATTAATGGGTGAAGATACCGAAAATATGCGAAAGGATGTAAGAAGTGTAAAAGACAGTATGGGTGAATTACAAATCCATAATGAATCATTAAAAGCAATGATTGAACATAATGACTCAGTCATAGGTTCAGTCAAAAAAGAGGTGCAAAATTTTGATAGACGCCTATGGAGAATTGAAGATACTCTTCAATTAATTCTTCGTAATTTGCCTCAACCACTAGAACCACCTACTTTTCCAAACACTTCTCCTTTAGTAGCAGTAAAATCACCGAATGAAGATAAATTAAATTATCGTCGATATCAGTCTGTGAAAGAGAGAGAACAACGAGAGAAAGAACTCTTACTCCTAGATAACAGAAAGAGAAGTACTGACCAAAATCCGACCAGTACACCTAGGGAGCAACAAAACCCTAGACAGTCTATCCCTAATAAGGATAGGACATATGTGAGAAATATTCACACACCAACTGATGAAACTTACATCTCCAGTAGTGACTCGGTTTCTCGACGTTATACTTCAGATGAAGAACAAAGCAGTGGAGACTCGGATTATAGTCATGATTCCCTAAAATCTAAATCAAAGGGAAATGTCAATACTCGTCCCTATAATCGTCCTCCCCCGAATTACACCACTAACTGCACTTATAATTCTGGTGCAAACAAAGCCCTGCAACGTATGCAGGAAAAAGCATGCAAGGTTGACCCCTACAGAGGTCCCAAAAACGATGACCATTCACCCCTCCAATTCCTGAAGGAGTTTAAAGAAAGAGTTGTCAAACACGT
This sequence comes from Ericerus pela, assembly GCA_011428145.1. Classification (NCBI taxonomy): domain Eukaryota; kingdom Metazoa; phylum Arthropoda; class Insecta; order Hemiptera; family Coccidae; genus Ericerus; species Ericerus pela. The sequence continues at coordinate 279,696 of WOFM01000095.1, forward strand.
CCCGATGACAAAGAAGCAGGAGAACTTTTCTATCAATTAATTTTCGAATCCGACTGGTGTTGCACTTGGCGACATGAGTTAAAGAAAACAATGGGTTACGAAAAAATGAAAGAAAGATTCCTGGAACGCAAATGGAACACCGGTGTACGAGACATGTTTTACTTTCAGTTTAAATCCTCTTCACTAAGGTCTTCTGAATTTACAAACTTCAGAGCGTACTTTGACCACTGGAGAGGTAGATTAGCCGGTATTCATGTGAATACTAACCACCTAATAGAACATTTCCGCAAAAATATGCCGCGTGAGTTAAGGTCAAAAATTGATGCTAAAAAAGTAAAAACACTTTCGCAATTTAGCAAAGTTTTGGACGGAATCCCTATGGATGACATGGAATGGGTTACCCAGTCAAACATGGAGAGTGTCGAAGAACACAAAAAGGCAGTTTCCCGTTACATAGATCGTAAAAAACCAGGTGTTAAAGTAGAACCTAAAAAGGAAACAACCCAAGAGACACCAAAACCAAATAACCCTTCCGGAAAATTCCGCTTCAACAAATTGAACCAGTTGGCTTCATTATCTATAAATGAAACCGTCAGAAATCCTGAAGAAAACACAGTCGAAGACAAGGCCCTAACCCAGTCAGACTGTGAAACACAGGAAAACTAGTCACTCCATCTTTAACTAGTGACAACGAGATGGAGGAGAGTTGCGAGTCGCTAACCACCACAATGTCTGAAGAACAGAAAAGTATATCTAAACCTATCAAATTCATTGGAAACAACCTCATTCCAATGTACTTTTCCTATAAAGATCACATTGTAATAGGTGATAAAATCGCAGTGAATATACTTCACAAAAACCTCTCGAACACAAACATCACAAAATGTTCGCTACTGTTTGATATTTTCTGTAGAACAGGAAACACCACGAGTCTGATAATCGACCATATGATTAAATTTCCGAAATCAGCCACGAAAGTTATCATAATACTCCGTTTTGAGGAACACTTGTCATCTGGTTTCCACCCCGAAAAATTCTTGAATAACTATGACCAGATCGTTCTAAAACTAAAAGAACTTCGAGTGGTAAACATCATCGGCAGTAAAATTCTTCCTAAAAAAGAACACCAGGAAGCAAGAACCTACTGGAGGGATTTAAATCGTTTGAACTCCAATATTCATAAACTCTGCCGAGCCTGTGAAATTAATTATGTTAACCTCGACCAGGTGGTCTTAGATTTAGACAAAGACGCACCTTATGATGCAGGTGAATATTATTATACCAAAGACAAGAAACCCAGGTTCAGACAGAGGAATAAACTGTACAAAAACGAAACTGAATTCACCGACAACGCTTACGAGTTGATGGAGAAGAAAATCTCATGGGTAATTGACAAAGGTATGATTGAATTAACCGGCAAAATTCCTAAACCTACAGAGAAAAAAGACTACGACAGTAAAACTGAAGAAAAAGAAGAAAAAACTATCTCCTTCGAAGTAGAAATTCCAAAAAACTTATGAACAAAACCGATTAAGACCTGCAGCACAGCTATTGAAGGTTTTGGGGAAGTAGATGATTACGAAGATGTCGATGCGGATAAAGAAATTGTCCAAATCCAGATTCCAAACTATCATCTGGCACCCTACGTTTTACTAGTCTTCAATAACTTTGTACTAGCAGCACTCGTTGATACGGGAAGTCCTTATAACTTCGTAAGCAATGAACTCTACAAAAGAATTATCGGAAATGCTGATCCTTCCGAAATAAAAGAAATAGCAGCCTGTAGTATTCTAATTAACGGTGTACTTGGTAAACGAGCAGCTAAAGTGAAACACAACATCAATGCCACTATAAGCTTATTAGATCGTAGCTTAGATAAAGTACCACTTTGAACTACTTTTAGAGTCATAGATGGCTTCAATACACCACTCATAATTGGACGTGAATTCTTAGAAATCTTCAGTGCCAAAATTGGTCTCGGAACACGTCGAGGCATGTCCCTACTACTAGAGGGAGAGAAAAGGAAAGTCAAACTATTTTGCTACAAAGAAATCCACTCTCTCATAGATAGTGGTAAACTTCCCGACCCCTTAGACTTGTTAAAAGGCTGTAAAGTTTCTTTCATAGACGTCGTTGCAGTTATTAAAGACCCTGAAAGTGATGATGAAGAATACATCACTGATCACGAAGAAAAACCTTTGGATCTTAGAACTACAGTAAATCTTGTAGAAGAAACACAAGAAAATATAGAAGGTCCTTCACCAAGGTTAAAAGACTTAATGAACCGATATAAAGACGTGTTAACCAAAACACTCGGTAAATGCAAAATTTACAAACATCAGATTTGCATTAAACCATCCTACGAACCACACATGTGCAAAAATTATCCGTTGCCCTTGAAAAAACGAGAAGCGATACGTCCTAAAATCAGATACTGGTTAGAAACAGGCGTAATACAAAAATCAAATTCGAGATTTAGGGCACCACTCGTAGCTGCACCAAAAGGCGATGGTACATTACGTGCATGTGGAGACTTCAGACTCTTAAATAAATATATGGAGGTCAGAGGAGATCTCGTACCAAACATCGAAAACATGAAAAAAATGTTTGGGAAAGCGAAATTCTTCACAGTAGTTGATGTAAACGAATCTTTCACCCAAATTGAACTTACAGAAGATTCAAGACAATACACAGCATTCACGTTTGATGGCGTCCCGTACGAGTTCACACGAGTGCCATATGGAATGAAAGACTCCATGCAAGCTTTTCTCGCTGCAAGTCGTATGGCACTTGAAGGAACAGAAGACTTCGTAGCTGCCTATGTAGATGACTTATTGATATTTAGTGAAAAAAAAGAAGATCACTATAAACACCTTGAAATTGTCCTCCAAAAATTACGAGAAGTAGGAATAACCTTGAATCCTGACAAATGCCGTTTCTTCCAGAAAACAGTATATTTTCTTGGATATGAACTCAGTGAAACCGGTATCAGGCCTACACCGTCTAAAACAAAACCAATAGACGAGTTCCCTACACCACGTTGCAAAAAAGACGTCCAATCATTCCTAGGACTAGTCAATTACTATCGTTCTCATATACCGAATATCGCACATATTGGAGAACCTCTATACAGATTATGTGGGAACATTCCATTCCGATGGGAAGATGAACAAGAAAATTCCTTCCTCAAATTGAAAGAAGAAATGTCATGGCTCCTTTCATTATCCCACCCTGACTTCGACCGTGTATTCTATGTGATGACCAACGCATCCGGATACGGGATGGGGGGATATGTCTACCAAATAGACGACAATAACCAGTCTCACATAGTCGCCATGGTTAGCCGTCTATTTCAAGCAGCCGAAACTCATTACTTCACCTATGAAAAGGAACTCTTAGCTATAATTTACACGTTGAAAAAGTGCAAATATTTTTTGAGCGGATTTGAAATAATAATCTATACGGACCACCAAGCTCTAACGATGCTAAGAAACGACAAAATGAATGCGTCGGATCGCATAATCCGTTGGCTGATAACGCTTGAAGAGTACAACATCTTAGCCATAAACTATATAAAAGGCTCTGAAAACACCATAGCTGATATCCTTTCAAGATATCATAGATCAGCTATAATACGAGATCCAGACTTTACTGTCCCCTTATCCTCCATTCCCGCACCAGAAATCTTGTGCTCGAACTTGTCAATTATCACTCAAAATCCAAACACTATTGTAAAGAAGCAATTTCTTCAACAACTGAGAAATATACAAGAATTACGAGATGACCCTGAGATTCAACTCGCATTCTTGTCGAAGAAAAACAGTCATGTAACTTTACAAGATGGGATTTATAAACTGAAAAATCGAGATGGTATACTCCGAACATATCTACCTCTCAAAATGCGAAAAACTTGCATACAATTCTATCACAAAGACGAGGTACATCCAGGTATTAATAAAACAGTATTAATAATTCACTGATTCGTAGACTGGCCTTGTTGTAAGTCTGACGTCATTGATTACGTAAAACAATGTGAAACTTGTATCACTTGTAAAAGAAGAAAATCAATGCCGTACGGTGATATGAAAAATGTAATTGCAGAAAATAAAAATGACCTAATCTCAATCGACTATTATGGTCCTTTACCTAGAAGTTGAGGAAACGTTGAAAAACTACTCATAGTTTTGGACGTATTCACAAAATATGTAAAACTTTACCCTGTGAAGAAATCTAGTACTTCATCGTCCATAGATCGACTCACAAAACACTTTGAGAAATATGGTAAACCAAAAGTAATTCTGAGCGACAACGACACGCAATTCCAAAATGATCAATGGATTAATCATTGGAACAAACTAGGCGTTCAGACTCGTTTTACTAGCGTTTACCGACCAGCCTCAAATCCTACCGAACGAGTGATGCAGTCCATTTCTGAAGCAATCAGAATGAATGTAGAAGACAAAACTCACGGTAAATGGGCAATGATTCTGCCCGAAATAGAGAAAAAAATAAACTGGACCGAACACATAGTAACAGGTGTTCTTCCTGTAATACTCCAAAAGAAATATCGTCCAACAATTGAGGGAAATCAAAAATACGAAATAATCCCTGACGATGAATATGAAAAAATCGTAAAGCAAGTAAGAGTAAGAATAAAGAAAAAACTCGAAGAACGCCGTAAACAATTCCAAAGAACACACCCAAAACCTGTAGAGTTAAAAACCGGTGAAATTGTTTACGTAAAAACTCATCCTCTTAGTAATAAAGAAAAAAGATTTACTAAGAAATTTGCGAGACTCTTTAAAGGTCCTTATGTCATAATCCAACAAGAAGGATGTAATTGCTACCTGCTCGAACATCTCTCTTCTGGAGAACAAGAATCTCAACACATAAACAATTTAAAATACTAGTTTCAACTAGTCAAAATTTGATGACGAACCTCCGGGTGAATTTAGTAAGTCGGAGGTAAATCGCTCTTTTGTACTTTCGGACTTTTTGAAAATCAAATTGTTAAATAAGATCTTACGATTGTAAACCTCGTTATGTAAAAAACAAAAGCAAAAGATAAAATACAGAAAGACGGGCCCGGCAATATAAGATCCATTTGATTATCGGACAATAAAGCCCCATAAAAGACCGGAATAAATAAAATACAAAAAACATTATATCTCTACCTAAAATTCATTATAAAAGAAGAAATAATCAAGAAAAAATAGATATCAAAAAAAAAAAAAAAGTAAAAAGATAAAAATACAAAAAGAAAAAGAAAGACATGACGATGGGTATTTTTCCTACAAAATTGTAAGCGAACTCTTTCAATTGAATTGAATAGACGAAGATAATAGCTCTCGACTTTGTACTCTCACGCTTTAACTAGTTTGAACCAGCTACGTCGATAACTGAAGCCTTCTATTCAAACACATTCGCACAATTATACGCTGGAAACACCCTTCATAAATATATGCGTTTTTTTCTTCTTCTTTCACCTCTTATTCGCATACCCTTGCGATACTAAATTGCAACCGATTCGTACATTGTTGACAGAAAAAGATTCGTTTTAACAAACTATCTGGTCTCAACTGGTACGTCTTATAATTTTAGTTGCATTCTACACCTCGAGCATGTAATATCTTGTGCGTTATACTCGTCTTGCTCGTTAACGAGGTTTATCGATTTAATTTGTATTTTATGATAAAACGTGTATTTTGTGTTCCTTGTGTGCTTAATTGCACAAGAAATTTGTACTCAACGAAAATGTAAGTAACTACAATTACTATTTATTCTCGTGCGTACTAGTGTCTTGATTTTCTCGTGTACTTTCGATCTCGATTTTCCGATCAAAATTTTAGGGAAACCGGATAGTTTTGTAAAATTGTTAATTATTTTATAAAAAAATTTAGGGACCCGAATGAGAAAGAAATCTTCATAACAAACGTACGCGTGATTGACTCGACCTTCAACCAGCTAGCCCGCATACTCACGGATGCGGCACACGGCTCGCGTCTTTTGGATCTCGACCCACGAGAGATTGAGCCAAACAAGGTGTTTCTGAGAGAGCAGTGGCAGATCCTCCAAGATGCAGCCTCGACACTTGATACCACCATCGACAACCACCTGGTGGCACTCGACAAGCTGAAACTCTGCTACACAGTTATCCTCAAAAAAATGGAAGTGGAGAGAAACTTCGAAGAAACAATCGACCTCACGAGTGACGACTCGTTATTCAAGGTTCCTGCGCCAGTCGTCCCACTCGTTCCTGTAATGCCTCAGGTACCTATTGCGCCGGCCACATCTCCTGTCCCGGTTCTATCTTCTGCGCCAGTCGCACCACTCGCTCCGGCCATGTCTCCAGTACCGAGTACGTTCAAAACGCAGGTCACCCCCATGCTGGTTACACCGTCCGTTCCAATTGTGACCTCTCCGGTTCCAATGGTGACGAAGGACGAGTCAAAACTCGTCAAAAAAGTTGACCCGTTAAAGATCCGCTCAGCCCGGAACTTCGAGCGCAGATTAAGATCCCAATCTATAAACCGATCCCAAAGAAACATCGATCGCAAGAATGGGACCTATCAACAGATTCACCACCAGCCACGGCCCAAATGTCACCAGTGGTTTCGGGATCCGAAAGTAGCTGGGAAACTTGTTCGGACGACTATCTTCCCGACGTTGCCATGTTACACAAGAAAGAAACACAAAAGGATCCACGTAAAAAACATCCATCATCGAGCAGTACCAAGAGGGTCGAAAAACCTTATCCTCACTCAACGAGCCGCTCAAGGTTACATTCTCCGGCTGGTTCACAATCGCGTTCCTCAAGTCGCTCTCATTCCGGGTCATCGAGCCGATCATCACACTCGACTTCAAGGTCCAGCGTCATCATTCCGCAATCGGACTCGATCTTAAAAAGGATCCTGATGACAACGACTGCGACATCGACGAGTGCTACGTGTACGATAACCACGACAACGGCTCCAACTTCGACTCACACCTCAGCGACGCACCATGGACTGCCGCAGGTAGTAACAAGGGCTCCCGTAAGGGAGTACCCCTCGACAAGCAGAACTGGTGAGTCAAATTTGCCTTCTACTTCTTCTCTCTCTTCTTCATCCGATGTCGACCTGCCTGCTCTCGCTCAGTCTCTTCATAAAGCAGTTACGGCTGAGAACAAGGTTTCTCAGCCTAACTGGTTTTTGCTGAGGCAATCTTTAAAAAGGTGGGCGGAGGAGTATCTTGACTTTTTTGGTTCGGGTTTCGAACGAGATGGTGAGGTAGACTTCTTCCCTCCTTTGACAAAGTTTGAGCTGGAGCAGAAACAGCTGCCGATCCTCTTCGACATTGACCAGAGTCCTGAAGACCGTAACAAGATGGAAGACCTGACTCACGGCGAGTATAGTCTCCCATTGACTTACGAGTCCATGGACGATGACGATCCTGTTGAATGGCCGGCAGTGTTTTATCCAGGCAGGAACTCGTTGGCAACTGGTATGGTGCATGTTGATCGCCATCTTTGGCAATCACTTTGTGGCCCAAACATTATCACGCCGGGTACCAAAATTACTCGATTGGATCGTACGCAGACTATCAAGATACCGTGGTATGGACGTGGCAAACCCTACTATTTCTCTGAGAAGGTCACCATCACTCTGTATGTCGAGCCAGACCATCAGATTGAAGTAGAGTGTGGGTTATGCAACGCGCTCCATTACTCCGTCATCTTGGGTAGAGACTTCTGCGGCCCCAATCAAGTTTTTGTCGGGACCCCGCCAATAAAAAACGTGTTGTACTCGGGAAAACTTCACGTTTGAAATTGTACGTTCATGTGTTCTTGGGCACTACGAGCGTACAAACCTCCACCACGCCTGGTGCCTTCGAGTTTCGACAAAGGGTACAACTGGTCTTCTTTTCCTAAAGGCGGACAACCAGTAACCAGTTGACTCGAATTTCGGTGAAGAACAACTGTTTCAACTCGTCTGAATTTTCCTCATTTCATATGGTTCAAATAGTCCCTATTTTGATTATCTTCCTCCTTCTCCTGTAATTTTTTCAAACGGAGTCCTCTTTATGTTTTGTCATTTTATTATCTTTCGTATTATGTACTTGGGTTTTCCCAATGTCGTTATTATTTGATTTTAACGTGTACTACTCGTATTATTTTCTTTCTTTTTTTTTACGATAAGACTACTTTCCTTTCTACCTTAATCGTAAGATAATACTCTATTTTCTTTCATTTTCAACTAGTCTTTTTCTAGTTTTCTTATTTGTTTTATTGTTTTTTCCTAGTTCTATTTCTGTTGCTCAAAAGTAAAATTTTACTGTCATAAAGTAAGACTAGTTTGAATTATTATTTCTTTTCGATCTTCATTCTAGATTTTTTTTTGGAGATACTTCTTGGTTTTAATTATTTTTTCCTAATATTTACTTATTTTCTTCTTTTTTGTTCCTACAAGTTAATTTTTTCGTTCCTTTTTTTTTTATTAACAAAATACCAGTTCCTTATACTTTTAGACTTCTCGTATCAAACTGGTAATAAAGTAATTTTTGGAATATTTTGCTCTTTCTTCTTTTGTTGTTGTTCTTTGACTGTTATATTTTGTATTTTGTATTATATTATGGGAAGCACAGGGTAGAATTCTTTTCGGTTTTTTGGTTTTTGTTTTTGGTTTTTTGGTCCTGGGGGGGGGGTTCCCCAAAAGAACGTTGGATAATATCTTCAAACATTTTATCTTCACGATCTCAAAATTGGGGGGAACTTATTTAGGATTCAAAATTTCTTGAAAATTTTATGTTTACTTCCTTATACTATTCTCCATTTCTCAGCAATCCTGAGTTTTCTCAGGTTTGTTGAGAGATGGGGGGGGGGAGTTGACGTATTCATAGAATTCTCAAATAAGATAATTTGCTATATTCGTCTTTTGATGAATAGAAGGCCTTATATGGCGTTCTTTCCCCATATCTAAGTTCGTTTTTGCTCGTAGCTTGGCCTATTGTCAAGTTACTATCGAAAATTAAATTAGATAAAAGTGATTTCTCCTTCTCTCACGAGTTTGCTGGTTACCTCTAGCCTTTTGAGATTGGGAGAAATCACTCCGTTTGGAACTCTTGTCTGTTCAAGTCCAATATATTTTGTAATGTCTTCATGAAATATTTTATGCTTTTTATCCTAATTTGGAACTTAGAAAAATTTTCAATCGATGTATGAATTCACCTACAATTCTACCTTGTGTTTCTCGTAATATGTCTCGTTTTTATTTTTATATCTTTCATCTTACGTGAACATTTTGATGTATTGAAAAAGGTATGTGTTTCTTTTTTAATATAGTTGGTATTTTGTTTTGACTCGTTGATTTTTTCTTAAGAATGTCCGGCTAACTGGGTCAAGTGACGTGGAGAAATGGTATAAACACAATGGGTGAATTTACTAGGGGGAAATTAGAGAAAATGGGGTAAAATTTAAAGTGACTTTGGGCATATTTTTCGACCTTCAGTAAACTTTTTTTTAAAAATGTAATATTACACGAGTTCGGTGAGAACAAACCCTGGGTCTTCCCTTCCGGTTTTTCTCCCCCACAGTGAATTTTGGAATTTCTCACTGTGGGTTATTATCAATTTGATACTCAAAATTTCCGCTTGTTTTTTGTTTTAATCTTTTATTTCGACAACTTTTCAATTTCACATAATCATTCTATCATCGGTAAAACATCTATGTCTTCAATGTTTTCATCTTCAGATATCATGTGTATTGTATCTCGTTACGTACTCTGTGAATCAATTCAGGTAAGTGATTGGTTGAAAACTTGTAGGAGCTGATGAAAACCAAAATTTTTGTAAATAGGTGAAAACCGATTTGGCATACCACAATTTGAGAAACGCCCAATTTTTCACTTACTTGAAGTAATATAAGCTTACGCCAAAATTGGCTTAACGAACAATTTTTCCTAAGCAAAACTCTAATATCTGTCCACTTTTTGAATTATTACAACAGACGTATTTTTAAGAAAATCAATCCAAACAAGTTGGAAGCACACAAATGTGGCACCTGTTCTTTTATTCGCGTTTTGATCCAAATGATGATAAGATAGGTACAACGACTTTTTCTCCATTTGATCTTTGATCCTTTTAAAAAATGAAAAATATAATTTCCATCGGCCAAGATTTCCTTATTCTAAGTTCGAATCAGGTTCTTTCACCATCTCAAGTTCCACCTTTGAAGACATATCTCGAGAAAATGTGGTCTAATTATGAGGCCATTACCAACAAGGAATGAATGCGCAGAACAGCTCCGTAATTTCAAGTTCAAAGAACCATCATACCATAGACGTCATAGAGTCAGATAGACCACCACCATACCATCGAGCACGAGAAAATCACATCGTAGTGCCCACAACCCATACTTTCACGACGATATTCGTGTGATGTACGTCATCGTACTGTCGTAAAAGAAAAGAACAATAAGAAGTAGAAGAAGTAGCAGAAGTAGAAGAAGAAAAAAAACAACTAGAATAGGTAGCGATACAGATTGAATCGATTGAATGTCAATTTACGTAATCGGTTTCTTTTTAAATCCGAGTGCCATTTAAAAAAAATCGCGAGTAACGAAGTGGTGTAGCCGCGTAGGAACCGATGGACGCAGTGAGTTGAAGGATCACGGAGTGGGTTGCAGAAGAGGGGGTTAAAAAAAAAGAAACTATTAATGCGTGCAAAATATTCAAAACTCGTCCAAGTTTTTGTCGAAAACATCCAAATCTCCCGCTCATTTTGGAATATAAATCGTATTTTTCCGGGCAAAGCTATTAAACTCGATTAGGTACCTACTGAAAAGAAGTTTCGTTGTTCAGAGAGAAATAAATATAAAAATAATCTGAAGCTGGGGGAAAAAAAATAGATTAACAATTTTTGTCGCTCATTTTCGTGCGAGTTGTAACATAAATTTTTTTCCTTGAATTTGAAACCATTTTCTCTTTCTTCAGCTTTTCTTCTCAGTTCTCGTCCATTATCGGAAGATCTTCATCACGATATTACAAAATTCGAAATACCTATTCGTTGAAGCGTTTATTATTTAACGATAAAAAAATTTATTACAAGAAAATGTAAAAATGCATACGAGAGATCTCCGTAGTAACCAGAAATCCAAAGAATTTCTGAGGTATTTTCTTGGCTTCTTTTACGCGAATAATAAAATGATACCTATATTATCTAAACTTGGGTTACACCTGTCCCATTTTAAACTAAAAAATTATTTAACAGTAGGTACCTACAAACATTCCGGGGAGAGAGTCGAAATTCATTCAATTTTTTGACCAAGAGAAAAATGGAACACAAAACGGAGAAAACCGAAGTGATTTTTGAACTTTCAAGAAAAACAGTTTTCATTACATGTAAAAGATGTTGCACCTTCTTTCTTTCGCCTCAAAATCTGCATGGTTGCCTACTATTGCAAGCAACGTTTTGCTTAAAATAGGGCTTAGCTTGAGAGTTTTAAAAATTGGCAGGTTCGAACGTTTCTACCGGCTCCTTAATAACATACATAGCCCATAAGCAGAGGTTCTCAACCGGTGGTACCGTATCACTTGTGGTATAAGAGTAGTAGCTAACTGGTACGCCAAGTCGAATCGACGAAGAAATCTAATAAATTATTCTTAAATGTCAAATGCTGTCGAAATTGATAATTTGTTTCGATTATTGCTCGATGTAACAAATATTATAGAAAGAAGAAAATAGCTTGTGATATATTGAGCGTGGGTGTTAGCAAAATTTATGGAAGAAGATAAATGGTAGGCCAGGAAAAGGGGCTGAGAACCTCGGAAGTAGGCTATCCTGAGTACAAAGCAAATAAAAAGGAAAAATCGATGTGTGTTCTGGAATACCAGAATGATCTGATGCTTTTTGGAAAAATGAAATGGCTCTCAAGTAGCTGAAAACAAAAATTGAAAATTTCTTCGAGAACACAGTATCACTGAAATCAGTGACATTATAACTTACTAACAACAGGGTGCACTCAAGGTTCTTTTCTAATGACGTTATATTTGACTTAATTCAACATTACAAAATTCGTCTTCAAATGGTGTTACGTACATTCCCTGATTGTAAAATAATTTTTTATACTACATGATCACAATTAAGGCAATATTTAGGCTGGTATTTTGCGAGCAAAAACGGTTCTCACGGATGAATTGGCTACGAGTGTTATCTCAATGTAAACTGAACCTGCCTCTATGTAAAAAGATGCGTACCATGTTTTTACAGTAGGCATGTATTCGACTGAGCGATTTTCTGAATACATGCCTCTATGTGAAAACAGGACACATCTTTTTAAATGGAGGAACTTTTACTTAGCATCAGGTTACGTTTGTAGCTAATCACAGCTGATTAATCATTCATTGAAAATCTATACGATGACAATAAAAAACATTGGACTTTCCGATCATTAACTATAAACAATATTTTCCACAAGAAGATTTTATAGTGAGTTTATATGACCCAGGAATTGCTCATTTACTGCGCTCATTTTGCAAACTTTCCCTCGCACGTAAATGCATACTTTTGAACTTTAGTGTGTGATATACTATTTTCATAAGCTTTTCGAAGCAGATTTCATTGTTTATTGATCGCAGCTTGCTGGCACAATCGTACTTTACTGTGCGGCACTATTTTTCCACTAGGTGGCACTAGTGTTGCCCACTTTATATGTTAATTTATGACCTGCTCTCCATTTCACAATACTTACGTATTTTAGGCATTATTCATGTAAACTGCATTTTGTTGTATTTAGCCAAGACTTGATATGTTTCAGAAAAATATCAGATAAAAACTGATTCCAATTTTTTCGCATTACAATGAGAAGGATAATCACAACTAACCAATTAAGTCACCTAATCACTTTTCATGAAAATTTGTTTGTTGTTTTTTCGGAAAACAACGCTCCAAATTATCTCACTGCGCACAAATTTTTCTTTTAAAATTAAAAAAAAACAGATTTTCTCAATTATAATGCTAATATTTTTTTTTTCCATCTCACAATCATCTAACTATATCGAAATTATAAAAACTTCACTTCCTGAAATAAGACATCTCCGACTTTCTTATTTTGGAAAATCATTTCAAGTATTTCAGAATACTGAAAACGAATTAATATTTTCGAGAGTCATTTGCCAATAGTAAATGTAGAAAAAAAACACTGACAGATACGGTTTATGTATCGTGTTATATATTAATGATTGAATTTAGAAGACAGTATTTACTGTGTACACACGTAGCTCTGAAAAAAATTCCTAACAACTACCGACCTGTTAGACAGTTAGAATTTCGCAAGCGTTCTATTCTTAGTTTTCGCATCAGTCCATTTTCAATAATTAATTTGTAATGTACGGTACATTTTTCTCGAAATTGTTTTCTTTGGCAATCGACATATTTTGCGCTTCGAAATAAGAGGCAACGAACAAGTCAACCACTGGGTCAAGCAGTCAAATCAAGATCGCATAAGTAGTTGTGACTTGTGATACAACGATACATTAATACGAGTTACAACAAAAAACTTTTAATATTCGGATAGGATAAAATTTGGCAAGCTATTTATAACAGAAGCGATAACTGATATTCACAGAAGATTGCAAGCAATCATAGTGAATTGTTTTCGATTTGAAAAAAGTTAAAACGTAAATTTCGATCAATAATGTGAACACCTCACAGCCTGAAATAGTCTGACAAAGGATTCATCTGCTTAAAATTCGATGAAAAACGAAAAAACAAGGATGGATGAGAGGGTATGATGAGTATTTCTCTTATTCTAAGTTCGAAAATTTTTAATTCAGGCCAATACGTACCATTCTCAACTTTTTCTCTGGAACATTTTTGTATACCTACCATAACAGAAGCGGAGTTCTATTTTTTCACAAAAGTGCATACCGCACATCAGTGCCCAATCGTGAAGTAAATAATAGTACCTACCATTATTTTCATATCGACCAATAATTTTTCAATTTTTAGTGCGAGTGCGGGAAAATTTACGGATATGCTTCTTACCAACAATAATTTCTATGTGGGTGCGCGTGTACTCGACCACCCAAGCACCCATGGGAATCAGCGCCCATGATACCGACATGGATGATCACTGAGCTCTGTATTTTAAATTCTATAGAATCGGTCTGATGCAGATTCTACCGGATCTACGCAATATTAAAAACTTCGAGCAACAGCTATCGTATAATATTATTTGCAAAAATTTCCATAAAATACTTGAAAATGCGTCGAGAGTGGGGACAACGAAACAACATCTGAAATCTTGCAACATGGCTGTCGAGCAATATTTTGATAAGGACATACATACCTATACATTGAACGAAAAAAATAAACCTGACTAATTGCATTCAACTGCGAATAACAGAAATTCGAAAAATTAATTCGTATTTCACTTTCAAGTCGCAATGTTTTGAATTTTATTTCATTATGTACTCTCTTATCTTGCAGAGGATAGGCTACTCTACTTATACAAACATAACATTCACACACTGCTTCGATTTAACCGAAGTGACTTTATTTTCCTCAGATTTTTTCTTCGTACCATATAATGTATTCCAATACTTTTGTTAGGCAATATGTTTTCGACTCTTGCATCAAATAATGCAATATCCGAGGCAATTTCTTCCTGATAAGATTTAAAAAAATTAAATAATAAATATTAAGATACAAAATTCAAAGCACTCAAATTTTTTAGTGGTTTTTTTTTCAAATTTTTACGCAGGCCTATCTCGCCGAATAAATTTATTTATTTAAAATGTCATTTGAATTTATCCTAGGAAACGTCAAATCATATTTAGTTGAATATAGAAAATTGGGAACTAAAAGCCCATTAATAGCAACCAATTAAGAGAGAGGTTCTTTATTAGCTCTAATTTTAATACCTACTGAAAAATAACCAAATTGTGAGTATAAATTAAGTTTTATTTTGAATTATTTCCACCGAGGCCAGAAGGCAAATGTACGATTATCCACCACAAAAAAAAAAAAACTTTTTTTCGATCAAATCATCAAAAAGTTATTGATTTTATAAAAATTCTATAAACAAAAAAGCTCACAAAACGATTTCATTTACCCTTTATCCATTAAATCGTAATAAACTCGATAAATGTCAGAGTATATACGAATATATGAAGTTTTCTACAGTTATTTGAAAAGAGGAAATATCCTTGATTTTTTTTACGAGATTTCTTACCAAGTGGTTTCATTTTTGAGTCGTAAAAATGTCAATGCTAACAGAAATGTCAAACAAGAGTGATGCGGTTGAGATATCCATTAAAGAAAGGAAGAGGAAAAAAATAGAGAAAATTTAGTTAATCGTGAGAGAATTACTATGAAATGAGATTGGTAGTTTCTTACTAATTCATTTTCTGTACAACATCGAATATGTAACTATAAAAACATTTTATTCCATAAATTTTCTTCGTCAAGTCCATCAATTTTCAGAATGCGATTTTAAACAGATGTACTATAGCTACAGTTGAAAAATGAAGTTTTTCCTACTTTTCATGATCGAAACGTGTTCCTCTTGTAATCATATACAAAATAAGAGTACCAATACGAATAGCTTTTTTCTACTTTTTTGTACTATTCACACTAACAGAAAAATAAAGCAGTCACTAAGAATAAGAATAAAGTTTGCAAAAATCTCAGAAGAATTAATTAATGATGAACATTATTGTCATACGTCAGGCATGCCACCTTTTTAACCTCGCGAGCCACATTCAAAATTTTCATAAAATCGACAGGCCATACATAAATAAATAAAAAAAAATTAAGACTGATTTCCTTATTTCTAGACCACCATGGAAATCTCCAGCCAACTCTTCACTTATCCATTTGAATGGAAAAGCTCGAATTGCACAACTCGATTCACAAAATAAATTTGATGGTGAAAAAATTTTGCATCGTTTAGTATTTTTGTTAGCTAAAAATCAAATTTCATTCTGATTGACCTTTTTACAATTTTTTTTTTAAATCTTGTCGAGGGCCAGATTACAAGGCTTCACGGTCCGCAATTAAAGCATGGCTGGCGTCAGTAGTAAAAAAAAAAAAATAAATGAAAATCATCTGGGTCAAGGTTGTTTGATATCAAATTGTTTTGTAAAGTAAAAATTAATTTGAGAACAAAGATTAGTGGGAAAAAATGAAAACTAATGGTTTTTCAATACTATTCACATGCAGGTGTTTTTTCATAAATAATAACCAATAGTCGAAAGGAATAAATACACCAGTTTTTCCACTTGTGGGGACTCATCGGTATGAGGTGTAGGGGCTCGGACCCCGACGACAGTCGCCGCCCCATAGGGCAGGCAACTTATCGTCCTTGCGACGTTAAACGAACACACGAAATTACGTTCGATCGTAATTACCTGCGAATACTTGCAGATAATGTACGAGTACGAATCGTGACGTCATCCATCAATCAATGTCACGATTCGTACACGAACCGGCCAGCCGCCACCTACGATAGTAGGGGATGATGCGACCTGGCCGTACTTAAACAACGTACGTATTTTACTACGTACGTGTGTTTGTGTGCACCAGCCAAAACCGGTATAAAAACTCTCAGAACCGGCTCTAAAATCGCCAGTGTTCGGTTTGGTTTTGGCTTGCCCATACTTTCGTATGAAGTGGCTGAACACGCTTAAATTCTGTAGAATTTCCTTCTGGTGAGAATATCTCTCACGACAAGGTATTCCACAGTGGTGACCCCGACGTGATTTCGGCCACGTCGTGAGGAGTCTTAGGCGCTTCGGCGCTAATTCAACTTGGCGCAGTAGCGCTGGCGAGATTCTCGCTTGCTCGGCAAATTAAAAAATATTTTTTACCCAGACTAAGACACCTTTTGGTCGTCGAAGTAAGAGTCTGCTGAAGTGGGAATTTATACCCCTCTCTTTAAAATAAATAAATAAAGAGAAACAAGACAGTAGACCTGGAGGAAGAAGGTTGGACTCATCCCCCAACTCCCCCGACTTCGACTCGACACTCCTTGAATTTAGCAAACATAGAAGAAGGCCCTCAACACCCAGAATTAGCACGACTGGGAACTGCAATAAATAAAGAAGATCTTGCAGTTAAAACGTTGAGAAGTGGTCGGACTTTAAGCCAAAGTTCCGACCCGAAAACACCTGTCCTACAAACACAGGAGCCAGTGTTTTCGACCAGTAAGGAAGGCAGAAGTACTGTGGAATACGCTTGTCAACAAAAAGACACAGCAATGGTTCCACCACCAACTGAAAACCCGCAACCATCACAGGGAGGCAGTAGTCAGCCGCAGCTGACACCCGAAGTCCTGGCCCAAATCTTGCAACTTTTACAAATGCAACCAGGACAGAACCCTAATCTCTATAGACGAAGGATAGACATCCCGGAATTTCTACCGAATGAGGTAGAATTGTGGGTGACTCTATTAGAAGGCAGGTTCAGAACAGAGAACATAACTCTGAACCAGCGGTATACACATATCTGTGGAGGCATGCCCCCACAGATAATCCGCCACATTCCGGACGTTATGGAATGCCCTTCGACAGAAGAGGACAAGTATGCCTGGTTCGTCAAGAAAATTAAAAAAGTATTTGGGAAAACAAGAAATGAAATAATAGACGATGTGATGGGTGGTATGAAGATGGGGGACGACAAACCCTCAATCTTCATGGCGAAGTTACGACAGAAGGCGGACAATATCGTAGCCCCTTCTGTCATAGGCAATCAGTTCTGTAAGCAACTACCACAAAGTGTTGTGCAGTGCCTAGCCGCCGTTGGTTCCACGGTAATCAATACATCCGCGGATCTGGACTTCCTTGCGAAATCCGCAGACAATGCGCTCGAATACACAAGGTCAAAGCCGGTGGTCAGCGCAGTATCTGCAGAGACTGGGGAACTCGCTCAACTTCGAGCACAAATAGCTCAGTTGACCGAAGAAGAAAAGAGGAACAAAAGCCAAAGCTCAACGAAACCCAATAGCAGCTGGCGACAAAGATCGAAAAGCAGAGGCAACAACAATAGCAACAGCAGCAGAGGACGTCAGTCCCGGTCAAGAGACCGTAGATCTAGTTCCGGAAACAGGGGCCAGAGTTCAACTCCCCCTAGAACATCATCTCCCAAAACCCAGTCTCGAAATTGGGATGATAAGAGTTGCTTCTTTCATAATAGGTTTGGCGCTGAGGCCACCAAATGCAACAACAGGTGCAGATGGTGGGGTAAAACCTTTAACAAGGAAGCGTCAAACTAGAACGAGGGGCCATCTGTGCGGCCGAAGACCCCTCGGAAAAATACTCACGCCGCCTGTTCATCAAGGACAGGACAAACAGGAGACGTTACTTAATAGACTCGGGAGCAGACCTGAGCATATTGCCAGTAAATAGAACCCAGAAAGTACTTCCTCCGAAATACTATCTCCGTACTGTGAATGGTCAAAACCTTCCAGCATACGGACTTGAGACAAGCAAAGTAGACATCGGACTCAGCAAAAATATGACGTGGTCCTTCACGGTTGCAGACGTTCCAAACCTGATCCTGGGTGCAGATTTTCTTGCACACTATGGCCTGATCATTGACCTCAAACACGGCAAACTGATCAATAGTGAAAACAAAAGTGTGGAAGGCAAAACGCTAGCATACAGACTGGACACAAATATATCCAGCTGTACTAAAGTCGACGGACAACTCTTACGGATCCTGTCAGACTATCCTGGAGTCACTCAACCCTCAATTCGCAGGCATCCTACGTACAAACACGACACGGTTCACTACATAGAAACCAAAGGACAGCCTTGCCATGCTAGAGCACGACGGTTATTACCCGACAAACTCAAAGCGGCACGAGAGTACTTCCATCGCATCGTTGAGGAGGGCGTATGTCGCCCCTCAAAAAGCTCATGGAGCTCTCCTATCCACATGACAAAGAAAGCAAGTGGAGAGTGGCGAATTGTCGGCGACTACAGGGCCTTAAACGCCATAACAGTTCCTGATCGCTACCCAGTCCCCAATATAATGGACTTCAATGCGAACATGAAGGGTAAAACGATGTTCACAAAAATAGACATCAACTGGGCATTCCACCAAATTCCTATGGCCGACCAGGACGTTCCAAAGACAGCGGTCATAACCCCCTTTGGACTATTCGAATACCTTCGAATGCCGTTTGGACTACGCAACTCAGCACAAACTTTCCAACGATTTATCAATGGACTGTTTAGGGAATTGCCGTTTGCATATGCATACCTGGATGATATCTGCATTTGCTCAGAAGGCGGTGAGCATCAGCACGAGGAGAATGTGAGAGCCGTGGTACAGCGTATACACGCAGCCGGACTCACTATCAACGTAGGCAAAAGCTTATATGCACAGACCGAAATTGACTTCCTCGGCTACAAAGTCTCGACCGAAGGCATTTCCCCCTTGAAGACCAAGGTAGAGCCAATATTGAACTTCCCGAAGCCCTCAAATGTCGCAGAACTTAGGCGTTTCTTGGGGATGGTGAATTTCTACAGACGTTGCATGAAGAATGCAGCAGCCGAACAAAGTAAGCTGTTTGCACTAATAAAGACAAGTAAAAAGAAAGATAAAACTCCACTCGAATGGAATGAAGAAGCCGAACAGGCCTTTGAAAATATCAAAGAAACACTGGCAAATGCAACTCTGTTGGCTCATCCAGACGAAAGTCTGCCGTTATGCGTAAGTACCGATGCATCAGACTTTGCTATTGGTGCAACATTGTACCAACTGGACACTAACAACATCAAATTACCGCTAGCTTTCTTCTCGAGGAAGCTCTCAAAAACCGAAAAGAATTACAGCACATACGATAGGGAATTGCTCGGAATTTTTGCTGCGTTGAAGCATTTCAGGCACCAGTTAGAGGGTAGATGTTTTTCTGTGTATACTGACCATAAACCCCTAACATATGCCTTCACACAAAAAGCAGAACCGGCATCTCCGAGAAGAGCACGACAGTTGGACTATATTGGCCAACTGACTACAGACATTCAGTATATAAGTGGAGAACTTAACACTCCAGCTGATGCCTTGAGTAGAATCGAAGCTATCTCGGTTCCTGTCCAATTGCCTTATGCTGAAATAGCTAAAGCACAGCTTAAGGATGCAGAATTGCAGGGGCTGTTATCGAACGATGATACTACCCTCAAATTGAGACAGCGAAAAATTCCCGGTACTGATGTTTTATTAACATGTGACATCAGTACAGGTAAGAATAGGCCATTTCTACCGGTAAAATATCGCAGGTTGGCTTTCAACAGTGTACATAACCTGTCACATGCTGGGCCAAAATGTAGTGCTAAACTAATTTCAGAAAGATTTGTATGGCCACGAATGAAGTCTGACTGCAACAAATGGGCTCGCAGTTGCCTGAACTGTCAAGAATCCAAAGTAGGAAGACACACTCGCTCGCCCCTCAAATCATTCAAGCAAACACAGCGGTTTAAAACGGTTCATATGGATCTGGTAGGCCCATTGCCACCATCCCAAGGACACAGATACCTGTTGACGATAATAGACAGGGCAACACGATGGCCGGAAGCAATCCCTCTTCATGAGATGTCAGCTCCAACAGTAGCTGCAAGGTTGTACGATACCTGGATTGCGAGGTATGGCGTACCGGAAGTCATAGTCACGGACCAAGGTCGCCAATTCGAGAGCTCGCTCTTTAAAGAGCTGGCAAATAAGCTTGGTGTTCAACACAGTCATACCACAGCTTACCATCCTCAAGCCAATGGCAAAATAGAGAGATGGCATAGAGCTCTCAAAGCCTCCATCATGTCATATGATACAAAGAGATGGGTAGAAGTACTCCCTACCATCCTCTTAGGCCTTCGATCCGCCCTACAAACTGATACAGGTCACTCTGCAGCGCAATTAGCGTTCGGCGAAGAGCTACGCCTTCCAGGGGACTTCTTCACAAAATCGAAAGAAGTTAGCCCCGAGATAATGGTACAAAATATAAGAAATGATGCCAACAACTTCCTAAATCAGGCAGCTCGTCATGGCCAGCCCAAGATTTACGTCTCGAAACACTTGGCCAATACGTCACACGTATTTGTTAGAGACGAAAAAATGAGATCTGCGCTGGAGAAACCATACGCCGGTCCTTATAAAGTAGTATCACGAGATGAGAAAAACTTTGTGATACTCATCGCAGGCGAACCAAGAACAATTTCAATCGACAGATTGAAGCCTGCGTACTTGGTAAGTGACGATAAAAGAATTAGAAGGGTACAAATGGAGAACCCTGAAAATACACAGACGAATTCCGAAACAAAAACGGAAGAATCCGTCGAAAAAAAGTGAGAAAAACACCTCACATAAAGAAAAACTCAAGAAAACAGTGAGATTTTCGGACGATGTGATCACCAAAACATTTGATCCTGAGGCCCCCTTACAACCACGCAAAAGAGGTAGACCTCCAGGTACGAAAAAACGCAAAAATTCACATCCTTCCCGCACGTCCGAGAGGTTAATGCGACGAAAATAAAAATTTACTCCCGAAAAGTAATATCCGTACTAAAAATCGAAACCCGCTAAAAACATACGGGGAATATCGGAACTCCGTGAGACAAAGAAACTCCGGAGATAAGCAAACGAGGAATGCCAACAAAAAGAAGAAGACAGGAATAAACAAATCCACGTGCAATACGGAAACAAAACATTGCAACGTGCGAGTACCGTTAACCGCAAAGATAATCTCTACGACGTGACGTCACAAACGGAGATTCCTTTGTACTTAGAATTCGAAAAATAATATTCACTGAGTTTATTTCAGGCATAACTCTGCTTAAACCGATCAGATCTTAACCGGAAAACTTATATACGGCCGAGAATTTTAAGCGCTATCCCCTCTACGTGTAGATAAGAAGATCCGAAAATAAAGAAAAATAACTGTAAAGGTAAATCGAAAAATGAGGTAAAAACAGCAGTTCTCGAACTTCTGATTTACTTGGTCGTCTCTTGAGCTTTATTTTTGGTGCCTTTTCCTAACTACAACCCATTCTGTTCTAATGTCACGTATACCTATCCCAATGTCCGCCAGCTTCCACTTCGCTAAGACATCCGCTGAGAAGTCAAAAACTCAGCAGATGACGAAAACGAAAACGGAACTGGATAGGATAGAGGAGGAGCTGTTGATGGACACAGCTCCTCCGGTTGCTGATGTACTGGCGGAGATGACCACTCCACTGCCGCCAGTCATCTCTCCTCCCCGATCTCCGGAGGAGACGACTCCGACTCCGGAACCCCCGAAGCCGGAGCCGAAACCCGAAGAGAAGAAGGAAGCGATGGGCTTCCTGTTCACGGCAGAGAGGGCCGCGAACGAAAGAGCAAGGATGGCTGCATGGACATCGGGGAACACCAACTCCCCGATGCACCGAAAGCCAGAGTTCAAACGTCCGCTGCCCCCTCACTCCCGCCATCATCCCTACGCCCACGCAAAACATGCGAAGTCGAGGCACAGGGGTGAAACTAGCCGGAGCAACTACCTGGCCCGAGCAAACGCCCGTAGGGAATCCTACGAGTGCGTCGGGGCCGCGGTGGGCAGCGCTCTGGCCAAATGGGAGGCCGATCAAAAACGTAAGTAAACCCGCACGTCCCCCAGGCCTTGCGCAATTTTGGTCGTTTTTGTGGCGCAAAAACTGGGGGGGAGTAGCTGTGGGGACTCATCGGTATGAGGTGTAGGGGCTCGGACCCCGACGACAGTCGCCGCCCCATAGGGCAGGCAACTTATCGTCCTTGCGACGTTAAACGAACACACGAAATTACGTTCGATCGTAATTACCTGCGAATACTTGCAGATAATGTACGAGTACGAATCGTGACGTCATCCATCAATCAATGTCACGATTCGTACACGAACCGGCCAGCCGCCACCTACGATAGTAGGGGATGATGCGACCTGGCCGTACTTAAACAACGTACGTATTTTACTACGTACGTGTGTTTGTGTGCACCAGCCAAAACCGGTATAAAAACTCTCAGAACCGGCTCTAAAATCGCCAGTGTTCGGTTTGGTTTTGGCTTGCCCATACTTTCGTATGAAGTGGCTGAACACGCTTAAATTCTGTAGAATTTCCTTCTGGTGAGAATATCTCTCACGACAAGGTATTCCACACCACTTTACTAATTGAGGGGGCTGCGTTATTTTCATTTTTTTTATTCATGAAATGCACGATGAGCATCGAGTTTTGTTATGCTGATAATAGGAGCTTTACTCTACCAACAGCTGATATTTTTCCAAGACGTCTCTCATAGAATGAAAGGGGGATATTTACAAACAATTTTTCACCCAAAAAGTGATTTTTCACAAACTTTAGGAAAATTTGTAACCTGAACGTTCCAATGCTTTAATAATTCCTCATAAAGCAGGACAACCCCTACTCCAGCTTCTCTTATAGTTGGTTAAGGAAAAAATTTTCAAAAATTAATTTCTTTATTGATTCGTCACTTCTGCAGATGGAAAGTGTAATTAATCAATTAATCCTAAGAAACTCACTTCATGATAATTATAAATTTGAGGTAGATCTGCCGATTGGAACAGGTATGTTGTGATGGGGAGGGGGAAATTACAATATTATTGGGATGTTAATTTTTGAGTTACCGAGAAGTTTTTTTCTACCCCACCTGAAAGGTACATACGAGCCGAAAAAAGTTCTACTTGACTCATTAGTCGTTCATCCTATAGATAAAAAGCTAACACAACACAAGAATTTGAATTTTTGTAGTTTAAGAATATGGAAAATGTCGGTTTTTTTTTATGTTTTTCTTCCCAGAAATGAAAACAATTAGAAGGCTAAAAGACACCAGCATACCAAAATTCAACGTTCCACATAATTATATTTAATGAGTACAAATGAAAATTTTTTCAAGTTGGCTTATGCTTTCTCTCAGCCCCTTCATCGTCAGTTGTCTTTGTGGCATTGCCTACACATCTGCTCCGTTCTTATCGTCTACCACTGGTACCGTGGCCGAGTGAATATGGTGCTACATTTTGGTGGTAGATAATGAGTGCGTGATTAGGTTCCTGTTGGTTGGCAGTTCGATTCCCTGTACCAGTAGGATACCAGTGGTGACCTTGATGTGATATGAACACAACCTTCTGGTGCTATCAATCAACCATCCACCACAGCTGTAATTCATCTACATTCTCCTTCACAACACGATGGCGTCGAGCAGTGGTCCACGTGGTGTGTACAGGTAATGAAGGGATGAGGAGGGGCATTCACCACCAGCCTTTCATGCATATCACCCACTCAACCTCTGCTGAATCGTATTGCACTCCACATGTACTGCAGAGGAGTGATGTGGCACTATCTACACATCAGCTTTGTTTTCATGATCTACCACAGGCACTGCGGCCATGTGAATACGGTGTTACATTTTGGTGGTAGACGACGAGCGCATGATTAAGTTCCTGTCAGTTGGCGATTTGATTCCCTATATCAACAGGATACCAAAAGTCTTCATGTGGATCTTCATTCATTATTGGCAACTGGACTTGTGAATTATGAAATGCTCTTCTTACAGTATAGGCACACCTATATTCATACACAGTTTCTTCGGAGGCTTTATCAACTTTTTGAACAACTGGTCAGCATTGTGACAGATAAGTTAATATAGTTCACCACAACAACAATTTTCTGTTATTTTGAGAAATGCCTTTGTATAATTTTCATCAACAAAAAAATATTTTCCATTTTTCATCAGAAATTTTCATAACTTACCTATTTTAGCATATTTATTCGTCGGAGTTCTTTTAGAGTATGTAGGTAAAGTAGTTAGGCATCTACTTGGATGGCAATCTTTGATCGCAGCACTAAATGAAAATCGAAGTAGGATAAAATTGAGAAATATTTTTCGCATATGAAAATTTAGAACCTTCATTATGTGGTATAGACAACCATGAATAGGTACAACAAGATCGTAATGTCTAATTTCTGGTTTTTAGGCTATAGAATGCCAGTCGAACAACTAAAACTATGGTTACTTTCATATTTTCTCAGCAGGTTACCCACGTAAAATCATGTTTATTGGTCGAAACACTTTTTTTTTTTTTTTTTTTGGCAAATGATAATCTTAAGGAGACCAAGCCGTTTAACGCAAAGCCAGTTATCATTCAGTTGAAAATGAGGTGTCAAGACATCAATTTTTTTTAAATCAAGCTGTCGAGATAATTTCGATTTTAAAAATCTAGTGACGTCAATAAAATGTTCGATGGATTTTTGAAGATGGCTCGTTGAAAGAAAGAAAGTTACTGTTTAATTGACTTTTTTCGCACATTTCGAGCCAAGCAAATATAAATATATTAAAGTACCTACGTACATAAAAAATCATCGACAAGGAAATTTGGTCTACTCTTTACATAATACGTGATGATGAGACACGAACACCACAATTTTATACGTGGTTGATGAGATCTCGAATGAGAAACTGAAAAATAAAATTTAAAAGAATATTTTGGGGACATTACTCGTATGAGGTTATAGGGGCTCGCACTTCTCGACGACAGTCGCCGCCCAAAGGCTGGCAATAATCGTCTCTATGACGTTAAACCAATTTACACTGGTGCGTTTGTATGTTCGTACCTGTACGTACGTACAGGTAAGATACATCGTACGAGTCGAGATCAATTACCTGATAACAATCTAGGTAATGTCACGACTCGGTACCAAACGCACTGCGTCGTTTCTTATCATCTCAACGGAGACAAGAAACGACGTAACGCATGACATAATTACGTATACATACGTATGCATGTGTGTCTGTGTGCGTGTGCCAAATTCGGTATATAAACTCTCAGAACCGGCTCAAAAATCGCCAGTGTTCGCCGAGGATTTGGCTCTCCCATACTTAATCGTATGAAGTGGCAGAACACGCAAATACTGTTGAAGACCTTCTAGTGTGAATATCTCTCACGACAAGGTATTCCACAAATATCATTGAAAAATTTCACGTCACTGACTGCAAGTATGATACCTACATTAAATTCAGTAAAAATTTTAAGCATTATATACTATCCCGGCTCTATTTTTAGGAAAGTGGAGAATACAAGTGGTCCGAAGGCAAAAACCCGAATTTAAATGACCAAAGGAGGAAATGAAATTTAAAAAAAAATAGAAGTTCAATTTTTGCGAAAAAATTTATATTTCTCGAACGAAGACCGCTTCGTCCGAATTTTTTCACTTACTGAGGTCGTAAATACATCATATTATTATTATTATTATTACTACATGATACTAGTACATCAGCCATCAAAAATGGATCGTTTTTTAGCGAATTATGAGCGATTTGAAGAACAAATTTGATCCACAGAATGAACAAATGTTTGCGACTACGAGGTGTAACTGGTAGCGAGAAAACGTTTTCGCCTTATCGCTTTTTGTTTCGACTAAAAAGACAAGTTTTTGCATCGAGATAAAACTGACAGTTGTTAATCATTTCAGAGAAAAAGGGAAGAAAACATCCGGCACAAGTTTCGTGTTTGCTAAATTTTATGGGGCTATCATATATTTTGTAGGTATTGATCTTGAAATCGATCCATACTATTTTGACAGCCGAGTTTCTAATCCGTTAGGTGAAATTTATTATTTATAAGCAATGACGGATCTAAGGAAAATGGTCCAGGTGGAAAATACTACAATGGGCCATAATTTTTCACCTATATTATAATAAAATGTTTGTTAGTTATCACAGATAATTTTTTTTTTTTTTTTACGGTGACCTAGACGACAATTTTGATTCTGCCTCCCATTAAATTCATCACTGTTTATAGGAATGGGACGGGAGACGTAGTTAGTAACACTAAAAAAACATTACAATATCAATAATGGCTGTAAATCTGTGGAAATTTATGAATTTTTAGCAAGATTTCTAGTTGAATTTCACGATTTAAATGACCTCTCGATTCTCTCAGACATAGTTTTCAATACTGAAAAGTCAAGCACTAAAATTTCGAGACAGATTATCAGAAAAGAAATTAAATTAACATATTTTTCCCAAATTATTCTTATCCGCTCGTGGGTATAAGCCACTATAATACCGAAATAAATCTGTGACACTGAAAGTCGATAAACGCGTAACACTAGCAAAAAAGAAAGAAATAAAAAAAAGCAACAATAATTTATAATCAATCCATCCTGTTTTTCCACTGAGAACCATCGAAGAAATTGATTCCTCTAAGCTCAGGTCGAATCGAAAGACTAATTGGTTTTGATTACATTTTATGCTTGTTTTTCTGTATCATGGCGACAAACAGAAAAAGGAAGCGACAAAAAAAAATCATATCATGTAAATAAATTTGCACGTTGAAATACCAACAACTTCGAGAATTTAAAAAATTTATTAAAATATCGTACTGTCAAATTTGAAGAAATCAGTTATCCTCAAAATGAAAGGTTTTGCCTGGAAAACTGACGTGTGCACTAGCAAAACCAAATTTCAACCAAAAAATACCGATATAACTCGACACTTTGTACCAAAAACGTTGATATTTTTATCACTCTCATCGAACATGGGAACAAAAAATAAATAAAATAAAAATCAATTCACAAATATTATTATGTACAAGAGAAGAAAAATCATTCAAGTTGAAGGAAAAGGAAAAAACATTAAATAGCTACGGAAATGTGAATAATATATTTAGAACAGGTCGAAAAATTGTAATCTACCAATGCCAGAAAATCGCTATACATAAACCATACAAACTGGATTCAAAATACGAGCAAAAAATTATCATTTTGTCAAAGATTTTTCAATATAAAAAAAAAATTAAAAAAAATACACATAAAAATGCTCACTATAATTTGGACAAAATGTGATGAATTCTATTCGGTTTGAGAGAAGTATAGGAAAAAAACCTGAGTGTATTGACCCGAAGTGACCCAACTAAATTTTGCACACCTCAACTGGGAATACATTATCAGTCGGTGCCAAATTTGTGCGAGTTTTAAGATTTCGGTGATTTTCCTTGATTTCTTTTCAACCCGATTGGCTTTATATGTTATTTTTAGTTTTTTATTTTTTCACTCCATTCAACCAGAATATGATGGAGAGCTAACATAATGACAGTATTTAGCACATACCTTCACGACGAATGCTGAATGCTGAATGCTGAATGCTGAATACTGCTAGGCCACCTTTTTATCACAAATCGGACGAGCATTCGAGTTGCACTTATGGCATATTACAGCCACCACCGCAATTTTATTGAATTTCTTTACGTGAAAATGAAAGAACATAACAAGGGCTTAGGAGAATAGGTAGGTATACGAAAAAAAGAAAAAAAGAAAAAGAAAAAAGAACAGAGGAGACACATAATATACACTTCATCTTATTCTGTACACACAGAATTGTAAATCCATCACAAACGACCGACACGAGTAAACTAGTTTTTCCTTCGACCATCTGTGTGTGCCACACGATAAAAATAATCTTTCATCTCGGCAATGCGCTTTTATCAATGAGTGTTTTTCACGTTACTACTGAACCATATACATATAACACGAACAATTGTACATATTACACATACGTACGTTGGCATCGAATCCGAGTGCGAACACTTTTCTTACTCGTAATTTGTCTACGTACACACCGCACTACACCACACCGCACACCAAAATAATAATAATAATAATAATAATACTGGGCGATGTTTGCAGACCAGTTACGAATGTCAAACGTCAGTTGAAAAATATTATCCACAACGACCCCGCCCAACAAATTCAAAGTTGGTTTCAACCTCTGAAGCCGAGCTGATTGCGATTTTCAGATGCACGGCAAGAAGACTCACAGCCATTTAGCCTAACTTGCGCAAGGCCTTCTCGCCATCAAAAGTGATACGCAGCAACTTTGACAACGAATACCAGCCCACAGCAGCAGTAACGTTGGTCGCAAAAAGAGGAAAATGAAATTACCACCAACATGCATTTTTGCACACACCTTTATCAAGGCTCGATTAGCCCAACACATCGTAATTCGCTCCAGGTGCCCGTTGATATCGTATTAAACCTACGTTCCAGCCAGAAAAGCGCTACGCATCACTGTGCAGGACCACCACCGTTCAGGTAGCACACAGTGAGTGCCACTCAACTCACGTCCGTCACAAAACAGAAAGGGCGTATATAGCTTCGCCTTAAGCGAAGGGGGGTTCACATATTTTCAGTGGTCTTTCCCGACCCCCTTCCCACAACAAAAAATCACTAGAAATGATGAAATTACACAATTTTTAGAGGTCAAGCCTTATTTTCTTAGCTAAGGGGGGTTCAGACCTCCAGGACCTCCCTAATATACGCCTTTGTAAACTGCCATCAATGATGCCGAGCACGCTTTAGGTAAATATACTGCGTAGTGGTGAGCCGCGTGTGCCGCACACTACGAACCACTGTATCCGGTATACCTGCGGCTACTGCAGTCTGCTATGGGTGGGCCACGACCTGCAAGTGTGCTCACTGATTTGTACTGCGCGCGTTGGACTGCGCAGCCATTTAACAAACTGCAACTGGCTTCGTTGCTAATGCACTCTCATTAGTCATTCCATTTACAAGACACTTTCTACCACTCGACGAACCTTAGGCAGGCAGCAACTGATCTGTTAACCAATTATTCACAATGACGAGCATCTGACGGTCATACGAGCTGCGTGATACACATAGGTAACTTGTTTTTGAGTATTTGGTACACCAATAGGTTTCACAACACGCCATTTAAGAACGAAATCATGCAGTGCAATGTAGCCCAGTGCAGGCTTCATAGCAGGCAAAAAACCGAATCACATGCGACACACAGCCAATGCAGCCAACCGCCCATTGCAGCTGCCTGCCAATCCAAATTAAAATTACTCGCGTGTTAGAAAACAGAGTAAAACACCACCTGTGCTTGTTCTAATGAACGCAGTAACTTACGTACTGTACAGAACCACTTTTAATTTCCTGGCTGTGGTTGGCTGCAAAGGTCACAAAAATGAGGTTTTCATGAGTCACTCACTTTCTGTTTCTATTAATCAAATTACAATTAAGTTATGAGAAAAATTGAAAATTGAACGATTTTCTGCAAAAAAAATTATTATACACTCGTCACGTAAAAATACCAATTTTCGCTTTGTACGACTTGCATTGTATAACATCAACTGCACATAATACAGAACAATAACAGCGATACGTTCATTTCCTCACCACCGTGGTATCAAAGACATACCGTGTGAAACTCACCGCATACAACAGAAAACCACCCCAACCAAATACACTACCCAACCCCTACATCACCCTTTGCAGTAAGAGAGGATTTAGACTTTAAATCTTGAATTGGTAGTAGAAAAAAGATGACATATAGGGTTCTATTGCGAGAAAAAAATCAACATTTGAGAGGAAGCCTTGAAAAAACGTTGACTCTGACGTTCCACAAAAGGAAATTAGTTTAAATTGGAAGTTCTTCTCGGACTGAATTAAGGTAAAGGAAGAAAAAGTGGTACCTACACTGAAAAAAACGATTCAAAACTCATTAAAATTTCGAGCACCAAACCCAAAAGAAAGTGTATGAGTATAAAAGTCGTCAACGAATTGGAGACGCCAGCGATTTTTCACAACAAAAATAAGCAAAAGTTTTCTCAACCTGAAGAGAAATCGACGTAACTCTGACTTGGACGTTCAGAGGTAACATTTTTACCAAATGACTTTTTATAAAATAAACTCTTTACAAATGGAAAGAAAAAAACTGCGAATTACAAATTTTTAGCCCTCCATCCACTCGCAGCTTCATAACTTGAGCTGGTCCGTTTCATTTATTTGAATAAGGTTTCCTAGCCCCCTACGTTTCGACATACCTAAAAAGTTAATTTAAAGAGAAAGCAAATAAAAGGATTATACTTTTTGCTGGCTGTTTCTATTCCCATTTAACTCAACTAATAAACGTTTTATTTCTTCTTTGAATTCTACTTTTACCAAATATTTGTTGTGTTACGATCCAAAGAGGATTTACTTGCGTTGGCTGTACTCTCATCATTTTTTAGGAATTAAATTTCTCTTCCTGAATCATTCTACGCGTTATTTTGAAAATGCAGGAATTAGGTTCTTTCGAATGGAACATAAAAAAATTCCAACATGTCAGATTCGGCTCAAGTGAATCGAAAATCTCCAGCCATTCAACTCACAACCTTAAATACTGAGGGAATCGCAGTTTTTCTTTCTGAATATTCAAAATATTAAGAATTTCAATTTAGCGCGACGAGTGTACTTAGCTATGATAGAATTTCGAATATTTTCTAGGGGAGGACGGTGAAACTTTTGAAAGAATTCGCTAATAAATTACCTCAAAAACACAGTTATCACCAATGATCAACTTCTTTGTCGCCTTGCCCATAAAATGCCACGAACAAATTCCCAAATCGGTCTCTTACTCAAAGATGAATACCAGAAAAAAAAAAAAAAAAAAAAAAAAAACAGAAAAATTAGAAAAAAATGACATATAAATCTAGTAATTAGAAGACAATGCACGTCTCAAGTCATCGAGAAAAGGGCAAGGTCTGGA
Source organism: Ericerus pela (assembly GCA_011428145.1). NCBI lineage: Eukaryota > Metazoa > Arthropoda > Insecta > Hemiptera > Coccidae > Ericerus > Ericerus pela. Next base: position 311,235 of record WOFM01000095.1, read on the forward strand.
AGGCGAAAGAGACGCGAACGCCATCTCTTGCACGACCATTATGCAGTAGGGGACCATTAATTAGAGGCCAACACCACCGTTCGCTGGTGCCACAAATTACAATCGTTGATTAGGACTTGGCCAGAGCCGAACAACGCATATAAACCAGCTGACAGCTGAAGAACGTATACCTGGTAAAAGGAATATAAAATAAAAGAAAAATAAAAGAAAATGAAAACGAAAAAGAAAAAGAAAAAAGTAGGTACCTACAACATGAAAAAATGCGAGCGGTGGGAATGCAGAATCTTTGTTCGCGATTACCGAGCAGAAAAAATTTCAGCAGTTGTAATGAGCGCTAATGGCTGAATGATGAATGGAATTTGTTTAGAAACAACAATGCGCCAATAATTAACGAGTAAGTTGAGAAAAGTTTGAGGTTTTTACGATTTCACATCGCCACATTTTCAATGGCCAAGGATATGCACCAAGCACTGTCCACAAACAACGGACAAGCCTATAACGTCGAGTCATCGACTGATAGGGCACATCAGGGCAGACCATCGATTCCCTTGACGCGTAAAAGTAGACCAATAAATTAATGTCGAAACAATATGGCCGCCACAAAAACAGTCAATATTCCTATGCTTCTGCACATTCGATCGTTCGCATTATTGGAGGCCTATGCTGCTCCCTATGCAAATGCACCACTCACTCACCCTAACTTGAATAGTGAACAATCGATTGAGGTTTATTTTACCAAAATTACGCATTTTGCACAAATCACCAGCAAACAAAATGTTGATTAATGTTTCGGTAATCTGGTATCCCAATATAACTTCAAAGGTAAGTAGGTACAGCCTATAATCGTTTTTTGTGAACAAAGCGGCTTCACTGAAGCATAACCGAGAATTTCTTCAACGTGGGGTGGGGGCGGCGGCTTGGAATTAGAAATTTTGCTCGACAGGTAAGCAAAAACGACGCTCGAAGTAAAGTCAGTAAGTACGTGGTAGCGATTTGATAAGAATCAGACAAAAGAAAGATACTGTTTTTTTCTTGGTTCAAGAGAATCAAGAGAGAGGGGTATGTAATTTGAACATCGACCCTCTGCTGTCCCCCACCTTCGACTACACGCGTTTTGGGTTTGACAAAATGCAATTATTTGACATGATAAACTGCAAATTGCGAAAGCCCACAAGAACCTGAAGATATAAGGAGAAAGAAACAGAGTAACGATTTTGCACGGGTGAGAATCGAGGGAGAGGGTTAGAAATTTTGAAGGTAGAAATAGAAAAATACGTTAAGAACGGAGATTTTACCTTTCTTCTGCGGGAATGTGTCAGTAGTCAGTACCTACCAACCAAATGATTAGCAGAAAGGACCCAACTGCTCAAATGAAGAGGTTTTGACAGAAGTACCGATACAAACACATCCGAAATTGCGACAGCACAATATCTAACACTTTTTTCCAGTTTTTCTGCCAAGCATTAATCAACGTAACTAAATGTAAGATTAATTCAGAAAAATCAACGATAATTTCGTCGGCTGCAGCCAGAAAACTGGCCAAAAATCCGGTAGTAACATCGACGTTCTTTTCAAAATTGTAATGTCTCACGTAGAAGAACTGGTAACATTAAATTTGACGTATCTGAATTTTACTCCGTATGGTATTTATTCGTATAAATGGGGTCTTTTTCTCAGAAAGCTTGTGTTTATGTTATGCTGAATGCAAAATCCTAAAAGAAAACTTCCAAGTTTCGTTTTTATAAAAATTATTCGTACAAATTTATACGTCATGAAAAAAAAACATTTAATGATTAATCGTCGCTTATTATCTTAAACAGAAGAGAGAAAAAAACTGAAAAATTTGTATAAATTAACTTTTTTCTCCACACAAATAAAAAAAAAAAAAGATGGCGGATGCGAAAAAAACAAAATCTTTACGACGCCGCGGGTACAGTAGAGTATGTTTCTTCATTTTTTTTTTTATTCACTTTGGAAAAAAAATATTTAAATTTTTTGTCGTTGGACAAAATAATTTTGAATTTTTAATGGCCCGAATGTATGTATTTGCGTGTGAATTTCATATTAAGTAACTTTAAATATTAAATGTTGAAAATGTGTGTGGTGTGACATTCGGACGTCGAGCCATACAGTTGACAATAAATTTCTGATAATAAATTCGACGGAAAAATGTTGATTAACGTTTAATTTAAAAATTTTCATATTTTTTCTCCTTCTTTCAAATTAATTTATTTTTCACGAGGAAAACGCCCGTCTTCGTACGCGAAGTGGTTCGACTAGAAAAGAGTTTTATGCAAAAAAGGACGAAATCTTCTTTTTTAACCTTCGGCGACCTGTTTGCGAATGTTATCCGCAAACTTGAAAAGCAGAATATTTTAGGGCGGTTAACAGTTTTCGACCACGTGCTAATAAAAACTTTAGTCGTAGTATAAAAAGTACCAATACCGCATTCTGTTTTTCGAAATTAACTATCGCTTTACTTATCCTGTCTCCCAGTGGACCACAATTAAGTATGGGCTACACGTTCTCGTGAAACCGGTTACAAAACGATGTTTTTCAGTTTGATGTAATGCAGACGAGTACAAATCAGAATTTGTCCATAAAATTTTCGGGCACTATCCTTTCAAAATTCATACAATAGTAATATTTCATAATTGCTTAATGACTTTCCTTGAAATTTAAATTTCATCAGATCAAAATTGACGTGAGAGAATTTCATCGGCTCACTCCTCAATAATCCACTTTATTCTACATGGCCTATTAAAAACAATTCATTATCTTCTACACGAATGGTAGCTTATGCTGTACAGGTAGTATCGCTGGAGGTCTGAAACTCGAAACTCGAATACTGTTCACTCCGCCGGACAGGGGAATATTCATATTTTTCTTTATACTCGACAAGCCCACGCATGGACGGATTCAGGGTCTTTAGAGGGTGCGGTTACAGATAGCATTGCCCCTCCCTCCCCAAAAAAAAATCTAGAAAAGCGAAAAAAGACGAAATTTGTACACATACCGTTTGATCGTGTCGAATTAAAGTAATTTTTCAAGAGGAATAACCGGTAGTCATCGTTTAATTTTTAAAAATCAGAAAATTATCTCAAAGGAGGTACTGGGCACCCGCTTTTACCACTGTATTTGCCAATGAGCTCAAGCGATGAAGATATTATACAGAACCGACTAATGGACCAACTGCCTTACACGCGGAAGACCCACAACTCGAAAATTTCTCAATTATCATCTTACCAGATGCATCATTCGCAGCACTTAAAATTCCAAAATTCACCGCTGCCACTCCTTCATTATTAGAAATACTTTTGGACGCAGACAGCGATGTGCTCGTGAAATTTTTTAAGAGTATACGCACCTTCTAGTTTGCCCTACTGACGCTACTACTAATAAAAATAATGAAAATTTGTTTTCAATTTTTATTGACAGGGTATTAAGACTGTACACGTACATACTTCCAAAGGATTTGTTTTTTTCGTATTCATGGAGGTTATTGTACTCGCAAATTTTAACCAAATTAACGAATAATTGAAAATATGACTTGCGAATGCTTTTTCTTACAATATTGTGAGAGTATGCGGCCATATACCGCGTATACCCTACGAGCACATCACTGGATGCAGAGGGTAACTTTTGAAGCCGGCTTAAAATAATTTGAAGTCCACTAATGAATTTTCAATTCCTGCTGAATCATGGGCTGGATACCCACCCACTGGGTAATATGAAAAATGTTACTTACACGTATCCAGTACCTATCCATCTACCAGTGAACGTGACTGCAGAATTAATTAGAAACTAGCAAAAAGTTTCAATTGAGAATAGAACAACTCTGACAAGAAATTCGAAGAATTTACAATTTATTTCAACTTACCCAATGATCTGTAAGACACACAAACGAGAACTACGACTGTAGGAGTCAGGCAAATCTGACGATCGTAATTCTCGTATAGCCCCTACCACAGACCAAGCGCTAAGACGTTTACGCATCAACAAGTAGCAAAATTAGTTTAATACCAATGATTATTATACGCAGTTTCTCATTTAATGCGTAGGACATTGCCAACTGAAAATAAAGGCTTTTTCATAGTTGAAGGAGGAATTGTGAGGAGCCTATGATGTTGAGTTTTCTGTACTATTACGTGCGCTACTAGATTTTTACATTTTTCTTCTCCTAGATCCACGGTACCTGAGTTCTAACGACCTATACCTAATCATGGGCTGCCCGTTTCTTCATTTACAGTTCAAGATCAAAATTTATTTTTCATAATTTTAATTTAATAATACGATGACCAACTTTCGGGACGTGACGAAATTCGGTGTATTTTTCTGTTCAAGTAGGTATAAGGGTTCGTTTTGAGATTCAAAATTTTTGCTGGTTTTTAATTAATTTTTCAGTCGCAGTGATCGACACTAAACATGTGCACGAAACATTTTCAAGACTATACCGCGAGTCTGCCGAAGACGCGAAGGTGGTCTCAAGGGTTAAATTGCGAGTTCCCAACAAGTAGGTACACCTACTTTCTTCCAGTCGTGAAAATATTCTCCCGACGAAACGGTAAATTTGCTATTAATTTATTCTCGCAACAAAAAAGTTGGCTTGATCAATAATAGGTGGTAATAATAGTAATAGTAATGATAGCCTACGTACCGCACCGATGAATGGATTATAGCTCGGAGGTACGCAGTGTACGAGTAAAACGTAAAACCGAGTCGGGAGCATTGTAACGGAAATTGTTATCCAACCACCGATGAAAGAAAGACGAAAATTTATTTGTACTCACGAATGAACTGTAGGTAATCTCGAGTGTCGACCGCAAGAAAGGGGAAAAAAAGAAAAAAAGAAAGAAAGAAAGAAAGAAAGAAAAGAGAAAAAAAGAGCGGATAATGAAACCATACGACAGACATAGGTAGTCAGCAAACTCACCTGAAACAAAAGACGAAAAAACAAAAATAAAAACACGAATTCATTAGGATATTTCACACGAAACGAATTGGAAATTTCTTATCCGACAGTGGTGCCGTCAAATTATTCGAGTGCCCACTTTTCGCAAAAGATACAACCGTAAAACATTATGTAAACATTTTTAAATCAAAAGGGAGGGAAAAATTTAAAAAATTGACACACACATTGCGACATAACGGCTTAAAATTGAAATTATCATTTGTAAACAGCGGCAGGCAAACTAATGTCCCGTTTTTCGATGAAACTAAGTATCGTTTGCATGAAAAACACCTTGGCTGAAAAATATTCGAGATTTATAAGGCGGTAAACCCACGTGTTTTCGGATGCTTTTGGAATTTTCAAATAGAGTTTCAATTTTTTATTCACGTTCTAATTGGAAATCAGTGTGCTGCAAGGTGCAAGCAGGGAGGGTACAGAGATGAAATTGGGTAAACTCATTCTGCGACTCGAAGGAACATTTTAAGACCCGATTATCACTCGAAAATTTATTAGCGTATTATTTAATCATTAAATAGGTACCTGGTAAGTGAAAAAAAATGGATTTGTATTAAATTTTGTGCATTTATTTCTCATGATTTCGTTTTTCTCTTGTGATTCGATCCCTGTCGTTTGAGCCCAAACCACACTGATTAAACGTTTAGGTTGAAATGAAATTAATTGTTACCAAAGGTTTTTTGGCTAAAATATGGTGGACGTAGGATACCCCGACAAGTGATAAAAATGATTCACCTCCACACCCTAATCTTTCAAAAAATGGGCCTGCAACGCTTAATTGAGTAGGTTTTCTTTGGAAAATCTACTTATTGCGGTTGGTGAGGTATTAGCTCCCAGAGTTAGGGATGGGTACATTTTTCATTTCATGACCTCAGGAAAATTTTGGCAACAATAATTCAAATTCATATATATATACATATACATACAGATAGATATAAGTCAATTTCTAGATCCTACAGTATAGGTCTCAAGTTTTATTTTTTCTACCGAGGCTTGCTGCGCTAGTTTTTTTCAACTGCTCTCGATAGTTGATACGTTTGTCTTGAAAAAATACTAAATCCCAAAGTCTAAAGTATTCAAAAACCACAAAAAACTACTGTAAGGGCAAACATGGATTAATTTTGATGATTTTTTTTTAACTGAAAGATTGGTAGTACTGCTATAGAATGGCCAAAAATTATAGCTTCACAGTTATTTTTTCTGTGGAATTTTTGAAGTTGAAATCTTCTGTAGTATGTTTTCAATGGAAACGTGTCGCTTAATACATAATGAAAAAAAAAATTATGGCGTTTAGTACACTATGAAAATAAATATTTTGCTGATAGTGATTGAATAAGATGTGATTTTATTGCAATAGGAAGTGATTAGTATTAAGAAAAATGGATTCTCCAGATGATCCAAAGGCAGTTGCAACACCTAAAGTTATTCAAAGAAGAAAATTTAATAAATCTAACTGGAAAAGAACATTGGAGGCCAAGCAAAAGAAAAATTATCAAAATAAAGGTTGCTTGACTCGGAATTTGTCAGCATGCCCAAACCGAAAATAAAGTATGTGGTATTCACTCAATAGATCCAGAAGACCTATATTATTTTTATAAAAACTTCTGATCATTGTCAAATGCAATTCTGGAACGTCAGTTCTTGCAAAAATGTGTAACTATTTCTACAGTTAATCGAATTCGTGTAAAGGAAGAAAGTTGTCAGAAAAAATCATGCAATATCATTATTCAGTGTAATATTCAAACAAAGCAAGGAAAGGTTACAGTTTGCAGAGAAGCCTTTCTTGGTGTTCTATCCATTGGTCGAAGGAAATTAGAATATGCTGCTAAATCAATGGTTCAACGTGATGAGGATATGAAAGAAAAAAGAGGTGGGAAAAAGCGCCAATACTGACTTGAAAAACTTCATAATCACTGATATAAAGTCGTACAGCGTTCAAGAACGTCATTATGGCCATGCTGCTGTTTTAAATCGAATGTATTTGTCCACTCAGTTGAATGTTCATTTGATGCACAAAAGATTTGCTCAAAAAAATGAAGAAATAAAATGCAATTATGCCGCATACTACAGAGTTTTCAAGGACAACTTTAATATTGGTTTTGGTTCCGTTAAAACAGATACCTGCTCAACCTGTGAGAGATTTAAGAATGTACTGAAAACTCTGCCAAAAAATAGCCCACTACCAACTACAACTGAAACTTCTCTAGAGAATGAAGCTTTGAATTCCCCAACAAAAAAAGAAATACTGGCTGAGAAATTACTTCATCATTTGCGCTACAAGAGATTTTTTTGCAAATTGAATTTGTGTCCACAAAAACTATTCCAATTAATTTTTATTTAATGCAGAATCAACCACTTCCTAAAATATCCATTGGAAAGCCATTTTATTTGAGGCAAATTTGGTACTATACGTTTGGAATTATTATCCATTAACCAATCAAAGAATTAAATAAATCAACGATATATTACTACAGGTAACTCCTCAAAACTTATACTCAATTTTATAAGTTAGATTTTTTTACTCCTTATGGAAGAGGGTGCAATGAGATAATTTTGTATCTCCTACACTTTTTGGAAACCATTATAATACCATATTTAAAGCAGAACCCTGGGATTCAAACATATTGAGGTTTTTCTCAGATTCATGCACTGGCCAGAACAAGAATTATGCTGCTGTATTTGCCTTAATGAATTTTTGTGCCAAGATAAAAATAAATTTTGATTGGTTTTTCCCAGTTAGAGGACATAGTTTTATGCCTGCCGATCGTTCATTAGTTTAGTGGAGTGGATTATGCAAAAAAGAGAAATTATTTTGGATCCTGAAGAGTACACGATGAAATTTTGAAAATGTATGGACATGTTTTCAAGTTGAGGAAAGACACAGTTGTACATGATTATAAGAAATTATCCAGCGATGTATTGAAGGTTAATATTAAAATTTATTTAAAGTGTTATAGTATGAAAACATTTTATCGACTTTGTTTTTCACAGGCAAACAAAGGGTTTCTTTTGACAGATTGTAAAGTGGTATTTTATAAGTTTCCTGACTTACAAAACATTCATGTAAGCAATTCCTACAACAGTGAAGTAACTTCATGTGACATGGTGAGGAAGAATAAATCAATGCCTGGAACAGTCAAAGCACCTGTAATTTATCCAAAAAATCGAGCCTCCGAAGCAAAATTGGCAGATGTTAATACCATTTTGAAGTGCTTTGGAATAACAGTAAATCCTGCTTTTCATTCTTTTTATTTGATTGCTCCGTTATCTGCTCGTCCTTTTCAACTTCTTAATGATCCAGAAGATGATTCTCAATCTGTTGTTAATGCCGATTTGTTTTAATTTTTCTATTCCTATATCAGAAGTTTGAGAGTTTTTGTTTATTGAAATGAAGAATAAAATTTCATACATATAAATTGGCCTTAAGTACTTTTTAAAACCCACTGTTGTTGATGGTATATTAATTTATGAGAGCTTTAGTATGTATTTAAAAAAAAACATTCATTTAGTACTTTATCAAAACAAACAATCAGTGAAGGTTAGTATGTTTCCATAAAAAATATGAATTTGAATCTTGATTTTCAGGGGTTTCAAATGGTTTTTTGTACATTTTGTTAAAAGAATTGAATTCTGCACACTCAAATACATAAGAAAGCATCAAAACATGATTTTCCATTTTAGTAGCTTTTAGGATGTTTTCAAAATCCACGAATTAGTTAAGAGATGTACGAGTACAATAAAAATATTGTTATACAATAATAATTAAGCGCAGGTACCAACATGAAATTTTAAACCAAAAAGTTTCCATTTATTAATTTTTTTTCCCATAATAATCATAAAAGATGAGATATATATACTACTACCGTATTATACCCGCCCTACAAGCGGGATACGCAGCATAAAAAGTTGTAGTCAAAAATTTTAATCATCAATTATTTGATTAAGTTTCAAATTTAAACAAAAATTATTCTGATACATTATTTGTAGGCAATGAAATCATATTTTTCTGAATTCATCTTTTCTTTCTGCAGAATAATATTACATATTGAATTCGCTTTCTTTTGTTATACCATTGCATCCCTGCCACTTATCACATTTGAAACATCATGTTTTTAATTCTAAGTTGTCTAAAGTTAAATTTTCTTCAGACCTTTCCTCCTGAGTGAACCACTTGACCAATTTTTTATCAAAATCTATACCAGTATGTTCAAAATTAACTTTTATGTTCCCCATTCCAGCCTTACTGAATGATAATTAAGATTTAACCTACATTGGCAACATTTATTTTGACCCCATGGCTGAATATGTGACTAATATAATGTAGGTAACTTAAATTTTCAACCTAAAAAAAGAAAAATCAAATATTGACAAATTAAATATGTTCACTTTTTTCAATTATCACACCCATTACATCTGCTGCCTTCTTGGACGTTGTTTGAATCTCGATAAGGGAATTATAATTTCTGATACAGAGATATCAAGATTTTCTGCTTGAATGACAGAACTTTGTTTCTTAAGCATAATTCCCATTGTTGATATACTTTTGAATGTTTTTTATAACGGCGCTGTTAGAAATTTTGTAACATCTATTCCCTTCCAACAATTCATAAAATTTATCACAGCAAACTAATCTCGCTTCGTTAGTATCATTAAATACTTTGCAGTCGAACCATTTACCATAATTTTTATTTGCACAGTTAGTTCACAATTTTGGAGCGCACATATACTATAATGATCCAGCCTACCAATCCTGGTTAAAAGTTCGCAATCTTTGTAATACCCATATCTGAAATGAAATGTAGGCCTGTAGTCGATTCTGTATTGGTACTAAATAAGCCCATATTAGATACATTTCGTGTGGAATGAATATTTTAATGATGATCACCTGATGTTATATTTTGTTAATGAATGGCAACACTATTTAATAATATGTTTCGGACAATCCACATTTATGTTTTGTAGGTTAGGCACTGTAAAAGTTAATTTTTAATAATTAAGGGATTACCATTTAAACATACCTACATAATAATAATAATAATAATATCAATTTGACTACGTATTGAAGCTAAACTCTGTTAGAATGATAATATAGGCTACACAAAACAGTATATAAGTATATCAAATAAATTGTAATCTTTAAACTTTCTAATTGATTAATACCTCCACCAAAATTTCAGATATTCCGTTACAGTAGTTATTTTGTGATATTGAAAAAACTGCATATAGATATTCTGTTCAGATCATTTTTATGGGAAAATAGCTTTCATCAGAACAGGTTTAAAAAAAAATTCGCCTTTTCCACTTTACATAAAGGCATAAACCTATACTTAACTGTTTAGATTGAAAAAAAAAATCAATTTCAAAAATGAAGAATGAAAAACTTTTTTTTGCTATTATCTTAAACTGCGTTAATGCGAGTCAATGTACAAAATATTATCTCGATTCATGAGATACAAAGATCGTAATGAGATAACAATAAAAGGTACTTCCATTTATATAATAGAAAATAGATATAATATATATATATACACACACATATACAGTATATATCAGTGGTAAAAAAAAAGAAAGAAAAAAGGTATTTTTTGTTCTCTTCTAAAGTCTGATAATCTGCATAAAATTATAAATGTGCCTAAAATAATATCTGAAAATAACTGGGAAATTCTTTCGGGTCACGAAGGTCGCTCTGAGATTTTTTAGCGAAAATTTTCGAAGAGAGGTGTCATAGGTGGATACAAGGGGAGCGAACCGACGTCCTTTCTTGAAAAAAGAGGAGAGAAATCCAACCAAATACCTTTTTTGTCTCTCTGGTACCCAACGCCTGCCACCCGCTAAAATTCCGATTTTCTCAGACCAAATTCCAATTCCGTCCTTCCGTTCAAAAAAGCTGTACCCGCCTACGAGAGGCATAAAATTTTCTGAGGAGGGAGCCGACATTTCCTTCAGACTTGTCGTAATTTACGCTACTGAATGAAGGATACAAAACAAATTAATGTGAAACTGGTAAGTTATTTTGTTGCAAGTAATGAAATGAAAACATTAATAAAATTCATTAACGAGAACGAATTTTCATAACGACAGAACAGGGAAATAAAACTCGAAAAAATCCAAGTCGATGAAAGTGAGAAAAGAAGCGAATGAAAGAGAGAGGATATTATAAAAGATAAATGACAGCAGACAGGGAAGCAGATGATGGGAGGCATGCAACAACGAAAAAACAACCCCATGACCTTGGTCTGATTCACAAACAACAAAACGCTCGAATAAATAAATAAAAATATGATTAAATTCGCAATTAATTAGGCAAAAATGACTCCATTTGAAAAATCTTTTTTTTTTTTTATTTACGGCAACACAATTGCGATAACATCAATTGGAATTCGTACCTCTCCACCTCCCTTAAAACACAAGAGCACAAAGCACACAGGCGAAAAATAAAAAGACAAACACTAAAATCTTGATATGCTGGTTCGAGAATACTAGGTATACCCTCAAATTATCTACTATTACCGAACGAATTTATTCGCAATTTAAAATCAAATTAGGAATATTGCCAACTTGTAGAAACTCATTTATTTGCACGAAAAACGAGTGATTCATAAGTTAAAAGACAAAAAAAAACAAAAAAAAAACAAAAAAAATGACACGACACGACCGCCCCCGCCTCTAAAAACTTCATCCAATCACGACATAGTTATCGAAATTTGCAAATTTAACATTTTTCGAGGAAAATTTGATTTTCTCTCCAAAAACGTAGGTACGTACAGCGGAAGAATATTAGAATTCTTTGATGTGTCAAAAAAAAAAATGAAACAGGACCGTTACATTAATAAAAAGCTTTACAACATTTTTTATTACTCGAATTGGGTGCAAAAGTAAGGTTTTTCTCACATTTTTCAATCAATTTCTTTCGTTATCAAAAACGGGCAATGTAAAATAAAGGACGTACGAATATCCTTTGACAGCCCTAATATTTTATCAATTTTCAAATATATACACATGAATATTCTGTAAGTACTCATTTATTTAGGTAAATTATTTTCAACAAAATAACTTCTGTAATTTTCACATGAAAAAACTAAAATTTGGTCATTAGAGGTACTAGGCAGGCTGCTTTATTGAAAACGGACTTTATAAAATTTTATGCCTATTCAGCGCATATGCTCCGAACATGATTTTGGCTTTTGAGTCGCGTTCATAGGTAATCTAAAGTCGTTTGCGATTTTTTCGCAGTAGAAGAGAAATTCGAAACAAAGAAAGGCTAGGTTCTAGTTTTGGCTTTGGTCGATTCATCGGTTCTCAAGTTAATGACGATTCAGTGTAATTTTATTTAATGTGATTTTTTCTGTCGATGATTCAAGCCTCCCTGCTCCACGCCCTCTTGAACCAACATTCTAAATTTAACCAGCATAGACCCAGTAAATTGTTTTTCATAATTATTCAAAAGTTTGGCCTGAATATGACGACTATTTCTTGTGAGGGGAATGAAGAAAGAAACTTAGTGCTGATCACAAAAAATCAAAATAAACGTGAAAATTGACAGAATTTATTTACGTTACGGACAGGGCCTCCAAACTTCAGCTGTTAATACCCCGGGGCAAATGTCAGAATTTTTACAGTTAAAAAATTTATTTTTGACTTTTTTATTGGTATCTTCGGTGGGGCCCTTAAGCCCCGGAGCTCTACGGCACTGCTCCAGCTGTCCTAGCCTACTGTAGGTCCTGATTACAGATCCAATCAATGTAGTACCTAATTTTAACTCTGTTGAAGGAAATTTGCATTCTGCATCACATTAATGCGAAGACATACGCCACCAAGTCGGTTTTCACGCCCAAACCATCAATCTGACAATCCTAAAAATTTCATAGGATCTACTTTTAATGGGAATTCCAATCACCTATGTTCCAAATTTTTTTCCTCTTGGGTGAAAACTATGACTATTATCGGGTTGATACGAACTGATAAATGTACAAAATGTATAAATATTAGATAGGTAGGTAAATCAATTGATAAATAAATTATCGTATCTTTAATTTTGACCTGACAAAAAAAATCATGCAAATTTATTTTTTGTAAGAGATCATCCTCTTTCGTTTGGCATTGTCGTTTTTTGGGAGGAAAAAATGAATGAAAAGTGAACCTACTTGGGAAAAACCTTCATTTTCCACTCAATTTGGGAAATCGCAAACTAGGCATAGCGTTTTTTATAAGTAGAATTAGTTGTTTGATTTTCTTCACACATCGAAGAACATAATATTCCAACAACATCGGCTAAAGAGATAATTTTTCCCACATAACTTGACGTCTGCTTTCGATAGCTAATATTCTTCCGCCAGTAAATCTAAGAAGTGGGGACAGTTTTTGTTCTTCGACTATTTTTAGGCCGATTGTAGCGTAAATATTTGTCTTTTCATTCGTAGACAGGTAAGTAGGTATAAGTACACTTAATTAAGCGGTCCAATTTTTTTCATAATTCTTTTTTGATAACGTCGATAATAATGTATCGGATACAGTATGTGCGTACGTGCGCGTAGTGTGTGCGCGCGCATACGTGAACGTGCGCGTACACGTAAAAAATAATATTATTAATTCATTCCTCTATGTCCTCCACTACCCTTTCCCAACCGTCAGTAATTTCCGTTATTTATCGCTCGTATACTCTACAAATAAATAAACACCGAGTAGATAAATATAAAATGGGAATCGTTTCAAAGTCGTCGGTTCTGTTCAATTTCGGACACTTTTTTTCAAACGTTTTTTCCCTTATTCTCCCCCTCCTTTTCGAATTGTGCTACTTTTTTAATGCTTTTCAAGTTGTTACTCGGCGCTAAGTTACATTTCCTGATTACGTCCGTCGCCCGACAATTTGTACGTTCCGCGCTCAGTACTTTGTCGACTTTTGTGTGTGTGCGTGGGTGCGCGCGCGCGTGCGTATCTGTTTACCATAGGGCGAGCAAATACAATATGCGATGGTAATTTGATCGAAAATTTTACGAAATTACAAATTCAAAACACGAATGCTCCCATTTTCCTATAGTTTTCATAATCACACCATCACTATACATACCTATCTATTGTGTACACGTACACGAAGTTTCTAACGACGATTTGGAATTTCGAGGATAAAAAATGTAATTCATTTTAGATAACAGCCTCATTCGGAATATCATTTTATTCGTCCCCACATTAAAAGATGAGCCTACGTTTTGCTTGACGTTGCTGGCAAACTTTTTGCTGCCCACCCCGTCCTCTCACTTTTCGCGATAAATTTTTGGGCGAGGAAAATGAAATACAAAATTCGATGTTTTTATTTTGCTCTCTCACTTCAACTAAAAACCTACAATTTTAATTAACGTGCTGTAGACTCTATTTGTTATTTGCCTAAGTCATATCTATATATTTGTCTTCTGCAGAGTGGCAAAAGTATCGTTAGCTTCGTTCTTTTTGACCTTTTATGCAGACACTTCGTAACTTCACTCCAGTCGTAAAAAGTTGAAGAACTGAATATTCTCGCTGCGCCCTACTGACATCATTGAAACGTCAGTAAAACCATTCTTTTAGGACTTACCTACTATAGATGAAGAATAAATTATTGTAACAGCACTGTCGTGGCTCCGCCCACAGGTCCCAGCGCATAGCCTGTGCGCTGGTTCTCCCACTACACTCCTAACACAGTTACGTGGGGATACTGGTGTTGAGGCTAGGCAGTTGTGAGTTACAAGGCGTGCGATGCAGGTGTGTGACTCCAACCAACTTTATATGGTCCCTTGGACCTTAAACCACTTAATTATAAGCTTCTACCCACTACATGGTAGCAGGAGCAATATGGTCTGGTGGTTTGGAATTAACAATTCCCTGAATTAAAAATTCATAGCCTAAAACGCTTCCACTATTCAAACTCCAGACTAAACATCCTCACTTGGACTTTAACTTTTTCAGTTATAAAGGTTCATCGAATAATAATAATTCGTATTATTTTATTTTTTGTCTAACAAACAAAGAAAAATAACTTAATAAAGACTAATCATCTTCTCATGAAAAAATTAGAACTAACAATTCTCCACTTAGAGGCAAAAATAAAAATTTAGCACCCCCATTATTAATGAATTCCTACAAAGAACTCACCATTCTACTATACACGAATATTTATTGATGTATTTTGGGTAATACCGACGAAAAAATTAATAAAATTAATTTTTCCGCCACCCTTAGCATTTATCTGCTCAAAAATATTGCGTATTTTTTCCCCTCTTTTTCATTAACAATGAATTTAAGACAAGAGTAATATCTTCCATATTGTCTAATAAATAAATTATTTAACAACATACAGCACTAATCATGCTACGTCTAAAAAGAAAGAGTCTAAAAAACTCCGCAAATAAAATGCTATTACATTTCTGTTGACGTAAATACGAGCGCATAAAAAAGACAAAAATGGACGAAAAAATCCTATATTTACCTCACTCGCACTCATACGTCTAAAAAATAGGAATTAATAACGTCCAAATTTCGTCTAAATTTAGACAAAAATTCGTGTCATTGCATTTACTCGCCGAATCAAGGTCAAAATCACCTACAATAGATGCGATGCAAGCACCAACTTGCTTCGCATAAAGATTAACCATCTTACTAATACATACACAAATACGTGTAAGTATTACGCACCCTACTAATACACACGTAAAATACGTTCAAGGATGCGTCAGCAACAACAGCAAGGGAAGAATTAAATCAACCACATTGAATTACGCTCATGCACATCACATGGTTTTTTCACCAACGTCCGTGAATTTGTACAAGGATCTTTACCAGTTGCTTGTACAAATTTTTAACGTTGTTGCACCTTTCCTTTTAATTACGCAAATTAATTAATTTTTGCTGTTTTTTGATGCCTTTTACGCATATTTTATTACATACTTTTATTCGCCTTATAATATTTGTGCGTTTTTGTAAAATTTTACGTAATTTCGAGTTTAATTACGCGTATTTTTTACGTCAAGAGGTAGTGGCTAGAAACTTCTACTTCATCTCAACATCAGTCAACTTTCATCCTTAATTCTACCCAAATTTCGGTAAGTTTATTTAAAGGACCATATCCTTACATTCTTAAATAATTATGCAATTGTTTAGAATATTAATTTCTCACGTATTAATTAGACTTTAACGTCTTTATTTTCATCTGAAATTTTTTATGGACTCATCATCCTATTCACGAAAAAATTATAGGTCTCAGATCTAAATAATCTTTAGCCTATATATTATATTTTTGTGTGCATAT
This sequence comes from Ericerus pela, assembly GCA_011428145.1. Classification (NCBI taxonomy): domain Eukaryota; kingdom Metazoa; phylum Arthropoda; class Insecta; order Hemiptera; family Coccidae; genus Ericerus; species Ericerus pela. The sequence goes on from WOFM01000095.1 coordinate 327,479, forward strand.
TTTTCAAATAGTGACGTGAATAGAATTTTATTCTTTTGCCTCAGGGTCACGCCCAATTTTTTTATTGGCACCCTGATACTTAGAAAATTTTATTGAATTTAGAACTTATCATTCTTGTGCGTAATATTTGAATTTGCGTCCTAGGGTCATTCCCAATTTTTAATGGCTCCTTAGAACTTGTGAAATTTTTTAAAATTTTTACAATTTTTTTTGAATTTACCATTCTTGTATTAAAAATACGTATTTTCATCCTAGGGTCACGCCCGATTTTTTAACAACACCCTAGGACTTGTCAAAAATTTTAACTTTTTTTGTATTTTCTAGAATTTATTATTCTTGTATTCAAAATACGACTTTTTGTCCTAGGGTCACGCCCGATTTTTTAACGGCTCCTTAAGACTTAGAAATAATTTTATTATTCTATGAATTAAACATTCTTGTAACTAAAAAATGAATTTTCGTCCTAAGGTCAGGCCCAATTTTTCTTTAGTCGCAAATACTTAGAAAAATTTCGAAAATTCAGTACTAAAAATACTCAAAAAATCGGACTAAAAATCCACTTAACGTAATATTGATATTTATCATTTAATACATGGTAAATCAATAATTTCACACTAGTGAGAAGAAGTTTGTGTTGCTGACACTAATACTTTAAAAAATTTAATTTTTCTCGGCACCTTTCCTTAATAAATAAAACATTTAACACACGTCGTAGTAATTAAACAGCAATAATATGCAGATGAAATCTAAAAAATTTATTTTTTATTTTTCTGTTCTCAGTAATACATAAAAATGACAGAAAAAGGAAATCAAGATTCCCCCATCTCTTCCCAAAAAGAAAACAACTTGTTAGATCCCAATAATCTCCTATGGTCCGATGAAATAGACAAAGAACAAGCTGCTGAAGCTAATAAGGCATCTGAATCCCAAAAAGCTGATGAGGCTCAAAAAACAAAGGCTTCTGAAGCCCACAAAGCTGATGAAGCTCAAAAAGCTGCCAAAGCTCAGAAAGTAGCTAAAGCTAAGAAAGCTGACAAGAAAAAAGCGGCTGCTGCAGCCAAAAAAGCCAAAGCGGACTTCGCTGCCAAGGAAAAGGCTGAACTAGCCGCTTGTGAAAAAGCTGAGGAAGCTGCCCGAATCCGTGCAGAAGAGGATAGGGCCCGTAAAATTACGGCTGAAAAACAAGAAAATGAGCGAAAACTCCTTCAACAATGTGAAGAACGTCGCAAAAAAGAAGAGGACGCAGAACTCCTTAAACGTTCGAGAGCAATCTACGACACTAAGGGATCTCGACGAAGACGCAGTCCCAGTAGGGAATCATCGGACTCAACATCCTCAGATGACACCTACGTAGCCACCACCATTGTGGAGGATTGTGAATCCTACGCATGGCGTATTGAAAAAATCCTTCAAACGCCAGTCTTAGAAGGCTTTGATTATGAGGCAATCCTATGTGAAAAAGATGCGATTGACTCATGTATTGAAGATCTCAAAAATCTCTCCACTAAAACGGATAAGGATTTAATCATCCATGCATGTAACTGCAGACGGGATTTATTAGTTAAGCGTTCATGCTTAATTAAGAAATTCTCACCTGCAGTTGCACCGCAACCTGTTCCCCTCTGGGATTTAACCTCCCTTCAACTACAGGAGGAGGAGCAGCGTAAAAAGCTAGCGGAACAAGAAGCCAAACAGCTTGCTCGTGCCAAAGAAATTGGCAAGTCTCTCACCAAGGCTCGTACTGAGATTAACTATACCTTTCGTCAGTACAAAAAATGGGAAAAAACCATCATGGAACTTGAGAAGAAGATTTGGGAAGAATTTCATCTCAATGTTGTTGAATTTGAGACTAAATATCTCAAAGGAATCCAGGAAGCTCCTGCAGGTTTGCCAAACCTACCACCATCAGAAGAGGATGATGTAGATCTCGATCCCACATCAGCTCAAGGATCAAAAATCCCGTGTCTTGTAAAGGGTAATCAAACATCCAATACTATTAAACGTACGCATGCTATGATGACTAATGATGATTCTGAGGAAAATGAGCATGTGACCACTTCTAAAAAATATAAAGGTGAATCATCTCAAATTCCAAAAGAAAATTCATCGACATCACTACATAATTTATCTATGATTAACCATCCTGTATTAGATAATGAGGGACTTCAATTCCCACAAGAATCATCTTCTGGAATTAACGTTTCACTTTCTACAAATCCACTTTCTTTTGGCTATATTCCTAAATGTTGGGAACAACAACCTCAAGATAATGTAGAAACTGGTTTCACCAACCTCAAGCCACCTAAATTTTATTTAGAGAAATGGAACGGGGATATTTTACGATATCCTGGTTTCATTAATGGTTTTGACGAATATGTAAACAAACGTAAGGATATTCCAATCTCTCAAAAGATTAATCTCTTACAAGGTGCCTTACCTAAATTTATTAATGACAAAATAAGTCACTTTTCGCCTGATATAGTTGGTTATCATCAACGTCTAAAATTTTTAGACAGTAGGTTTGGTGATGAATCAAAAATCAGAGCAGCTCTCTGGGAAAGCCTAACAGCAATCCCCACTACTACTAACGAAATTTCTTCAATTTTGGACAGTTTAGATACTATTTCCATTTTAATAGAAAGATATCATTCGGTCTGCCCAACCGTTGACGAGGAACAACTTTATAACATAGTTATTAAAAAGTTTCCTCCTAGGTCATATCAATATATTCTTAAGTCTAACGAACGCCACGTCAAACATTTGTTTGAAGCTATTCGAAATTTTATAAAAATAAGGGAACTTTCAGACCCTAGTAGCACGTTTGGACCAAAGAAAGGTGAAAAACCTCAAAAACAAAACAAAGGTACTAACCAACCTAAAGGCAGGAAAAATGTTGCTATTACATCAAATGAGTCTAAAAAAGGAAAAGATAAATCTAATCCTAATAAAAAAGGCCCTCCTGCTAAACGTGTCAAAACGTCTGAAACTAAAGATTTTGTATCATCTTTGTTCACAGCTTCGGATGGAACAGTATTCCTCAAATTACCGAAAGGGAAAAAGATCCCCATCAGCATTCTACGCACCCCCCTAGTTCCACAACAGTGATGGTGCATATTTTGTGACAAGCTGCACCACAGCTTATGTTGCATTGTCAACACGCTCAAAGAGTGTAAATCGTTTTATGACGAGCATGACCTGTGCATCAAATGCGGTTTTTGTCATGGTGATGATGAGGAGTTTTGCCGGCACATCCCGCCAGCATATTGCAGATGGTTAGACTGCATGGGCAAAGGCCATCATACGAACCTTTACCCCAAAGCTCCTTACCTAATTACCATGGGGAAATGCGACGCTTGGACAGCAGTCATGAAAGATTATAAGGCGTACCTGCCTGAAAAAAGTATGTCTGACAAACATTTAAATTTTAAAGAAATTAATACTTCTTCAAATGACCATCAATCTTTAATTCCACAGCCAGACAACAAGGTCAAGGATGGCGGATCTAAACAATCCCAAGGAGCAGCTCCAAAGGCGCCTACACCATCAACAGTGGTTACAACATCAGGACTACCAATCCTCAGTGAGTCTTGTTCATTTTTTAATAATAATGATACTTCTGCGCACTTTCTTACGTTTCTATCGTATGTTTATGTGTCGAATACTTCAGAACCTATTCAATTAATGGATTTTTTGACTCCGGTAGTAAGGAAACTTACATTACCGACACTTTTGCAAATATGCACCTTAAGGAAAATTTTTTGAATGAATCTCAAATTTTATGATTTAAAGGTGCTGCAAATTCAAAATCAAGTGAATTTAGATCTCACAAGATGAAATTTAACCTCCAGAAACCTAATGGAACCAAAATTCCTCTTTTAGCAAATACTGTACCGTATTTGGCTGAAAATCTTAGTCAACAAAATTTCACAGAATTCAAACTTCTCTATCTACAATATGATCATATTGAGTTTTCTGAGTTGGACCGTGAACATACAATACACTTACACATAGGAAATGATTATATGTGGTCCTTCGTGAAAAATGTTAGACAACTTTCTCAAAATCTGACTCTTATAAATACAGATTTTGGCCATATGCTTGGCAGATCCCTCAATCCCTTGGTGGAAAGTGATGTTTTTACTACAATGTTCTTTACCTCACCCCAAAGTGTAGAAAACTTATGGAAATTAGATACTTTAGGTATTGAAACCACTAACCTGGTTGAAGCTGAAGCTGAGGCTGAAGCACTGATTATTTTACAAAGATATAACGCTTGTTAATAACCGATACCAAATTAGATGGATGTATAGGTTTGACTCACCTCCATTACTTGATAATTATCGTTTAGCGATTAAACGTTTAGATCAACGATTACCTAGAATGGTTCTTTCATCTGTATGATCAATATTTTCATTCTTTAATAGATTTGGAAATGATTGAACAGATAGACCACGAGAGGCCTGCTAAATTGGCACATTATTTACCCCATAAAGGTATCTATGACCCATGTAAAAGCACTCCTCTTCGTGTCGTATTCAATGGTTCCACAAAAACTAAAAAATCGAATCATTCGCTGAATGACTGTATGTACAAAGGAAAAATTATCTTAGTGGATTTAATCTCCATTTTGCTAAGTTTCCGCAAAGATCCCTATGGTATTGTAGCTGATATAAAGAAAGCCTTTCATCAGATTGGACTACATCCAGAGGGTAGTGACATAACTCGTTTCTTTTGGATTAAAGATCCTGCAAAACCTTCAGATTTAACCAATCTCTTATTGTTTCATTTTTGTCGTGTACCTTTTGGCATAGTAACCGCCCCTTTTCTTCTGGCAGCAATTTTGCTGTACCATTTTCAAATGGTTGATAAGGAGTTCCACGACAAATTTCTACAACAATTTTATGTTGATAATTTAGCAACATCGTTGCCTACTTATGAAAAAGTAAAGGAATTATATGTCAAACCTAACAAATTATTCAATGACATTTCCATGCAACTTGCTCTATGGGGAACTAACTGTAAACAAATGAGACAGGAATTTGATCCTTCGTATGCTCTTGATAAACCTCTAGTCAAGGTCTTAGGTCTAGTTTGGGACGTGGAAAAAGATGTTATGTACATCCCTACCCCTAATGCTATCACAGCTTGTTGGACAAAAAGGTTATTTTTAAAAATAATGTCATCCTTTTATGATCCACTTGGATGGTTTGCTCCGTCCTTAGTACCTTCTAGATCATTTATGAAAATACTTTGGTCTGAAGGGCTAAAATGGGACTAACCAATCCCCGCAAAATTGCAACTAGTAGCTACAGACATTTTAAATGATTTGATGCAAACTACTAGCTACTGTCTTCTGAGACAACTTTATGTAGGGATTTACAATCCCAATGTCTGTCAATTGCATGCATTTACCGATGCATCCAAAACAGCATTTTCTATGGCAATCTACGTACATTTCCATAATCAGGAGTCAAATTCTTAGTCAGTACATTTTCTTATGGGAAAATCTCGCGTAACACCTATGCGACCCATAACCATTCCGAAATTGGAATTAATAGCAGCCTTAATCGGTGCTAGAGGTCTACGTACTGCTCAAAAATCTATGGATCTAACAAATCTCCCTGCATTTCTATGGTCAGATAGTGTAACGGCCAAAAGAGGTGGTGAAGTACCTAGTTAGAACCACTTTCAGTGTTACACCATACACGAAATATCACGTACTTTAAAAGCAGTAATACTTCTAAAATAAATTCAAGTTTATCATCCACAAACTATTGTGGACTTTAACATTTGTTAGAGACTCAATAATATTTTATAACACACAAGTGAGTTTAAACATTTAATAAAATAATAATTTGTACATTACAGTACATACACATACGTTAATATTAATACATATACAATCACAATTCAACAAGCAAGACTATCTGTTCACTAGAGACTTCTACTAGAGAGGTTCCAGGTACTTAGAAGTAGCTGTCGAGGAATTGTGTCTTATTCCACTGAATCGGGGGATTATATACTCGTTCAGTGTATGAAAACGTACGTGTCGGAAAGGTAAAGTGAGGTAGGGTGTTGTTATTATAGGGTTGTGCTGACTCGTCGAGTACTTGAGGGACAGGCACAACTAGGTCATGAATATACAGAAGGTATAACTATATTCATAAAATTGAATACGGGTAATTTAGTGGTTGTTTATAAAGACTTATAGGACGTTTATTGTTGATAAATATCTACGTTTTTGGTGTTTGAAAATGTGTAGACGAATATGTTCGTCATTTCTAAAAATAGACAAAAATATACGTTACACAATTCTCCGGGGGGAACAAAAAAAATCTGGAAAAAAAAAATTTTTCAAAGTCTATCCAACAAGTACAAATTTCTTATTAACTATGCATGATTAAAATTATGTCATATAATGCGAGTATATATTCTTAGAATAAAATATTTTACAAATATTGATTATGAGTAACAAATTTTTTTAAAAATATATATAGGAAGTTAATATATCGCATTATTTTGCGTAATTTTTTTTTACAATGCTGTGCTTTTTGTTAAATTAGAACAATTTCGATGGAAGGTTAACTTTAAATATACAATAATAAAAATTAAAATAAACGAGATTGTAATTAACCACAATAAGAATATCCCATTGACAAAGGTTGGATAATCATTAAAGTTTTGGTCGGGTATTTGTAGTTCAATGGATTTAATTTTGTTCTCCAAGTCGTTAATGGGAACAGTGTGGGGAACAAAATTTTTCCATTTGAGATAGTAGACCTTTGTCGTTGCCAGGTCAAAAGGTTCCGTGGAGTCAGAAAAATATGTCCACAGTAGTGGTAAATGATTTTCGATTTTAATAGTCTCTTCCAATGATTCAGAGAGGCAGGGGATTTCTATTGGGATAATTACTGTATTTTTATTGTTTTTGTCAATATTTTCAATTTGGATATGACAAGGTACATCCAGGATAAAGGTTCCGGGGAGTTATTATTGATTTTTAGTTTTTCTGATTTTTTTGTAATAGAATTCGTTGCTACATACGTTACAGATAGTAAGTGTGTACTTACGTGGCTATTAGAATGCAAAATATTACCTCAATTTGTTTCAAATAGGGTAAACGAAATCAAAAGCAATAAAGCTGTTGAATATCGTTATGTACCTTCGGATGAAAATCCCACGGACATAGGATCCAGAGGATCCACTGTGGAAAATTTAATTCAATCTTCATGGTGGACTGGACCATCTTGGTTATCCCAAGACTCCAGTTTTTGGCCTAAAACAGACCTTCATATTCTTGAAACTTTACCTGACCAACCTGAGGAAGATTCCACACCAGTGTACTGTACACTCAGAGAATGTTTAAGCATCTCACCTAAGTTTACCACTTCTTTACCTGTTGAGTCGGACAATATTTACGATAAACACAGATCTGCAAAGTTGCTAAGGATCCAAAAATCCTTGAAAAGAAATATCCCTCACTTCTTTTTGAATTTGGAAACTACCAAATGTGAATTAATATTGCCTAATTCTACTCCAAATCCTATACAGGAAACAGACACCGAAATAAGTCAATTTTCACAACCATTGAACTTGTCAAAAAGTCATCAAGACATTAAAAAGTCTCTAGTACCATATTCGAGTTTCATCCACTCGCCAACCAACACTCCTTTTGGGATTAAAATTGAAAACTTCAATTCCCTTCATAAGCTTATTAATACATTTTACCATTGTCTCAAAGCTATCTGATAATTTAATTATCAGAGGATCAAAAGGAAACGTTTGTTGGAGTCATATGCCATCATGGACTGTAACTTTCATTTTGCGGTTCTATGTTTCATTATGCTGAGCAAAAAAAATATTTTTCCAAGATATTTGAAATGCTCTTGAAGGATAATCCACCTAAACATGTTTCATATGAAAATTTTCATATTTGTTTAGATCCTTCTGAGATTCTGCGTACAGTAAATTACTTACCAGAAATACCATATGCAAAAGATATGCATAACCCCATATTACTGCATCCTAAGTCATATTTGACAGAGCTTATTTTAATGCATACACATCTAACCAATGTACATACGGGTATTAAGTTCACTTTAGCTGACTTCCGTAGGCATTATTTTGTTCCTAAAGCATTAAAACTGCTCCTACAAATCTTGAAAAAATCATGTATTTTGTGCAAAAAATCTGAAACGAGACCGTTTAAGCAACCGATGCATGCATCTTTGCCAGATTTAAGGTTAATACCCTTCACTCACCCTTTTACCTATATGGGTGTAGATATATTTGGACCTTTTCCTGTATTTGACAAATACTTACCAAAAAGGAAAAACCAATTGGTGACACAAACCACTCCTATTTATAAGAAATGGGTATTGATATTTACATGCCTCTCTACGAGGGCTGTATATCTCTTTTCTGTTTCGTCTTTAACAACGACAGAAATTTGGGCTGCATTTAAGACCTTTTTTGCCGATAAAGGAACCCCTAAGGCAATTCTCTCTGATAATGCAGCTCAATTCCAATTGATTTCAGTGTATTTACCTCACTACTGGACCACTTTCTCCGAAAACTCGGAGATAAAGGACAGTATGGTTATGAAAGGCATTAAATGGCATTTCATACCAGCAAAGGCACCATGGTATGGTGGAGTGTATGAACTCATTATCGGAATAATAAAGCAAGTCTTTTACCGTGTACATGGTCATACTTCCATATATATCCATACCTTTCAGTCTAGTATAAAAGACATACAGACTATGGTCAATCAAAGACCTCTGTGCCCATCATCTGATGATCTAGGTCAACATACCTTGACACCAGCGCATTTTCTCCATGCAAACTTAGGACACTTAACAGTCCCTCCTGACAAGATGTCACAGGATTCAACTCCTACAGCTAGACAGCTATTCGATATGTGGAAACTTGACCAAGATTATCTCACAAAACTGTGGTTATCTTGGAAAAGGGAGTACTTACTCTATCTTAGGGACAGGCCACCTACAGCATTACCTAACGCATATCAAACGGTATCTTACAGACCACAGGTAAATGACATAGTACATGTGTTAGATTACACGTCTAAATCTGGAGTTTACAAACTCACTCGGATCACCAATCTGGAAAAATTGCAAGATGGAAACATCAGACATGCGAAAATTGAATTTTCTAGCAAAAAACAGTCTTCTCGACCGCTGAAATTTCTAGCTCCCCTCGAGCTCAAATCAAGGAATAATAACGATTAGAAATAATTAAACCTTTATTCTTGATTTAGATGAACCTCTGACTTGACACTTGTAGACCTAGATTTAATAATCTCCTAAATGTCCCTGGGGTCCGCCATAATTGAATACTATGCTGGTAAAAAGGTATACTTTTGATTTTTTGGCACCCACTATTGTTGTCAAGTTACCTCACGAAGGATCACGGACAATAGGCGACAGAGTACTCATATAAAACACTAACAATGTTCGCAATATGCTAATTCCCTGACTATTCCTTTTACAGAATCCGTTCTCTATGGCCAATAAAAATCCTCAATTCCTCTTGCTAAGGCGTCCAGCAACTGCCAGAAACGATGTTTCTCAAAAATGTATATATATATGTATATAAATATACCTTTTTGCGTTTGTAAAAACATTTCTACAATTTTTTACTTTTATATTTTTTAAATAAAATTTGTACTTGTCATGTCTTTTTCTATTTCAGATTAAAGGTGAATCTCATGGGGAGCCTCTAAAAGCTTCCCATGTCCACCACCCTCAGTGTCGTGGCTACGCCCACAGGTCCCAGCGCATAGCCTGTGCGCTGGTTCTCCCACTACACTCCTAACAGAGTTATGTGGGGATACTGGTGTTGAGGCTATGTAGTTGTGAGTTACAAGGCGTGCGATGCAGGTGTGTGACTCCAACCAACTTTATATGGTCCCTTGGACCTTAAACCACTTAATTATAAGCTTCTACCTACTACAAGCACTACAAATTGGCGCAAATGCTTGAATGCTTCGGTCAAAGCAAACATTAATCCTCTCAGCAAATCGACACACACTTAATTCTCGGAGAAAACGGTTGAAGATCAGATCGAAATCGTGTTCTGAGATGACACTCGTACCGCAGTCATATTTGAACCATTCTGAATTATGAATGTTTCGTCCATACCAACCAGCATAATATGAATTATACTAGAAATATAATAATCTACGTTTTACACGGCGTTCAGTGAGACCAGATACCCCTCTTCCATAAACCCAACCCTATCCGTTGAAAAACATTGTGGGTATAGGAAAGGATTAGAATCTATGGTCGTAATTATCTTAAAAAAAGAGATAATTAAAAATTAATTTTTTATTTCGGTCAGTATGTTTCTTTTGGAGAAAAACTTGATTCCTTCAAACTTGCTTCTATTTTCCTATACATGTGGGCACCGAAGAATTGAATCTGTTAATAATTTTTAATAGATTTTAGTGAATTTCAAAAGAATTTTCCAAGGAAATAGGCCATTTGTTATTTTCAGTGTTTTCAGTTTTCAATTTCGCGGTGTGAATTTTTTGTCATTTTTAAAATGAAAATATATCAAAAATTTATTATTTCTGATAGTAATTAGAAAACGATTTCAGTTCTGTATCCAAATACTACTCGCAGCAAAATGAATGAAATAAGGACGAGGTAATCAGAATTTTTTTTCTCGAATAATTCAATAATATATCGCTAGGGAGAAAAATGTCGGTTAATCAATTAGAAATAATTTGATAATAGGTGAATTTCAGAAACACTAAAATTCGTGTTATGTACGAGTAAAATCACACGTATACCTCAGAGTGAAATAACTAATATGATGCTATAATGAAATCCTGCGAGAATCGATAAAAATCTACTTTTTGGCAATGAACCTAAATTGTTGAATTTTATACTAATTATTTCCTGGGAGTTTCCAGTATAAATTACCCGACTGAATGCATTTTTAATGACACAAAATTAAATAGATAAGTCAATTTTTTAATATTAAACTCTCAATTTTTCGGAACTTTTCAAACATTTTTTGGCACTTCAAAAATTTCAGCCAGATTGATAGTAAAAAATGTCAATTTCGGAAAATTAAATAACTCGAAACAATCATGGCCTATGTGAGTACCAAGTATCAACATAAGACAACAGGACTACGGTAAAAACTGATGCAAGAGTAGTTTTCGTACCTACAATGTCACGTTTTTTTTTTTCTACAAGCTTATGTATTTTCTAACTAGGTCAATATGTTTTTAACCATCATAGTGGGGTACAGGTTATCGCAGAGAAATATGAAAAACGTTAAAACGACCTGAATCAGCCAGCCAACATTTTCATCAACTGAAGCACTTTCGACTATGGCCGCTGCTGATTTTAAACTGTGAAGGAGGATGAGTTGGAGTGAGAAAGTAAAACTCAGAAATCGAATTAAAGTTTTATTTTAATTTTTTTCACACAAACCATCCCGAAATAGATGAAATAAAAAAAGTTTTGTTCAGTTTCCCTCAAAAAATTTTTATGTGGTCCAAAGGGAAATGTAGGTAGTCACTAATCCAGTCACACAGTCCACTAGTGACAAGTCAGCACTAGAAGAACTAAAATCAACGATCGATGTGCAATATAAACGTTAAGCAAAATATTAAATGATGACAGAAAAACAATTTTGTTTTTAATCATTTAATATTCAGTAGCTATTCATACACCACTGAATCGGTATTCATTCTAGTTCCTCAATTCGTGTCACGAATTTACTACGGGAAATTTATACTAATTGTTTACCAAATTTTCTTTTCATTGTAAATACTGAACGTACATATTACGCAGGTTAGGAATACATTGTTTTTTCCTCGTAATTTCGACTTATGGCTCTGTAGGTTCCTGTGATCACTTCAACCCTGAAAAAATTCAATATATGTTTTGAGAATTCGTATTATATTTTCTACGCACTTATAATCTCTCTGATCCATATTGATGAGCAAAAGAAAGATCAAGATCAAAACTAGCTGCCATGTAACGATGGTCTTGGTCTTTCGAACAAGATTTTACTTCATACTATTGATGGCATGTCGGCTACACTTGCCGTTCAATGTCTTCCCAGAATATGCACACAGATATCGCTTGACTAACTAAAAAACACTAATAAATTTCAAAACATGGAGAAATATCGCTGCCGCGCATCAACTGCGGTAAGTGTGTATTTTCCAAAAGTGTCAAATTTTATAACGGCTGCAGCAATTCGAAAACCAGTTGACCGATTTAGCTCAAATTCAATACAAAAAAACTAGTCCCTAATAGTCTCCAACTGCCATAAAAATTTCAAGCCAAAATCTTCAAATTTACGAGATTTATCGTGATGACAACATGGTGGATTTGCAACATTTTGAGAACCCCTCCCTCCGAAACTAGAGATGAATTTCAAAAAATTTAACACGAAAGTGTGGCCCACGAAAGTTTCTAACACTACTCCCAGTTTCATTGCCATAGATCAAACAGCAGAGGCTCTACCGACTTCCAAAAAAAGTTCCAAATGAGCAAAAAGTATAAATACCTATATTATATACACATTGTGTACAGAAGAATTTGAATGATCTATATATTCGTGATCTACGATTCAGGATCGGCGCTTTTCCACAGGTCCCGCCATTGCAATGAATGTAATAATTATATAGGAAAATATACTGAAAATAGGCAAGTACTGTAAATTATTTATGTAGCAAAATGGCCAATATTCTACTGGTTGTTCGTATTTTCTCTCAAGCTTTGGCATTAGACTTGGTCTAAGAAAGTGGATGACCACGACCAAATTTGCTCATTATTGCTCTGATGGTTTTCTTTGAAGAAGCAACCGTCATGAGTTTTCACTGAAATCTTACGCGCAAAAACTCTTATTATAGGTTTGTTACTCGTTTCATGAACCCAGGAAGTTTTTGGCATTATTAGCTGAAATTTATTTATATATAATATACATATTTCTATTTTATACGGTACAGGTTACAATTCTCATCAGATAGTCATGAAATTTTATATATTTATTGTAACCTAGACAAGGACGAACCCTATTATTTTTTATCCAGATTGGCCGGATGGTAAGTCCGATACATCCCATTAAGTTGAATTTTCGGGGCAAAAATGGTTCTAAATTGAGTAATTTTCGACCAATAGTCACTAAATTTGGTAAAAACATTGAATATATCATATTAGGTTTGATTCGCGGGTTACAAGCGAACCCTAGAACCATAACTGAAGTGAAATGGGTTAACCTCAACGACCCCACCCTCTAAAAAAAGTGTACCTCGGCCACACGTTAGAAGTGAATTTTATTCTTCAACAAACAAATCCGCGAATATAGATACCAATGAAATAGTAAAAATGTATCCGAATCAACCTCTGAAGCAAAATGAGGGGTTCAATACAAAAATTAAGTATAAATTTGAACTCAGTCCCTCAAAAAATGTAACAGACGATATATTACTCACCATTTCCATCCAAAAATGAGCTTAAAATTTGAACTCGGCCTAATAAAATATAATCATCCCAACCTTTTTTAGGGGTCACAGGCGTCCACAATGAGTGGTCCAATCCAGAAATGAACTGAAAATTTTAACTCAGAGCCTCAAAAAACAAGATGGATAATATATCACTCAATTTTTAAGAGAAAAATATTCTAAACCTTCGCCTATTGAAATTTGGAATCTGAACTGAAACAACTGAAATTTCGGAATATTTAAAACATAGTGCAACGACGGTTCAAATCCCGATAGAGCAACCGCATTTTCTTTTTTAATGTATCGAATTTAGAAAATCGGGTTTCGTCACGACATCGGGCTCAACTTGAGATACGTTATTTGAGAATTTTGGTATTTTCGATTCGGACATCAATACAAAATGGCGTCATCAGAAAAGTTGTTACGCAAGTGGGTACATAAGAAGCTCCGCCTTGCTCGCTTCAATTATAACATTTGAAAAATTTTGTTTCAATTGGCTAACGATTCATCCGTCAAAGTGATTTGAAAAAATCTCAAACTGTTGCTAAGAAAAGAAGATAAATTCCAGATGAACCAACAAAGCTGGTTGGAAAGCAGGATTGCTAATATTTTATTTGCTAAGCAATCATTCAATAACTTGCGTACATTTTTTATAACCTCACAATATAATTTTATTCATTATTAATTTCTTTGACACTTCATTTTAAAGGTAATTTTTTTTACCTCTAAATACTTTTGACATTTTGATCTTTTTATCGTACCTATTTATTTATTTACATATTTTTTTTTGGTTACGAAACCCCAATTTTCTAGCGTGGCTTGCTGCGTAGTTTTTTTGTTTTCATTTCATTTTAATTATTTTTTCGAAAATGTCTCAATTTCTATTTAGAATAAATATCTCACAGCGCAACAGTAAACTGTATTTTCGATAGAAACATCAAAGATGTACCAAATACATCAAGCAAAAATAATGTTGTCTTCAGCTGCAGCTTGAACTGTGATGCTGGTCTACAGATTTAACGCACACGAACGCAGCAACGTATATTAATGTAATAATTTGCTCTTTTTTACATGATAATTAGCGCCATGTGAAGGTTTACCTTCGAGTCCCGCAGCGTTTACAATATTGAGACCACTGCAATATGTTTTTATGCCAGAAATTCCAATCTTTCAAAGAGTGCTCACCTCCGGGTGTATACTTCACAACTTCAGGCAAAAGCATATGAGCCGTGCACTGTGTTTACAGCCGCATGCCACTCGCACGTGGTTTATTTCATTTTCTTTTTCTTTTCATTTTTTAATTAATTTCTTTTTTCCCTCTTTTTTTTACATACGCCCCTCCATCGAGCACCTATTTAACGTCCGCAGCAGCCCATTTCTACTTCCGCATGATGCAAGCCACCCATAACCGTGAAACTGCTAACCCAAAACTGGCATTCGATATTCGTAGTATTAGCATACATTATCTCCTACCAACAGCTATCATACACTGGTAAACTGGTTTTCTACGAATGCGTTACGTTATACTTATTACTTACTGTATAGGTATACGACGTTTATACGAATGTACGAAAATTAGTCATCGACCAGAGAGAAAGAGACAAAAAAGTAGATGGAAAAGAAAAATAAGAGAACGTAGTTGCTTTATATAATACACACACATAAATACACAATACAGGTAGCCAATACGAGTTGTTGACAAAAATGTTCGTTCTTTACTGGTCAACATAGCTATATACCAGGTGAAATGGGAAAAGAATAGGGTCAACGTCCCATGACCTGAGAGAAAGTTTAACGAAACTGAAACGAACAGAAAACTATTCTAAAAATAAATAAATAAACTAAGTAAGATTCGCGGGTTGCAAACGAACCCCAGAACAATAAATGAAGTTCCCCCTAGAAAAAGCGTATCTGGGCCACATCATACATGTTAGAAGTAAAACTTTACAATCCAATAAACATACCCGAAGATGTATCACAATAAAATAATAAAAAATTTGACTAACCAACCCTTTAAGGGTTACAAGGGGCAAAATGAAAAGTTCAATATAAAAATGAACTTAAAATTTGAACTCAGCGCCTCAAAAAACATAACCAACGATGTATCACTCAATTTTCTAAGAAAAAATTATTCTAACAATCTAATTAATGCTTTAATCCAAAATGAACTGAATGTTTGAACTCAGCGCCTCAAAAAACATTTAAAGATGATGCAGATAGGTATCACTCAATTTTTCAAAAGATAATATCCGAACCCTTTGCCTATTAAAGTTTGGAATCTGAACTGAAAGAATTGAAATTTCCGAATAATAAACATTCATGCAACGACGGTCGTTCAAATCCCGGTAGAGAAACAGGGTTTTTTTTTCTTTCAAATAGAAATTAAAAAATCGGCCTTGGTCACAACTTGGGGCTTAATTTGAAATAGTTATCTGAAAATTTCGATAATTTTTGGTTCAGCCATTTAAGAGCAATAGAGTTATCACAAACGTTGTTCTGTGAATGCGTACATAAGGAAGTTTCGCTCGACTTTGCCTCACTCGCTTCAATAGTAAATAAATAAATAAATAAATAAATAAATAAATAAATAAGGAAAAACTGAAAATAATACTATTTAGTCGGTTAAGAAAGAGAGAAAAAAAAACAATAACAACAACAACAATAAATAAAATGAGAAAAAAATAAAACCATAAAGAAGGTAAAGAATCGTGCATGTTAAAAGAGAGACTCGAGTAATGACAAAATGTGGTGAGAGGGAAGAGAAAGAGGCCAACTTAGATGTAGAAAAAGAAGAGAGACGATGAAGGAGAGAGATTCAACGATTATGAACCGTTAAAAAATGAAAGTACCGTAGATATTCGAAAGGTGGAACATGTTCCATCGACTGCTCGTTTCGTAAATGAAACATACAGCGAATCGCAATGGATCAACAACGTATAGTAACGTACTGCACAGAACGCATTCATGAAATCACTACAAAGCTCTCTTTTCTACATACGAACGTTCAAACACACATACGCATTATTTTCTTGCCAGGTATAAACCATATGGGTACCATAAACAAGTTCGCTTCACCATCTAGGTACTTTGGCACCGCAGAGGACATCTTTAAACAGGACTTTTTAGGTGCATGCATAATGTCAATAATAGACTGACAATAGTGTGTATTTTCCAAAAGTGTCAAATTTTGTAATGGCTGCCATTCGAAAACCAGTAAACCGATTTCGCTTAAATTCAATATCAAACTAGTCCCTAAGAGTATCCAACTGCCATAAAAATTTCAAGCCAAAATTTTTCAATTCACGGGAGTTATAGTGATGACAATATGGTATATTTGTAACACTTTTACCAATTTGAGAACTTTTCCCTCCAAAACTAGCGAATGAATTTCAAAAATTTTAACACGAATGGGTAGCCCATGAAAGCTTCTAACACTATCCTAAGTTTCATTGCCATAGTTCAAACAGCGGAGGCTCTACAGACTCCCAAAAAGTGCTTAAATGGGCAAAAAGTGGAATATATATATGTATATTTATTGTGTACAGAAGAATTTGTGAGACCCATACATTCGTGATCTATGAGTCAGGATTGACGCTTTTCCACAGGTCCAGCCCCTAGGTCCCATCACTGCACTGAATGAAACAGTTGGAAAATAGATATGAATAAGGACATGCGAAAAGCACTGACAGAAGACCATATCCTAACTCGAAATGAATTTAACAGCACACATCACGAACGTATAACAAATGCGCACTCAAGTCGCCAATAGGAAAGTCTAACACCATCTTTTAGGGTCAAGGCCTACATTCAGGCATTATTTGAGAAATTTTCAATGCAGCTTTATAACTTTACTGCAGGTCATACATAGAAACATGTCTCTAATAAAACAAAATTTTCAACAAAATATATGATAGGTAGCCTAATTGAGGTGAAGGGGCTGGACAAAAGCGAGGATATATGTAGAAACTATAGTATCTTAAACATATGAGTTATGAGGCTTCAATCACCTCGATGTGAGACAGGGTAATGCAATATAGTTCCGCAACATGTCACTCATAGATGTTGAAGATGCGGAGTGTGGGTAGCTAAGATGGCGAGAAAAGGTCGAGCAAGAATGTATTGAAAGGAGGAATCCCCACACTCTTTGCACACATTTGAAGGAGGGGCATCCAAGTCTACTTGCGTTCGGCTAACAATCGAATTATATTCACTCCACTATACTGGTGGGAAGTGGAGTGGCATCAAAGCAAACAAATATTTCCACAATTCTCTCATCACCATCACAGGCTTTCATAGACAATGTGGTGCGGAGCTGTGTTTCGGTGTCGATCGAAGTAGGTTCTGCTGATTGACAATTTAAATCCCCAGACCAGCAGAATACCTATAATCAGGGTTACTATACATCCCATTTTGAGGTACCAGCCCCAGTGTCTCAGCCAGTTGAGCTTCGTGTCCCAGTTTCCAGTTTTGGCCAAAACGCATTAAAAAAAAATTGGAAAATTCTATTTAAATGAGCAGGGTACTCTAAAGCAAAAACTGGAAATTCAATGGCAACGAAATATTGGTAGAATTTTAAAATAGAACAAAACCAATATCCCAAAGTTTATAACTAAATGTACATATAGACTCACCATTAAGTTGTTTCTTGAGATCAGTTTTAATAAGTAAATTTTTACAAAACTACTTGAAAAACTTTCATCAAAAATCTTTTTCTGGTAAACCTGTACCCATCCTGTACCCTAGTCTTGGTTTGGAATTTCATAATTATGGTCAGCCTACCTATAATTATGTAAGGACTTCATCAAGAAAGTTACATCGTTTCAAATTGAGGTAGTGGAGTAAGAAACACCTGAACATGGTTACCTCTCACATCCAAGTCTCCGATTCTTATCAATAATTTATTTTTTTCCAGGAGGAAAATTAATTTCAGTGATTTCAAACAATTCCAACAACTAAGGACATTCAGACATCATTCCAATTGTTTGTTTTTGAAGTGAAACCTCCTTGTGTACGGCAGTAAACTAAAAAATGGTCATAAAACGAACCACCGTGATTGCGATAGCTTGGCCCGTTCAACTTCAACTGACTCATTGAACGAAAATTATTCACTGATAATTTGATGGAGAAAACGTTATTTAATGAACGATGAAGGTTGCGTGAATCAATTGTGAAGTGTTTTATTTCACCCATTAGTGAAAATATTATTTTATTTGAGATTGCGAGATGTTATATTTTGCCCATTACTGAAAATATTATTTCATTTGACGTGAATAATTTATTATATGCTGACATCAGATAGAAATTTTTTTCATTTTTTTTTCTTTCAGTAATAATGCACTTTTGGAGAAATGATAGAAGGGAAAAATAGAGAGAGGAAAAAGAAGGAATTAGAGGGGGAGGAGAAGAGGGAAATATATGTAGGTATTTTAATTGGCATTTTACGCAAAGGAGCTGGCGGTGACGCAGGCTATTTCAAGTACCTAAGTGGACCTCGCGAAGCTAATATTATTCGGAGAGGGCAGCTAGCAATAGCAATATACTCAAATCCCTTCAGTACATTATATTCGACTGATGCGAAGAAAATCCACTAGCGAGTTAGAAAAAAAGAATCAAATTTATCAAAGTTGAGGAAATATTATTTTCAGAAAATCATGAAGTTGAGGTGATTTTCATCACATGCTCAAATACAGGGCGAAATTTTATCAACGCAATAGAGGTGTTGGTACCGTTTTAATATTGGTTCTCCAGCAATATACTCTTAAAAATACAAATTAATTTAGGTTTATTGCGAATAGGAAGACGCAGTAGGCTACAAAAATATGGTTTCTATAAAGTGCCAAAAGAATTCACAAGTATGTATGTAGGTAGGTACTTATTATAATCGACTAGGTACTCACTCTGGTTCAATAATTCTATAACTTTCGAACTTACTGCGTCAAACATTCAATGATACTATAAGGTTTGCGTAATTTTTAAACAGTCGTTTCAAGAAAAAATATTCGAAACACGATGAGCTGCCTAGGTACCGTCAAAAGTTCACATTTTCTTGCACAAATTTCAACTAATGGTATTTTTCATCGAAGATAACGTGGTAGCAGTCCACAAAGCAGTTAAAATTAGAGTTCAACGAAGGAAACCATATTAATTTAAGTTAAAATTTAGTAATAAATTCCAAAAAATTGTAACTTCTGTATAATTTCATGTTGCAAAATTTATCATGCGGCGTGTTTATAATAATACAACAAGAAAACTCCTCAAGTATGGGCACGAAAGCAACATTAATGTGAAACACATTACTTTTATCGAATAAATTATCGTTATTTTTGGATCTCGAGTGATGTAATACTTCGGTCTATAGGATTAATTAATACTTAAACATCGATTCTACACATTCATTTTTTCTCAAAAAAACCGTAAGTCTTTTCAGTCGAAGACTTTTTTCGATACTGTTAGGAGTTGTCAACGCAAACGGAATAATAAACACCAGTTTGATTTGCTAAATTCACTAACAACAGTCGCAATTTTCTCGGTTACAAAAAAAAAAAAAAAAAAAAAAAACCTCGTGTGTAAATATCGATGGGAAAAAGAACACATTGCAAAATAAAAACAAAGATATTACCAACTTTTTACATAATGAAAGCCAAAAAACAGGACATTGTTAAATTACAGTTCACTTTTTTTTTTTTTTTCCTTTAAATTTCTGTATTTTTTGAAAATTCATCGTTATTAATATTCCAGGTAAGAAGAAAACATAGCAAAAGAGGGATAAAAAAATAAGTCATTTCGACTTGTGTAGCAGTAAATAACTGATTCTGAAAAAAGTAATTATTCAAAATTAAAAAAAAAAAAATTCGTTTACGTCTCGAAAATATTTTTATCAAACTTTTTTCACTAGCAATTTTTCGAATGTCATCTTCAGGGACGTCTTATTTGCCACAAATCGAACTGGTTTCCTTTCCTCTGGTGCGCATCTGCCTATTTTAATCGACAAACCAACCGAACGAAGTCGAAGCAAATTAATGGCTACGATTTGTCTCCATTAATGGGTCGCTGTTGATGCTGTTATTGCTGCTGCTGCTTTGTTGGGATTATTGTTATAGCAATTCTTTCCCTGTAGGCAACCCTTGACGTCCCATATATCACGCCTAAACCACAATTCTGATCAAATGGCGTAATCTGCAGACTCACGTACCGTGCTAAAATTTAGTTGTTTACGGTACACACCTTTTCGAAAATACAGTTTTGAAATATAACTGATGACCACATTTTGAAACAGTGAAAAAAGCTAAATTTCTAAAAACAATTTTTACAAATTAACAGGGCTAAAATTGCTTCGGATTTTTAATCGACTTCAAAATAAATTTACGTTAAAAACGCTTTTTTAAAAGATAAATTTTTATTTTATTTTTTTGGCTTTAGCCTCACGCGAAATAAATATTATTTCGTTAGGGAAGGTTGGCTGCAGTATTGGTATATTATAAAATCGCAGTAATGAGTAGAATAAAAGCTTATAATTATAAAAAAAAGAGAATTTCATCAATTCGATCAGGGTGTCTCTTGTTTTTTTTTTTCATGTTTGTTCCAGTAAAACTTCTCAACCACGGACCCGACACTGATGAACATTTCATTCAATTATAAAGAATTATTTCATGGTGTCGCGAAATTTTTTTCAGAATCGATAATTGTGCTTTTAAATAATCTTTAAATAAAAAACTGTTAGGTAGTTTTAAAGTAATATTGCCGCAAATGCTAGTGTGGGGACTCACTGGTATGAGGTAAAGGGGCTCGGACCCCTTGACAACAGTCGCCGCCCCAAAGGGCAGGCCAATTATTCGTCTATATGACGTTAAACACACAAAACTCGTTCGATCGTAATTACCTGTATGTACTTGCAGGTAATGTACGAGTACTGAATTGTGACACGGTATGATGACATCACGATTCGTATACGAACCAGCCAGACATCTCTTATCTTGATAGGGGATGATGTGACCTGGCTGTTCTCACTAACATATGTATTACCTTACGTACGTGTGTTTGTGTGCGTGTGCCAAAACCAGTATATAAACTCTCAGAACCAGCTCTAAAATTGCCAGTGTTTGGTCTGGTTCTGGCTTACCCGTACTTACGTACAAAGTGGCTGAACACGCTTAAATTCTGTTGAATTTCCTTCTGGTGAGAATATCTCTCACGACAAGGTATTCCACAGTGGTGACCCCGACATGATTTTTGACTACGACGTGAGGTGTCTGGAGGCGCGTTGCGCTATTACAAAAATTCAACGCAGTGCGCTGGCGAGATACTCGCTTGCTCGGCAAATAAAAAATATTTTTTTTGCAGACTAAGACACCTTTTAGGTCGTCGAAATAGAGTCTGCTGAAGTGGGAATTAATACCCCTCTCCTTAAAATATATAAATAAGGAGAAACAAGACAGTAGACCTGGAGGAAGAAGGTTGGACTCGTCCCCCAACCCCCCCGACTTCGACTCGACACTCTACAAATTTACCAAAAACGGAAGGCGGATAATATCGTAGCCCCTTCTGTCATAGGCAATCAATTTTGCAAGCAACTTCCCCAAAGTGTTGTGCAATGCCTAGCCACCTTAGGTTCAACCGTGATAAATACATCCGCAGACTTGGACTTCCTTGTGAAATCAGCAGATAATGAGCTCGAATACACCAGGTCAAAGCCAGTGGTCAGTGCAGTATCTGCAGAGACTGGAGAACTCACTCAACTTCGAGCCCAAATAGCTCAGTTGACAGACGAAGTTAAACGGAACAAGAGCCAAGGCTCAACAAAACCCAACAGTAGCTGGCGACAAAGATCTAAATCAAGAAACAACAACAATAACAACAGCAATAGGAGAGGATGACAGTCCCGGTCCAGAGACCGCAGATCTAGTTCCAATAACAGGGGTCAGAGTTCTCCCAAAACCCAGTCTCGAAATTGGGATGATAAATGTTGTTTCTTCCACAACCAGTTTGGCGCGGAGGCCACCAAATGCAACAACAGGTGCAAATGGTGGGGTAAATCCTACAATAAGGAAGCGTCAAACTAGAACGAGGGGCCATGCGGCAGAAGACCCCTCGGAAAAACACTCATGCCGCCTGTTCGTCAAAGACAGAACTAATAGGAGATGGTACCTAATAGACTCAGGTGCAGACTTGAGTATATAGCCAGTAAATAAAAACAAAAAAGTACTTCCTCTGAAATACTATCTCCGTACTGTGAATGGTCAAAACTTTCCAGCTTACAGACTCGAGACCAGCAAAGTTGACATCGGACTTAAAGAAAAAATGACATGGTCCTTCACGGTTGCTGATGTTCCAAACCTGATCCTGGGTGCAGATTTTCTTGCTAATTATGGCCTGATCATTGACCTCAAAAACGGCAAATTGATCAATAGTGAAACTAAAAATTGTGTGGATGGCAAAACGCATGCTTACAGACTGGACACAAATATATCCAGCTGTACAAAAGTCGACGGACAACTCATACGGATCCTGTCTGACTATCCTGGAGTCACTCAACCATCAATTCGCAGGCATCCTACATACAAACACGATACGGTTCATTACATAGAAACCAAAGGACAGCCTTGCCATGCTAGAGCACAAAAGTTACTGCCTGACAAACTCAAAGCGGCACGGGAGTACTTTCATCGCATCATTGAGGAGGGCGTATGTCGCCCCTCAAAAAGCTCATGGAGCTCCCCTATCCACATGACCAAAAAAGCAAGTGGAGAGTGGCGAATTGTTGGAGACTACAGGGCCTTAAATGCCATAACAGTTCCTGATTGCTACCCAGTCCCCAATATAATGGACTTCAACGCGAACATGAAGGGTAAAACGATGTTCACCAAAATTGACATCAACTGGCCATTCCACCAAATTCCTATGGCAGACCAGTACGTACCAAAGACAGTGGTTATAACCCCCTTTAGACTATTCGAATACCTTCGAATGCTGTTTGGACTTTGCAACTCAGCACAAACTTTCCAGAGATTTATCAACGGACTGTTTAGGGAATTGCCGTTTGCATATGAATACTTGGATGATATCTGCATTTGCTCTGAAGGTGGTGAGCAACAGCACGAGGAGAATGTGAGAGCCGTAGTACAGTGTATACACGCCGCCGGACTCACTATCAATGTAGGTAAAAGCTTATACGCACAAACTGAAATTGACTTCCTCGGCTACAAAGTCTCGACCGAAGGTATTTGCCCATTGAAGACCAAAGTAGAGCCAATACTGAATTTCCCAAAACCCTCAAATGTTGCTGAACTCAGGCGTTTCTTGGGGATGGTGAACTTCTATAGACGTTGCATGAAGAATGCAGCAGCCAAACAAAGTAAGCTGTTTGCACTAATTAAGACAAGTAAAAAGAAAGACAAAATTTCAATTGAATGGAATGAAGAAGCCGAAAAGGCCTTTGAGAAAATCAAAGATATACTGGCAAATGCAACTCTATTGGCTCATCCAGACAAAAATCTGCCGTTATGCATGAGTACCGATGCATCTGATTTTGCTATTGGTGCAACCCTGTACCAACTGGATAAAAACAACAAAAAGTTACCACTAGCTTTCTTCTCGAGGAAGCTCTCAAAAACAGAAAAGAACTATAGCACATACGATAGGGAATTGCTCGGAATTTTTGCTGCGTTGAAGCATTTCAGGCACCAATTAGAGGGTAGATGTTTTTCTGTGTATACTGACCATAAACCCCTAACATATGCCTTCACACAAAAAGCAGAACCGGCATCGCCGAGAAGAGCACTACAATTAGACCATATAGGTCAATTGACTATCGACATCCATTATATAAGTGGAGAACTTAACACTCCAGCTGATGCCTTGAGTAGAATCAAAGCTATCTCGGCTCCTGTCCAATTACCTTATGCTGAAATAGCTAAAGCACAGCTTAAGGATGCAGAATTGCAAGAGTTGTTATCGAACGATGATACTACTCTCAAATTGAGACAGCGAAAAATTCCCGGTACTGATGTTTTATTAACATGTGACATCAGTACAGGTAAGAATAGGCCATTTCTACCCATAAAATATCGCAGGTTGGCTTTCAACAGTGTACACAACTTGTCACATGCTGGGCCAAAATGTAGTGCTAAATTAATTTTGGAAAGGTTTGTATGGCCACGAATGAAGTCTGACTGCAACAAATGGGCTCGCAGTTGCCTGAACTGTCAAGAATCCAAAGTAGGAAGACACACTCGCTCGCCCCTCAAATCCTTCAAACAAACAGAGTGGTTTAAAACGGTTCATATGGATTTGGTAGGCCCATTGCCACCATCTCAAGGACACAGATACCTGTTGACGATATTAGACAGGGCAACACGATGGCCAGAAGCAATCCCTCTACACGAGATGTCAGCTGCCACAATAGCTGCAAGGTTATACGATACCTGGATTGCGAGGTATGGCGTACCAGAAGTCATAATTACAGACCAAGGTCACCAATTTGAGAGCTCGCTCTTTAAAGAGCTGTCCAATAAGCTTGGTGTTCAACACAGTCATACCACAGCTTATCATCCTCAAGCCAATGGCAAAATTGAGAGATGGCATAGAGCCCTCAAAGCCTCCATCATGTCTCATGATACCAAGAGATGGGTAGATATACTTCCTACCATCCTCTTAGGCCTTCAATCTGCCCTACAAACCGATACAGGTCACTCTGCAGCGCAATTAGCATTTGGCAAAGAGCTACGCCTCCCAGGGGACTTCTTCACAGATTCGAAAGAAGTTAGCCCCGAAATCATGGTACAAAACATAAGAAATGATGCCAACAATTTCCTAAAACAGGCAGCTCGCCATGGCCAGCCCAAGATTTACATCTCGAAACACTTGGCCAATACCTCACATATATTTGTTAAAGACGAAAAAATGAGATCTGCGCTGGAAAAACCATACGCTGGTCCTTACAAAGTAGTATCACGAGATGAGAAAAACTTTGTGATACTCATTGCAGGCAAACCTCGAACAATTTCAATCGACAGATTGAAGCCTGCATACATGGTAAGTGACGATAAAAGAATAAAAAGGTTGCAGAAGGAAAACGTAGAAAATATCCAGATGGATTCACCAACAAACAAAGAAGAATCCGTCGAAAAATGTGAAATAACAAATTCACAATTAGAGAAAACATCAAAAATAAAAAAGTCTGTAAAGTGTTCGGACAATGTTACAACCAAAACATTTGATCCTGAGGCCCCCTTATGTCCACGTAAAAGAGGCAGGCCCCCTGGCAGTAAAAAATGTAAAAATTCCCGCCCTTCTCGCATGTCCGAGAGGTTAATGCGAAGAAAATAAAATTTACTCCCGAAAAAGTAATATCCGCTATGTAAGTTGAAACCCGCTAAAAAATATGCGAGGAATATCGGAACTCCGTGAGACAAAAGAAACTCCGGAAATAAGCAAACAAGGAATGCCAACAAAAAGAAAACGACAGGAATAAACAAATCCACGTGCAATACCGAAACAAAACATTGCAACGTGCGTTTACAGTTAAACACAAAGATAATCTCAACGTTGTGACGTCACAAGCGGAAATTCCTTTGTAATAGAAATTCGAAAAATTATATTCACTGAGTTTATTTCAGGCATAACTTTGCTTAAACTGATCATAACTTAACCGGAAAACTTGTATACGACCGAGAATTTTAAGCGCTATCCCCTCTACATGTAGATAAGAAGATACAAAAATAATGAAACATAACTGTAATGGTAAATCGAAAATCGAAGTAAAATCACCCATTTCAGAACCGCCAGAATACTTGGACGTGTTTTTCTGATATATTTTTTGGTTCCTTTTCCTCAAACAACCATTCTAATGTCACTGCCAGTTGATCCTATCCTAAAGTCTGCCACCTCCCAATTTGCCTGGAAAACTGCTGAGTCTTCACAAACTGAGCAGAAGACCAAGCAAAAAACGGAGCTGGACCGGACAGAGGAGGAGCTCCTTATGGATATAGCTCCTCCCGTTGATGAAGTCCTGACGGAGATGATAACTCCGCTCCCACCGATCATCTCCCCTCCCCAGTCACTACCGGAATCGACCCCGATAACAGAATTCCCGAGATCAGTGCCAAAACCTACAGAGACCAGGGAGCCAATGAAGTTCCTTTTCACAGCTGAGCGGGCAGCAAACGAAAAGGCGAAGATGGCCGCCTTAGCATCGGAGACATCAAACTCCCCAATGCTGAGAAAGCCACTCTTCAAGCGGCCGCTGCCCCCTCACTCCTGCCACCACCCCTATGCCTACACAAAAAACTGTCCACCTAGGCATAGGGGAGAAGGCAACTGCTGCGCACTGGCCAAGTGGGAGGCAGACCAAAAAAGGCACTCATAAACCCGCACATCCCCCCAGGCCTTGCGCATTTTTGATCATTTTTGCGGCGCAAAAACTGGGGGGAGTAGCTGTGGGGACTCACTGGTATAAGGTAAAGGGGCTCGGACCCCTCGACAACAGTCGCCGCCCCAAAAGGCAGGCCAATTATTCGTCTATATGACCTTAAACACACAAAACTCGTTCGATCGTAATTACCTGTATGTACTTGCAGGTAAAGTACGAGTACTGAATCGTGACACGGTACAATGACGTCACAATTTGTACACAAACTGGCCAGACATCTCTTATCTTAATAGGGGATGATGTGACCTGGCCGTTCTCACTAACGTACGTATTACCTTACGTACGTGTGTTTGTGTGCGTGTCCCAAAACCAGTATATAAACTCTCAGAACCGGCTCTAAAATTGCCAGTGTTTGGTCTGGTTCTTTCTTACCCGTACTTACGTACGAAGTGGCTGAACACGCTTAAATTCTGTTGAATTTCCTTCTGGTGAGAATATCTCTCACGACAAGGTATTCCACAGCTAGAAACGAAAAATAATTGAAAAAAATCTAACATCAAAATACAAAAAACAAAAGTGCTCTAAAAATAAAAAAATAATTCTTTTAAAATTTTTCCAGTAAGATCTACTGCAATTCAAATGAAATGAAAAAAACCATTCGGTAAATTAATAATTTTTTCAAAAAATAGAACCGATTGAAAAAAACAATAAAAAATGCGGTAAAAAGAAAAAAACAATCCTTCTAAAATTTCTCCAGCAATATATGTATGTTTAAGTACTGAAATTATTAAAATCGACGCTGATTAAAAAGTTTTGTCATAAAATTTAACGAAATTGACATACAAAGCCGACATGGCTAAGAAAAGAGCGCCCACTTCAATGATTCCAGTCCTTAGACCTACATCTCGCTGGAGAAATTTTAAAACGACTATTTTTCTCATCTCAGCGCATTTTTATTGCTTTTTTTTTTTTTTTTTTTTTTTTCAAGTCGATTTCAGTTTTTGAAAAAAATTATTAATTTACAATAATGTTTTTTCGCAACACCCTACCTAAAATAATTTTTTTATGCGCCTTTATGAAAGAAAAAGTAACAAATTTTGGTACGAAGTAAAAAATTATCTTCTGCACATGCGCACTTGCAACTTGAATTTCTCACACATCTCGATGAATTTCTCGCACAGACTGATTAATTTTTCGCATGGTTGGCTACTTTTTTAGTTTTTATTATTTCTCGCCAGAAACTAAATACCTCATTTTTTCATCACATTTTCATCGAATATTGGAGAAAAATAAGAAGCTAACGACTTTCACAAAAAAATAAATGGAAAAAGGTGACATTATTTTTAATAGCTTTTAATATGTTGCAAATTTTCAATAATAAACCGACAAAAATTTACAAATAAAAGTAATTTCGAAAGTATTTTAAAATTTAGTTAAAAAATTAAAAAGTTATTGTTCTTAAAAAAAAATTTTTAATTTTTTTCCAGTGGGGAAGTGTGGAAAGTGTGAAGTGATTTTTTGGTTTAAAAAAAATAAAATTATTAATTACTATTCGGATCTGAAAAAAAAAATATTCATTGCCATTTTTTGTGGGACAGTGGGGGGTGTTGCAAAAAATTGTGTGTGACACACGTGCAAAGTAAGTAATTCATACTCGTATCAAAATCACCCACTTTTTGCACTTATATCACAACAGTTATTTTTTGGGACATCGAACAACACTTGCCCCAACCGAAAGTCTCGCCTCCCATCCAACATAAATTATGTTTTATCAGTTTTTCACCGAGGCGTATTGGGTGAGGGATGGGTATATAGAAAAAGGCACCTCAAAAGGCTGCTGATTTTGCAAGAGCATCCACTATTTCATTCGGAGGTATTCCAGTATAAGCTGAAATCCAGTGAAAAGAGATGAAGGCGTTAAAAAATTATGTGAATCATCAGACAAGCATCAATAATTTGGAGTGGGTATCAGATAGTAAACAAGTCAATCGAACCGACTAAGTGCACTTCGGAAGTTCGAAAAGTTTACGATTAATTTTGGGATGTCTGTAACGGAGCTATGGATGAAGTGTTAACCAAGATATATAAACTGGATCGTCTATATACCTTGGTATCAACTTTGGGGGATTGACTAAGCTACTGCTGTGATGACTGATAATTCTGGGGGGAAGAAAATTACAGTAAAAACCCCCATAAAGGGATTAAAAATTCGCCTTTCTGACTAGATCTGGAATTATCAGTAAATATGTGTGAACTATTATCTCTGGCTATTATGTCACGTTGAGCGAAGACATAATGAAAATATTACAGGAATGACTGAGGGTACGGATTGGGATATGTTTGCAGGCAGAGAGGATTCGAGGTAAACGAAAATTTTACAAAACCATTGTTGTATAAAATTAGTTGCATTGAAAGAAGATGGTGGTTTGGATGGGATAATCTTATACAGTCGGTAATAGGTAAAAACGGAAATCGGGCTGGAGAGAAGCGCCAATTATTTCCAAATGAAAGAAACAAAACGGTTTTACAGTAGCCTATGCATAAAAAATACTAGGTTTTTAATTCAGATTTTCGTAACTTTTCCTCGTAAGAAAAAATCACTAAATTTTGAGTTTTTCTCATTGCCGGATTCATTTTGCTTGAAAATTGGCGATGAATTTTTTTACAGAAATTTAAAAGCCTCGCATTGTTTTGATCAGCTATTTGATCGATAAAATATTCAATACCTACGGATGAAAATTTAAATTGGCGTCATATATGGTAATATGGAAGGTGTTGAATGAGACTACCAGTATGTTGTTTTGGACATTAATCACTTATTCATTAATGAAAAGAACAATAAATAATTAAGGACCCAGCTTGTCGACTAAAATATCCACGATACCTATAAACTGTAATAAAGCAGTTTTTCTAATAATTTTTGCCTACACATGCGCAACCCAACTTCAAAAGTACCTAAGTATTTTCATCAAAAATAATTAATTCACACTTGATTTTCATTATATTTCGATCAAAAAATTGATAGTAATGAGTCAGTGATATCGATAGCTTATCGAATATTACTCATGAAAAATTCAGGCGAAATGACTCAATATGAGTTTTCAGTTACAGTTTCAATTGTATTTACTTGGAAGCGTGGTCGAGTACCTCAGTATTTTCAATTAGGAAGGTTTTCTTTAGAAAATCTACTTATTATGCTTGGTGGGGAAAAAGTTCCCAGGGTTGGGAGTGGGTACGTTTTTCGTTTCATGACCACAGGAAAATTTTGGCACCAATAACTCAATTATATATATATACTCCGTTTTCTTGTTTCCACGGTACGGGTCGTAATTTTCGTCCGATAATCACGAAATTTGGTACGAACATTTATACTAAGCCAAGGACCAGCCTTATTGATTTTGATGCAGATTGGCCGGACGGTACTTCTGATACTACCATTTTTGTTTTTATTTTTACTATAGAATGCTCAACTTTGCACCAATAGCCACGAAACGCAGATGTTTGCTATAAATTATTGTACCAAGCTACAAATGAAGGTACTTCCGATAAAGTTCATTTTTTCCTCTTTTTCTCCAATTTACATGAACCTTCATTTTACAAAAATTATCCACATGTTCTTGTTTTCTTTTTTTTTTATTTCATAACTTTATCGCATTTCTTTGATATTATTTGAAGTTATATGATTATTCACCATACTCTATCATGATAATTAATTTTTCATTTCAAGAAATAATGATTTTAAATTTCACATTATCTAATATTTCGTCTGCAGTTAACAAATTTCATACATTCATATCATTTAGGCATATGAACTTACAGACAATTAATGTGACCATCAAAATACATAAATCTATTTTCTCGATACCTACTTTTTTTTAGCGAGACTTGCAGCGCTAGAGTTTTTTTACTATACAGTGCGCCATCCACTAGTGAATTATTCTTTTTTTTTTTTTTTAATTCAGTAATCAATTATTTTTGTTATCACATCTATATAAATAATCGACAAATATTAAGGTAACCATAATGATGAATGCATTACTTATCGACCGAATAAGTATATCGTATAAATGAATGTCACTCAATTACAGTTATACCCACACTCGGAATTCGAGAGTGTGGCAGCCTGTAGCTCTGTATTCATGATTACTTTGAAGCAAGTTCGTAGTAACTATAACCATTTTTAAATTAGGCTATTATTTGACATTTTGTAGTATGCTGATTTAAGGATGAAACTTAGTTTCCCGATCCTAAAAGCGATAAGTAAATAAGATAAGCCAGAAAAACTATCGCAGCAAACCTCGTTAGAAAAAGTAAGTTTCGAGAAGTATGCATTATAAATTTTGATGGTCACATTAATTGTCTTTAAATTCATATGCGTAAATGATATGTTATGATTGTATAAAATTATTTGTATGAAATTTGTTAGCTGTTGACAAAATATTAGACAATATGAAATTTAAAAGCATTATTTTTTGAAATGAAAAATTTATTAAGATGATAAAGTATAGTAAATAATCATATGATTTCAAATAAAATTAAAGAAATACAATAAATTTATAAAATAAAAAAAAAGAAAACATGAATATGTGGATAATTTTCATAAAAAGAAAAGTTCACGCAAATTAGAAAAACAAATAGGAAAAAAAAGCTTTACAGGAGATACCGTCCTGTCGATCCGCACCAAAATTGGTACCATGTTACAGTTAAATATACTAAGTATTTGTTTCAAATTTCGTACACATTGTTCCAAAATTCCGCATTTTATGACGAATATAAAAACAAAAACTCTAGCGCAACAAGCCTTGCTAGAAAAAATAGATTTTCGTGAGAAAGAATTATGAATTTTGATGGTAACTTTAATTGTCTGTAAGTTTATATGCGTTAATGGTATGTTATGATTGTATGAAATGTGTTAGCTGCTGACAAAATATTAGACAATGTGAAATATAAAAGCATTTTTTCTTAAAAAAATGAAAAATAAATTAAGATTATTAAGTATGGTATATCATAATGTAATTTAAAATAAAACCAATGAAGTATAATGCAGTTATGAAATATAAAAAAAGAAAACATGAGAATGGGGTTAATTTTTGTAAAAAGCTCATGAAAATTAGAAAAAAGAGGGAAAGGAAGTTTTACAGGAAGTACCGTCAGGTCGATCCATACCAAAATTCGAAGAATGGTACAATAAATTTTAATGAATACTTATTTCAAATTTCGTACATATGATTCCAAAATTTCGCATTTTTTGACCAATATAAAAACAAAAAGATCCGCGCCAATATTGCAAGCGTACTACAAAGAATCAAAATAATATTTACCCAGAATTTCGTGGCTATTAGTGCAAAATTTAGCGTTTTATGGCCAAAATAAAAACAAAAACAGCGTTACCAGAAGTACCGTCCGGTCGATCCATACCAAAATTAGCAGTATGCTACAATAGAATATAATAAATATTTATCTGAAATTTCGTACATATTGTTCCAAAATTGCGAATTTTGTGACCAATATAAAAAAAATAGAGGTATCGGAAGTACCATCCAGACGATCCACGCCAAAATTGGTAGCGTACTACAATAAATTATGATAAATAATTGTTTCTAATTTCGTGCATCCTGATGCAAAATTGAACATTTTATAGTAAAATAAAAATAAAAATGACGATACAGGATGTACCTTCCGCCCGATCAACACCAAAATTAGTAAATCTGATCCTCGGCTCGGTACAAATGTTAGTACAAAGTTTCGTGATTATCGGACAAAAATTGCGACCCCTACCGCGGGAACACGAAAATGGAACATATATGATACGAAATATATGACCTTCTATCTATCAATAAATATGAATTAAAGTTATTGGTGCCAAAATTTCCCGGAGGTTCTGAAACGAAAAACGTACCCACCCCCATCCCTGGGGGCTAATACCGCACCAAGCGTAATAAATAGATTTTCTGAAGAAGACCTACTTAAGAATGGAGGAGGGAAAAGTCAAGTTTTTCATTTGAATAAAAATAACTACTTCGATGTAGTGAAGTACCATAAAATTTCTTACATGAGAAAAAACAACCGAGGAAAGTTGTATTTTAGAGACAGGAAGTTTGAATTTTCAGCCAATAGAAGGGAAGAAAGGGAAACACCCGAGGAAATGAACTTGGACTACTTCGTTTAACATTTAGAATCACATAAAATAGTCGTTTCATGGGCTGTAGGCTATTTTCGTCCGCTTAATTATGGAATTTCATTTTTCTTTTGACAGACACAAGGTCAATAATGTTGCTTGTAACTGTATTTATGACCATGTGTTTAATAAATTTCTTTCGTCACATACAAATCTGCAAATAATTAGACAGACTGGCACCCTTTTTTGCTTCACGACGTAGCATCACTATTAGAAACTAGACTTGTGTGAAGTCAAATAAGTCAATTTTTTAATTCACATTTCACAATCCTGCTCGTTAATTACCAACAAATTCATTAAGCAGCATGAGAAATGAAAAAAATTCTAGCGCAGCAAGCCTCGCTAGAAAAAGTAGGTTTTCGAGAGAAATAATTATGAATTTTGATGGTCACATTAATTGTCTGTAAGTTTATATATGTTAATGGTATATTATGATTGAATGAAATGTGTTAGCTGCTAACAAAATATTGGACAGTGTGAAGTATAAAAATAAATAAAGATGATAAAGTATGGTACATCCTCGTATACTTCTTTAAAATAAAACCAATGAAATATAATAAGGTTATGAAATAAAAAAAAAGAAAATATGAGCATGGGGTTGATTTTTGTAAAAAGAAAAGTTCATGCAAATTAGCTTTACCGGAAGTACCATCCGGTCGATCCGCACCAGAATTGTTAGCATGCTACAATAAATTTTGATGAATATTTATTTCAAATTTCGTACATACAGCTCCCAAATTCGGCATTTTATGACTAATATAAAATCCAAAGTAGCGGTATCGGAAGTACCGCTTGGCCGATCCGCGCCAAAATTGGAAACCTACTTAAACGAATCAAAATAAATATTTACTCCGAATCTTGTGGCTATTGGTGTAAAATTGAGCATTTTATAGCCAAAATAAAAACAAAAATGATAGTACCAGAAGTACCGTCCGGTCAATCCGCACTAAAATTAATAGGTGTGGTCCTTGGCTTAGTAAAAATGTTCGTACTAAATTTCATGATTATTGGACAAAAATTGCAACCTGTACCGTGGAAACAAGAAATTTACTTTTTTATATATATTATATACGAATTTTAGTTATTAATGCCAAAATTTTCCTGAGGTGATGAAACGAAAAACGCACCCAGCCCTAACCCTGGAGACTAATATCGCACAAAGCGTAATAAAGAGTTTTCTAAAGAAAACGTACTTAAAAACATTTGTTTTGAATTTCGAAATTACACAGTTTGAAACCATTAAAAACAAAAATTGACTTGAAGGAAATACCATCCGGTCGATCTACACGAAAACTGGTAGAATGTTCCAAAATTGCGCATTTTGTGACCAATATGAAAAAAAAAGCGGTACCGGAAGTACCGTCCAGCCGATCCACACCAAAATTAGTAGGGTACTACAATAAATTATGATAAATAATTGCTCCAAATTTCATGGCTATTAATGCAAAAATTTGCATTTTATAGCTAAAATAAAGACAAAAATGGTGGTACTGGAAGAACAAGAAATGGAATTATATGTATCTATCTATCTATCTATCTATATATATATATATATACGAATTTGAGTTATTGATGCCAAAATTTTTCAGAGATCATGAAACGAAGAACATAACCACTCGCAAATCTGGGGGTTAATACCACGCCAAGCGTAATAAGTAAATTTTCTAAAGAATACCTACTTAAAAATTAACTGGACTGATGACGGGCACACCAAGGAACAGATTTCAGTTCACAAAGTATATTTTAACCCACCATCACTCGCACCATATACATTTATTCACTTGTTCGATTTTAAATGTGTTAAATTTTAGAATCCATTTTGGCCACAAGTAAGCTTTTTCCAAGTACAAAAAAAAAAATAAAAAAAACACAACCACGTCGAATACAGACTTACGTAAATAAATATTTATTAGACAAGGAAAACAAGAATACTAACGAGTTGACAAATGAATAATGAAAGTAGAAACAGCAAACAATAGTTGGGTTACAATGTAATACGAAAAATCTGCACATCATGTCATCGTTAAAGACGAAAAGAAGAACCATTCGTTAAGAGTAATTTTAAAATTGACGCCGTTTTTTCATTTTAATTTAAGAACTAATTTTTAGCTAACAGATTGTAAACCAACTAGTTTTTCTTCAAGTACGATATAGAAACATCAGCAGCAGAAATTCGTAACACACATCCATTCGTCGAGGATCAAACTGATTAATCTACTACCAAAAAATTATTTTCAGAACGGGACGGAGAGCAATACATTACAGACGAAGATATAATCTATTATAATGTTATTGTTGGAGAATATCGGTAAATTTATAATATAATGCAATACAGGATATTTTTTCAGACGAAGATGATTTTTACGTTAAGTGAAAAAACAGAACAGTTTCAGCTAGGGACAGTTTTGCTGGTGAAAAATAGATATTTTCAAAGCTACCTAGGTGAGCAAAATTGAAAATTTTAATTACAGCCAATGAAATCTCGCATAATACTTCTCTAGAGAATGAGGGAAAAACAAAAAAGCTCAAGCTATTCGCGCCCATTAAAAGGATCAGGATGGATTTCATTAGGGTTTCAATTCAAAGGTTTCTAAAATTTGGTATCGGGTTGGCTACAGTTGAAGATGAATGTTTGGTTGGCCTGGTCTACACCTTTTACAATGACATTCTCAGGAATTTTGGGAGCGGGAAAGGCTCTAGAATGCTATAGTCAGTCCAGAATAAGAACGACATGACGTCATATGCGCAGCTGGACCAGGGGGCAAAGGAAAAGGTCATTCAACAGAGGTCGCATTCAAAACCGTTGTTTAAAAGAATGTTTTTGCGCTTTATACAGCTATGAAATGCGAACGTCTATGTGACGTCACGTTCTGAGTCGTAGATCACAAATATATACGTCACTCAAATTCTTCTGTACACTATATATATATATATATGTAAGTTCGTTTCCGGGTATTCTACTCGATCTAATTTGCACGTAAATAAAGTTTCGTGAACTCGTAATCAAAAGCAGAGTTTATTGACACGATTAAAAACGGTAGTGAAATTAGAAAATTCAAGATTATTATACACAAAGAAACGAACGAAGATACGACTAGGTTTTATCTGTCTTTCTGAAACGGCGATTAACGGACGAATGAATGAATGAATGAATTCGATAAATGAAATCGACGTTTGTTACAAAAGGAAAATAGTCATGTTGAGGATGGTCAAAAATGATGTCATTTAACAAAGGATGGTCGAGTCGATAATACATGAAATGACGTAACTTAAATATAATAAGATTGGAACGGTAAATATTAGATAGTCGAATAGTGTCCATTTCTTTATGTGGGTCAAACAAAAATAAACATTACGAATTCATGAAAGAACGAGAGTAACATACGAAATTGTAGTCATTTGAAAAAGAAGTGTTTTTTTTACATATATATATATATATATATTTCCACATTTTCCTCTTTTTGGCACTTTTTGGAAGTCTGTAGAGCCTCCGCTGTTTGACCTATGGCAATGAAACTTTGAGTAGTGTTAGCAGCTTTCATGGGCTATACATTCATCTTAAAATTTTTGAAATTTATCAGCTAATTTCGGAAGAAGGGGTTCTCAAAGTGTTGCAGATCCACAATGTTGTCATCACGATAACCCTTGTAAATTTGAAGACTTTGGCTTAAAATTTTTATGGCAGTTGGAAACTATTAGGGACTGGTTTTTTGGCATTGAATTTGAGAGAAATAGATCAACTGGTTTTAGAATGGCAACCATAAGAAAATTAGAAACTTTTGGAAAATACACACTTAACGCGATTGATGAGTGGCAAGATATTTTACATTTTTTTACTTTGGCAGGGGAAGACTCGAAAGGGCAGGGCAAGCATTGAACAGAAGAGTACGTTGCCAAAAAACGTTAGCACAAACGCAAACGAGGGAAACCAAGGCAGATCAGTGGGTGTGCAAAGGTGCACACACAAACGAGGTGTAGCTAACTGCCTTTTAATGGTCTTTGAGTTTTTCGTTGCTCCGCCGGTGGTGGATAATACAAATGGTAGCCGAAAGGAATCGGTATATGAAGAAAAATTCAATTTGACGAGGTACTGTGGCGGACAGACAGGTATATCCACTGCCTGGTTCGTGGCATCGGTAAATCTTATTTGTGACCTGCACGAAAGAGGCATGCATTCTGCCTACGTTTGCATCATTCGTCTTCATGCTCGGATGAATACGCACCTTTGCACAGGACGGTACAAATAACAAAACGAAGAACCTAATATAGAACGACACCGAAGACGTTAAACGGAATCTAAAGGTGTGTTCACATTCGCAACATCAGAGCGTATTGCATCCACGTTCACTCTTGTTGCAAATGCAGACACGAATAACTGCTAAGTGGAAGGCACGATAAATTTTTTATTATTTTTTACTCCAGAATCATATCTCACGACGTCGAAAACGAAAAACCCGTTCACTGGTAGTGTTGAGCTGAGTCGTGCGAGAGATCTGCACGTGGGTATGCGAAGCAACGCCATAATCGACGTACCACCTTGCCAACGCGGTGCCCTTGCTCCCCGAATTGCTATTCCACCAAAACAAGGGTTGAAGTCATTCAAGAATAAAAAAGGTTTTCGAGCAAACTTTAGCTTGGCCAAAGATGTTCCGAACTCACGACGCAGGTATACAGGTACGCAGCGTCCTCGCAAGAAATTTCAAAAACACGAAAAAAGAAAAAAATTCCACACATAGATTATGAATGTTCTAGAATACATAAAACACGTTCCGCTGATGATTTTTTTCTGCTTGCAAAATTCTTCAAAATGAACAAAATTTTCTTCGGAACACCACTGAGCTTAGCATAATATAAAAAACATGTGAAATCTTTACGTAACTTTCGTTCAAAATTTAAAGTTTGCTTAAAGGGCATAAGTGTAAGTGATTTAACTGATTTAAAATATTTACGGGATAAAGTAGCAAATCAGAAAAATAGCCTTTCAGGTTTTCTCTTCTTTTCAACGGTTTCAGTCCCAACCTCCGTTTTTTCACGAAATGAGTCTTCTTCAATTTTTTACTTTTCAACTAAAATTTTAGATTTCTTATGACTTACTTGAGCTTCCTAGGTCTACACAAGTCTCGACGTGGACATCAAGCACCACATGAACGAGATTATGGGCCAAGTTCTTAGTCGATCTCGTAATGAAAAAAAAAAACAACAAAAAAACCAAAAAAAAATCACTTAGGTGTTTTTTTTTTTACTAAGGAATCGTCTGAGAATACAGGCCACATATTGGTTAGTATGGAGTACTCTCGCGCTAGTGACTGACTACACTGTGATAATTTACTGGCACGAGATTAACTATTGCGATTGTACGGACATTCCCCTCAAATACTGAAAAGAAATAGAGCGAAGCGAAAAAAATGTGATCAAGGAAACTTATTATATTTTTTCATCCCCTGTTGAATGACTTAGGTAATACCTGCTTTTTTTCCAAAAACTACGAGAAGCTCAATCAATAAGATCTGCATTCCAGAACCATACTTACGTAAAGATTTGATACTGAAGTAATGTTTCAGCTGTGACTCCCATATATAAGTATATGATAAACCTGGTTAAACGAGTACTTAAATATAACTTAACTGCAAGAAATGGTCTAGAACACGGGTGTAAGTCTCTCTTGATAACTGTGGACTCCTAGATTCATTACTTTCTATCTGGAAAATAAAAATAAATCAGGAACTTAATTCGTAAGCAGCTCTTTCACAGAATCTGAAAGAACATTGGTATAGGTATGACAATACCTTCATTTTGAGACAATAGTGCAGCCAGGTAGAAGAAAAACCATGTAAATGGTGTTCAGATAGGTTTACTCATTTGCAATAAAAATGAAATAAGTATAATTATAGTACAGTATATACAGCATACACAATAATATATGAATAGGCTATATACGTATTACTCGCATCAATTACACTTACCTAGTAAGTGGCGACAGTGAGGATGGGGAAGTGAGACAGACGAACAGACGAACAGGGTGGCATTAGAGTTGGTGAGAAAGGGAGAGAGAGAGAAAGCGAATGAGTGAGAGAGAGAAAGTGTACCATTTCACTGGCATGGCAAACGAAACCGAACTTTTTAATTTATTAATAATATAATATATTGTATATGGTAAATTTATTTTCTTTCTTTTCTTTTTTTCCTCTCTTTCATTATTTCTTGTGTTTGCTACAGCTATTCTCGACACACACCAAGGTCCGATAAAGTGTGTTTAATATTATAGCCTACTGTACGCCTAGCGGTACATATTAAAGCGACACACCACAATAATAATAATAATAATAATAATAATAATAATAATAATAATAATAATAATAATTATAATGCATGTATACGATGAAGGAGAAAGAAGAAAAAATAAATAAATAAATAAATCGCAGTTTCCGTTCGTAATCGGTTTTACTCATTCTTCTCGCTGTGTATGCGAGTCTCTATGCGTGATTAGTTATTACATCGATTTAAAAAAAATTTTATTGGCATTTTTCTCTATGGCAATATTGTTATTAGGTAGTAATGGTGTACTTGAAGAAGCACTCGATCATGATTGTTGACTTTGAAAACACGACAAACGGTGACAGCACACGACACTACACGACATTTTGTTTTCATCATTCTTTTTTCTTTCCTCCTTTCTGGGGCGACTGACTGTTTCCAACTAGACAATGTGTTTTTCATCGAAATTAATTAAAAAATTTCGATTAAGATTCCGTCGTTGACCGAACACGATGGATGTACACTGCACTTTGTACGCACTGTACACTGTACGTACAGTCAGCAGTTGCCGACAATATGAGCCGTTCGAACGATCGCGTAATGGCGTGAATTTTTTAACAAAAATTGGGTCACGTGACTGCGTTAAGTAACAAGTCCTCCGACAGAGCAGGGTATAGCTCGAAAAAGAAAACGCTTTTTTAAACTACCAGTTCTTCGAGTAGGAATCGCCAGGATTAAAAGAAAAAAAAACAAAAAAACAGAGCGACTCGCACCAATATTTTTCTTTCATCCTCTCTTTCTTCGATTGCATACCGAAAGCGCATTGCTTTGTCTAAAAGCACCAATTTACTCTTCTTGTTTGTGTTCTAA
Source organism: Ericerus pela (assembly GCA_011428145.1). Taxonomy (NCBI): domain Eukaryota; kingdom Metazoa; phylum Arthropoda; class Insecta; order Hemiptera; family Coccidae; genus Ericerus; species Ericerus pela. Next base: position 367,637 of record WOFM01000095.1, read on the forward strand.
AAATAGGGCCATAAACGCCAGTTCTGAGCCGAGAAGAATGCTGAGATTCACACATTACAGTAATAACGGGCTACTTTTCAACTTTCAGCGGTGGTGGATGCAATAATTTAAATAACTTTCATAAAAAATTCTTCGAATTAATAAAACGACCAGTCTGACGAGATTCTACCACAAAATTTTTCTTCACTTCTAAACTTTCGTGTTTTTTTCGCTTACGTGCGAAATACAAGAAAAAATTGTCAAATCATTAGCTTCAATTTGCAGTGGCGGGTCAACCCTCAGTGTAAAACAATCAAATTTTAGTAGGTCTAGGTTTACTATCTAGCCTAGCAGCTTTAACTCTCTTACACACAATTAAGCTGAAACTCGTTCAAAATGATATGATTGATGGAGAAGTAGAAAATCAACTGTCCAAAATAATTCCTAATATAATTGTTATATCTATCCGAGTAAAACGACATTAAAAATGGGTTTGAAATGGAAAAAATACTTATGGCAATGAAAAGACATGCAGACTTAAGTATGTCATGCAGGTAAAAGTCATAAAGTAAGCTATGATGAAATGATAATTTTAATAATATTTTTAAACACTTTAACTTGTATTTGCTCAAATTTTTTTTTTAATTGTTACTGGCAAAATCTGGTTCTGGCATAAAAGCGCCAAAATAAAGCAAAATGATTGTTAAAAGCGGTGGAATACAAAAACGCAAAAATTCCAAAACATACTGTTTAAAATTCCTCTAAAGCTTAAAAATTCTTGTCACATAAGCACCAATATAACGATATATTTCTATTCACTAAAATTCATATTCATATATCGCCACACCAATAAACAGTGACGAGAATAATTGTGGATTACATATGAAAAAAAAAAACAAAAAAACACTTATATGATAAAAAAATATCCCAACTTGCAAGATGAAGGTATAGCGCAGTCATCTACGTTATGGTTGCGAAAACTTTAGTGGCGATTGTAGTATCTGTGTTCAAATCTAGTGTACTGCAGCAGGGTGGGGCGGGGGCGAAAATTGAATTTTTTCTGCGACCATTTTGGTTTTAGGTTAAAACGAGTAGTTTTCTCGATGAAGGCTAAAAAATTAATTTTTGGGTAAAAGAGGAAAAATCACACCGAATAACTAATAAATTGGAAACAAATTGACTAATCAAAACTAAAATTGGTAGGTTTGGTTCTTGTAACGGAGGTACCCTTTGTACCAAATTTTATGACTATTGAAAGAGAATTGCGACTTTTATTAAGATAACATGAAAAATTAGCACCTCCAACAGTTTTAGGGAATGAACCATAATACCAATAAGAACCAAAATTGAAATCATGTTAGATATACTTCAAATCAATACATGTACCAAATTTTATGACGACTATAGCTCAAAAATTACTACTTTAGAACCATTAATCTGTCAAAACTGCAACAAAATCGCCCCTATCAGACGTATCGTAAGACCTATGAGCACCAAAATTGGTAAAAACTGTCCTTGACCTTAAGCACATACGTATACTAAATTTCAGGCCTATCGATTGAAAATTGCAATCTTTACGCTGTTCAATAAAAAATGAATACAAACTGACCTACCGGACAGACTATGAGCCCCATCCAGACTAAAAACAATCGGGTTCTTCCTTAGATGGATCCGAATATGTGTTTCAAATTTCGAAACCATCCGATAAAAATTACGCCTGGAAATGGACTCAACGCAATAGGAGATACGTAAAAAAAAAGAACTCAAAAATAGGGCCAAAATGCTTAGAAAATCATGAAACGAAAAATGTACCCATTCCCAACTTTGGGTCCGAATGCTCAGGCAATTTTGATAAGTACATTTTTTTCAAAAATTTACTTTAAAAAAAATTGTTGGAAGAGTCGAATAAGGGTGAAAAAAGTAAAGGCGCCTAGAGACTAAGGATTCATATGCGTGAAACTGATTCTTGGCTAAACAACGTTGTTTTGTAGTTTTTCATTGACGTAACTAAAGTGTTTTTGAAGTAAGTAGAAAAGAGGAGGGCAGAATCTAATATTAAAAAACAATTGTTAGAGGAGTGGAAATAAAATTGAAAAAAGTAACGGTACTTACAAGCTGAAAATTCATGGGCCAAAAACTTATTTCTGAGTAAACAAGTTGTTCAGTAACATACTTGGCAATAAATTTCCTTCTAGATGGGAGCTAAAGAGCAAGAGAGTATCCAATTTAAAAAAATACAAAAATGAACCTTTTTTTTTCAGTGAAATATCTGAGTTTGATATGGCAAAAAATAGCAGACTTGAAAATTTTTTAGAGAGGAAGAAATTTTGCTAATTTTGACAGTATACGTCAATAAGAAGCGAATGTGATTCCAACTTTATCAATAAGCCCCTTAAAATTTTATAGGTCTGCTCTTTCTTGCCATATAGAACACGGCTATAAATGTAAAGTTTTTTGTAAATAGGGGAAAGAGGAGTGATGAATCAATTTTTTTAAAAACAAAATTGGATGGAATGAGATAAAGGCGAAAAAAAGTAAAGGTACCCACAGACAGAAGCTTCATGAGCAAAAAACTGTATTTTTGTAGTAGCCCATCATGGTGAAAATGCTGGGCACTGATGGGTGAAGCATTTTTATCTTTTATTGAAAGGCTCACCAGAACATATTTCTGTAATAAAACCTTTTCTAACGATAATTCCATTTTAACCAAGTACACATCCAATAAGTAAACTAAATTAATTATTAAAAAAAATTGCTTTTTAGTAACTTTTTAATAGTTCACTTCACGACTCCCACCCATCTGACATAGGCTACTCTCGTCTGGATATTTCTGCATCGGTGTACTTTCCCACAGTTTCATTAAACTTTTGTCCTTGTTTTGCTGTTTCCTTGGGGGTTTATTTTTTTTTATGAAAAGTCATGTTACTCTTGGCAAGTTTCAGCTTGGATTTTCATCAGTACATCGACCACTAAGCGTGCAGATCAGTTTTGGGTATGGAACTAGTACATCAAATGATGGTGGAAAACTTCTGCACCATTAGTAGTCTTGGATTTCAACTGATTGAGAAAATCGGTCTGTAGCTGTGGTGGAAAATGGTTATAACGTCCAATATATGTTTCTATCATATATTTCATAAAATCACCAACTTTTACACTGTTTGGGAACTTCTCTGATTATGTCCAGAAATGTGTCCTCTATGTCACATGAGAGCTAGTGGAGGAGGTTAAAAAACAGTTTTAGAAAATTACTCGTTTCATTATGTGCTATGTACCTAGTCTTACACAAAGCCTAACACTCGCCAATATACACTATAGCCAAATTATGTTTTAAAATTTTTGAAAAAATTAAGCAATGTCGCTAGAAATTGAAAACGTATCGCATCTTTTTTGTAGTGAGTGAATCCCATTATTCTTTGCTAGGTTAGAGATGGCGCTTATGGTCCTCTTTTAAAACATGAACAAGGAGAGGAAATTAGCGCTTTTGGACACAGCTAAAATATGCAGAATAAAAATCTGAAAATGCCAACTGATATCATTATCAACTACAAGTTGCCAACATCCTCTTAATCTGACTTTAAAATACTAAGGAACTGGTAATATAATCTACAATGTCTACAGTAAGTACCTACTTTTGTACCTTAAATACAATGAAAAATCAGTTGGGGAGGCGGTGCTGAAACGCAGTAAGAGGATAATTTTTCTTCATGTGTCTGTGTATACACTGTAGAAAAATTTTTATGAACTGAACTCATATACTGAATTAGTATGGATGCATTACACTGAATGTGTTAACTGTTTTAAATAGATATTAACAGAAAAATAAGTATTTTCAACGATGATTTATGCTAAAGCTGGGCACTCGACAAAGAATAATGAAGTGTACATTTTTATTCATTTTTTAGTATTATTAAATTTTATAAAATAATTTCACTCGGATGAAAGCTAAGCAAAATGAATGTGAAAAACAGCTCGCATCCCTCACATTAGGACTTCTAGATGGATGAGTATGACAAAATTCAGTTTTTTATAGATTATTTAGGTGGAATACCTTGTTGTGAAAGAATATTCACACAAGAAGGTAATCAACAGATAATTGTGTGTTCTGCCACTTCATATGTACAAACATATGGGTAGGAAAAAACCAGAGCAAACACTGGTGATTTTGTAGCCAGTTTTGTGAGTTTATATAAGGAAATTGGCATACACACACAGACAAAATTATGTACATATACATATGTATATGTGTCATAGAAAGTATGTCATTTCTTATTTATTACTATGATAATTGATAAGAAATGACATTATATGTTCCTGTGCCAGTCCGAGACATCGCCAAGATCTTCATCTATCAAATTGTCATTGGCCAAACATTGTATCTTACTTGCCTGGTTGTGCAAGTTAGAACATATGAACAAAGTGTATATATGATGTAGAGTGTAATAAACTTGATAAGGAATGACATTGTGCGTACGAGATGTACAGTCCCCACAATTTCCTCTACAAATCATATTTTGAGCTAATTTGCTTGGACTCCTAAGTACCTATACCTCATTGATTTTATGATAAATTTTATCATATTCAGGCCAGGAGGGGCACGGGTATGGGAGAATCTCCCCCAATCTCGGAATTTTTAGGGCCCAGAATTAAAAAAAAAAAAAAAAAAAAAAAGAAAAAAAAAAAAAAAAAAGAAAGAAAATTAAGAGAAATATATTTTTTTCTGAAAAACGCCAAAAATTTTTTCGCTCTCTCCACTCATGATATATGCTCCTCCATTTTATGATAATTTGCAGAAAACCTCCTATCATTAAATTTTAGATATGTCACTAAAAATATATGCAAATCTTTTATTTTTCGAAGGGCTCATAAATTTTTTCTTTCGCCGGCCCAAATTTCTTCTCAAAGGGATCATACATGGCCATATAAATAGGTACTATAGTTTTAAAATTTTATTTTCAAATGAAAATTTAAAAAAAATTGAGTATGAATTTGCATTACTTTCGCCCCCCTGAAAAATGCCTTCACTACGTCAGTGACTGTCCTTCAATATATCAGTTTCAATGATAAAGAGTTTTTTTAGGGTTCTACCATGGAAAAACGAACAGCCTCTCCAGTGAATTAGTTCCCTACTTTCCCAAAATCAAATATCGAAATGTAACGAAAAAGGACCAAAAGTAGAAGTTTTATACTACTTTTCTCCATAATATTTACAGAAGAGGAGTGGAAAAAATCCAAGGAGCCGATGGTCAGCCAAAGTAACAAAAGAACCTGTACCTGTCACTAAAAAATAGGCCAAATTCCACACGGGTATTTTTAAGGTATTTCCGAAAAACTAAAAAATAGCATCCCCACTCAAAAAATTTCTCAAAACACACCGCCGAGGGGAAAATAAAAATCAAAGGCTGATGCTGAACGTGGACAAAAGCCAACACGGATACATTTGGCGAGTTCGTTTTTTCGGCATTTGGATTGAAAAAATCGCCTATACGAACTCGCACCTATCCATGGATGCGATTATGTCTCTGCTTTGCGATGACTGCAGTCTGCAATTTCAATACTTTTACGTCAGCAAACAATAAAATATAAATACCTACTTACGCAGACGGTCAGACGACGGTTATGTGTGTTTCCCCATCATAATTGGTCAATAACATTGAAAATTTATGCACTTTGAGGATGTTTTCCATTTTCGCTTCATTCGCGGGATCGTTATCGGTGGTTCGGTTATCTGTTCTCTTTTGTCAAAAGTAAATTCAGACAAAAATACGACACGTAAATCGCTCGAAAGATTTCATCATCTCTGGTGCGCCGTTTTACGCTCGGCTACCTGAATTTAATTCGCCTCTCCCCTCCTCTCCCCTCCACCACGATCGATCATCGTTAAATTTGTTGCCGAACGTAAAATTTAATTCAACTCTCGTTGGCTTGTCTCGCAGCGAACATAATCCAAAAAATATAAATTTACCTTCATTTTTACCATTTCGACGCCTATACTGTACTCACAGTATTTCATTCTCAACGATACTGGAAACGGATTTCAGGATTACGAAAACATTTTTTTTCGCCAAAATATGTCAAATCATAATCATTATACAGACGAATAAAACTACGAGAAAGACAGCAAAAAGATGCTGAGGTAATATGCAGAGGAGGAGAAAGATGGGGGCGCGCGCGCGGGAGAGACAGAGAGAGGGTGAGAGAGAGAGAGAGAGTACACGCGAAAAAAAAATTATTCAAGTAAACATAAACGAGACGGTTATTTGCTGGCAGCTCAAACGGCAAAAATTAACATACGCGGAAATATTTCACATATTCCTCAAAGCTCTTTTGACATAAAACGTACCTAAATTAATGATTAAGTAGTCGAATTTAAACATTTTTCTACTTTTTTATTTTCTTTTTTTTTAATTTTTTTATTCCAACGTGTAATATGCATATTTTTTGAGAATTTATACCATATCTATCATCGATAAAGAAAATCGTAAAAGTGAAAAAAACAACGAAAAACAAACCAAATAAACCGCAAAAAGTATAAAGTAACACTGCTTGTAGCTACTGTATTTGTCGCATCGAAAGTACCTTACAGTAAGAGACTAACCCATGCTCTTTCAAACTTTCAAACTCTGTAACAATCTCATATCGATGTAAAAAAGCTTTATACAGAAAGAAAAAAATATTGAGAGAAATTAGTTTCAACAAGTTTTTTTTTTCTTTTTTTTATGTACCTACTTAATAGCTGTTTCCAAATCCACTAAATCATGAAGAATCAATTTAATTTTAGGCTCTAACAAAAATTCCATAATTATACATTTCTTTGTGATTTAGGTCGACAAGAAAAAAATATTGTAAATGCTAAAAATTGTTGATTTTTCTCGACATTGTATAAATAATTTTTCTTCTCAAAATGTCATTATCCTTTATTTAATACAGCAGATTTTCTCAGTTAATTATTCAGAATTCCATTTAATCTGTCAATATGGGACTGTATTATATGGGCGAGAATCATTTTAAAAATTAAGTTACCTATAGAGAACATTTTTTTGATAAGTTTTTATTTGAATTGTTTTTCTTTAGGTTGTTTTTCAATATATCTAATCAATGGGCAATGTATTGAAAATACTAGCAAAACTTTTTCAATTTCTTATTTCATACCGCCAAGAGGGAACATGTTCAAATTCAAGAAAATTCCAGTCATAATATAATTTGTTCAATAATAGGGCAATGTCAGTCATGCCACTTATTTTGTAAACAAATCTTACCGACAGGAAGTTGTTATCAGTATTCAATTGATCCTAATGTATGCGAGGACATTTATTACCAAAATCAATGAGCATATAATTCATACTGTAGGGACATTACTCGTACGAGGTGAAGAGGCTTGGACCCCTGATGACAGTTGTCGCCAAAAGGCTGGTAAATATTTGTCTCAATGATGTAAAACAAATACACAAATTACATTCAATCGTTATTACTTGTACGTACATGCAAGTAATGTACAAGTACCAAACAGTGATTAATCTAACAAAGACGATGATGTCACAATTCAGTATACAAACTGGTCCGCCATTTCTTATCTATACAAGAAATGACGAACCAACCATTACACACGGATGTATGTAATCACTATGTATGTGTGCGTGTAAATAAGCCCCTATATAAATCATCCTGACTGGCTCTAAAATTGCCAGTGTTCACCCAGGTTTTGGCTTACCCATATGCTTACATATGAAGTGACAGAACTTGCAATAATCTGCTGATTACGTTCTGGTGAAAATATTCTTTTCACAACAAGGTATTCCACACATACTATAGGTAAAATTATATACTTTCAAAGTGGAGACTACAAGGAATAAAATGAAATCAAGAACAAGAAGTTTGAGTCTTCAGACGTTGAGAAAATTAAGGAGGAAGATGAAATTATGGTTAATTCCTACTTATTTTTACATTTACTTTGTTTTTAAGCCTAATTATTAAGTAGGTTTTCTTTAAAAAATCTATTTATTACGCTTTGTGCGGTATCATCTCTCAGGGTTCGGGTTGAATACGTTTTTCATTTCATGACCTCAGGAAAAATTTGGCACCAATAACTCAAATCCATATAAATATGTATATATATACACACACACATACATCAATTTTTTGTTCCCATGATACAGGTCGCAATTTTTTTCCGATAATCACGAAATTTGGTATAAACATTTGTACTAAGCCAAGGACCAGACTTACTGATTTTGGTGCAGATCGATTGGACGATACTTCCAGTACCACTATTTTTGTTTTTATTTTTGCTATAGAATGCTCAATTTTTTTCACCAGTAGCCACGAAATTCGGAATAAATATTTATTTTAATTCATTGTAGTATTCTACTAATTTTGGCTCGTATCGGCCGGATGGTACTTCCGGTACCCCATGTTTGTTTTTATATTGATCATAAAATGCGGAATTTTGGAACCATATGTACGAAATTTGAAAAAAATATTTAATATAATTCATTGTGGCATGCTGCCAATTTTTGTGCGGATCGACCAGACGGTACTTCCGGTAAACCTTTAACTCCTCTTTTTTTTTCGAATTTGCATGAACTTTTTTTTTTTATATAAAAATTAACCACATATTCATGTTTTCTGTTTTTTATTTCATAACTTTATTTTTCTTTGGTTTCATTTGAAATTATACGATTATTTACCATACTTTATCATTTTAATTAATTTTTCATTTCCTATTGTCTACTATTTTGTCAGCAGCCAACAGGTTTCATACAATCATAACATACCACTAACATATAAACTTATAAACGATTAATGTAACCATTAAAATTCATAATTCTTTTTCTTGAAACCTACTATTTCTAGCGAAGCTTGCTGCGTAGGGTTTTTTTAGTTGTTCTTAAGTTATTTTTACCAATTTTTCCAACCATCGAGATAATATGTCATATGTGACGTCAAATTCAAAAAGATTTATTTTGGATTCGTAAAGTGTATTTAACTAAATAAAGGAAATAAGATGACCACATCAGTTTTCTTAACTCAGTTTACTTGCAAATGGGGTATCAAAATTAATATCCCAAAAAGGGTTCGAGGTGGGGATGGTGAAAATTATGTATTACACGAGAAAAGAAAACGAATGGTACCATTTTCCCATTTTCACCTAATTTTTTTTAATGTAGGTACTTATATGTATGTACACGACTGTATATATCCTATCCAATCCTATCCAACATGTTATTCTATATGTTAATTTATGTATATATTTATGTATGTAAGTGTTTTGAAGCTAAGATTTATGGACTAGAAGTTTTCGGCACGAAAAAACGATCTACATGGATCTCAAGTTTGAGAAAATTCATGGAATAGAAATGTATCTAAGCATCTCAATCTATCCATCAGCAGTAAGGGATAATAGATAGAGATGAAAAATTCGCCTAGAACGAACGTGTTTTTTAGATCTGCAATCTCAGTCTACATATCATCAAATTTTGTGAATAACGCTGAACGCAATTGGTTGAAAAACATTTCAATCTTGAATCTGGATACTTAATAATAATTCGACATCGGTTTTGGTTATAGAGTTTTATTAATAAATTTCGAATTCAAATACTGAATTTAAAATATGGTTTTTTACTTTTTAGTGTACGGTAGTCATTGACTATGGTAGTACTCATCCGAGCAAAATCGGTGAAACAGGTACAATATAAATACAAAATATATACGTCTAGATACGTGAATTATTGATGTTTCTCGCCAGGGTGTTTACGTAAAATCTTCAAAAATATCTCAAAAGAAAAAAGACTGTCTCGATTCGTGCGGTCTGAATTTATTAAACAGATGTGTAATCATACAGCACACAATTCACAATTGATCAATTCCACTCATTTATTTTTTAGCGAAAAGGGAATGGGTAAATGAGGAGGCGAGATCATTAAAACTTAGCAGTCCCCAGTTCTCACTGGAAGAGTCCACCTCAGAGTTTTACTTTTAATAAATGACTACTCGTCTAATTATAATATTTTCGGCAAGCTGAGAAAATTAATTTTTGAAACTCAGTTCGCGCTATTCCTAGTTACACAATAACTAGGCACGCTACTTATAAAAATTTTCAGAGAAGTACATAGTCAGTCATTAGCTCTGTCCCTTAGGAATCAATACATTGTCATTCTCAATGGTAATCATTGACACTGTTTAACCCTCTCCCTAAAACTACTGTTTTTGAGTTAATGGTCGGTTTTTTTCACTCATCAATGATGCAACAAATAAAAAATAAATCTAAAATAAATTTAATTTAACATCGCTGAAAACATTGTTGAGACAGCTAACATCGTAACGATGAGCTTTTGACAATGTCACTGGAAATATTTTCGTGAATTTTACGACCAAATTGGAAAGACGACGTTTATTTTTTCGGCGACTTCCACTCCGGTGCTTATCGAAACCTCAATCTCCTTGCGAAATTACCTCGATATTTTTAATCACAGAAACGATAATGATTACACAGGCGACGAGCAAATTCTTTCTCTCTTTTTTTGAATTTTTTTTTATTTAAGGTCGAACACAGACAGAAATTAACGGATTAAGATTACGACAAAAACTAGTTTCTTTCAGTTTTTCTTCAACTTACGCCTTCAATTTAAGCACCGGGAAAGAAGTGGAGAGAGACGTAGGGAGTATCGAGAGAGTCATCATGCGGCAGTAGCAGCAGCAGCTGCGGTACAATATTTTAGGTAAGTACCTTATTTTCGGATGATCCATTACAGATTATCTCAGAAACTACTCACTGCTGTACAGCTGATAGATTAAATCGTGGTCGTCACATACGTACATTAGTACATACATACTCTGTACAAATCTGTTCCATGGTAAAAAAAGTTTACCAAGATCTTGATGGACGTAAATTATTGAGGCCAAAATGATTGCCAATGGCAGTTTGAGGTCTACATTCATGAAGTAAAATGTTAAACAGCGGTAAGAAAATTTTGTCGTTGAAAAAAAAAATATATACAACTTAACATAAGAGAAACAACGTGAGATAATCAGCGGTTACAAATCGTGTCCTTCTGTTTCACTCATTTTGTAAATGACTTTGAATCGTCGTTCTCAAAAATCAGTTCACCAATCTTAACGCGGCGGTTGAACATATTTTTCACAAGTACCTCTTAGTTCACCGAGCTTTGCTTCGATGAGTACCAAAGTCGACGACTACCCACACTAAAAAATAAATAAGTTTAGGTTAGAAACACAAGCATCTCCCACCAGCTTGCTCAAAACGTCATTTGTGAATTTTTTTGTTACACTGTTTCTCACATGTGTTAGCGAACATAGCAGATGCCAGTGGAGGGATCTTTAGGACGATGCGGATGCCTTGGCCAAGGCATGCCACTTTGTATATCGCCAACGGCAGGGTGAACTCCAGGGAGTGGAGTTTTGTCCCACCTGCTTCGTCACAATCGCATCGTCCTGAAAAATCCCACCGCCTATGCAATGAGTGAATTCATTGTAACTAAAAACATGTTTAATCTAAGAATAATTATTTTTCGTACCATTAAAAAATATAAGTGAATCTAACAAACCATTTTACAAATAAAAATTGAAAAAAAGAAAAATTTTTCAAAATTTTAACCCTTTCGGAAGTTGAACCTGAAACTACTTGAACTGTAAACCACATCTCTGCCATAGTACCGCAGCAGCTGAACATGCAAAATAAACATTATTTCATTGCGGAAGGACGGCTACAGTATTAGTATTAGTACATTTCAAAATCACAGCAATAAGTAGAATCAAAGCTATGAAAACCATATTTTAAATTCAATATCCAAATTCAAAATTTATTAATAAAATTCTATAACAGAAGTCGATGTCGAATTATTCACCGTCCAGATTCAGGATCGAGATGATTCATTATTATAAATTTTCTATCCATTGTGTTCATGTTTTTTTTTCTTTCTTAAAATCTAATTGAAGGAAAAAATTACCACGTGAATTTCTTTATAAACACTGGTGTTTGAAATACCTCATTCCTGAGAATCTGATTATTCTGATTGGTCGATGTTGATTGATGTGAGATATCTTGTATGACAATGTATACGTTCTCTGCATAGATGTTAATGACAGTCAATTTCATTGTAAAACAGTACATCAAACATATATTCTTGAAGATAAGATAGATTAAGATGTTCATGTCTCTGTTCAATGAATTTTCTTACACTTCGGACTCGTCTAGATCATTTTCTCACACTCAAAAACCCGATATTTGTTTACTCTACAAAAATGAGGCTTATCATTGTATAATAATGTGCATCAGTAACCTTTCTTCTCTCCCCAACTAACTACCACATGCACAGGCAATTGTGACATCATGCACATCTTATTGTGAACAGAGTACAGTCTAAAGTTATACAAACTATTTACATAACTTGATTCACTCCCATAAAGCCAATGTAATAAAATCATCATATTGTCTCACTAAGTAAGCCTGTCATTTGCAATTCAAAGTGAAGAAAGGGTGAAAGGAATTGAATTGCAGAACAACAGAAAAAATGTATGAAATGAGCATAATAAGGCTTCCATATCTTTTGCTTTTTTTTTTAAATATAATATAAAATTTGGTTAATATACTTGGAATGATACAATGTGAAAATAAAACTGTTGTGGAACAACACCTTTCCACTCCCCAAGTACTTATGTCGGCACACTGTATTTATCTAACTCGCTTACTGGCTCAACCCTCTTGTGAGGGAACTTTTATGTAGTGGCATCTGGTCATAATGACCAACGCTTGTAGCCACTTACATTTCAGTAATTTATCCTTCCGCCATTCGTACAATAAACCAGAACAGTGAAAATATGTTTTATTGCTTTCTTAAATTCAGAGATCCAGATTCTTGACCTAACATGGCAACCAGAGCAAAAGGATCAAATTTTTAAAGTGTTTTATCGACAGGGATCGATTTTTATGTAATTTGTGTTTCATGTGTTCTTGTTTCGTCGAATCATAATTTGAATCTTGGTGTTTGATGAGTGCAGAGACGCTATCTTACTTTTTTGTTGAACTTGTGAATTTGTTCAATGTTTTAATAATTTAAAATCAAAGTAAAAACACAGTCATTATTTATTTATGAGTCTATTTCTTCCTTAGATAAACTTGTTGTTGTGTGCAAACAGTACCTGATCATCATTTAAGATAAAATTTTTGTCATTTGCTGAGAATTCAATGTTATCAGAAGTTGAATCTGAGACCTGGAAACCATCACTTTCAAGTAATTCAAAGGTTTGGGCGTTTAAAACAAAGTTATATTTCATAAAAATAGCACAAACAATGAAAATTTTAGCACAAACCAAAAATAACATAGCACAAACTAATGACGCCTGTTTAGTTGTCATGTGAAACAATTTTTCTCTTGCCCCCATAAACGTTTTTTCCAAATAATAGCTCTTGGGTAGGGGACAGAGGGTTGAGGTTGGTATATTCTGTCAGCACAAACGTAGCACAAACGATTCACCCCACTTTCAATTCATTTCAGCAATTTTGAAATTCCACCATATATAAAATTTTCATTTGCCCTAGGGGGGGAGGGGGTTGTAGCACAAACGAAAAAAATAGCAGCACAAACCAGCACAAACATAGCACAAACAAATGCCATCATTAAATTTTTGAATTTATTCTATTTGCAATTTGATGTCTAGAGTTCACCAGGTCATTGATCCTAACTGTTTATTATATGAATATAGTCTCCCCATGGAAGGGAGGTAGGGTATTATAGGTATATTCTGTCAGCACAAACGTAGCACAAACAAATGACGCCACTTCAGTTTCCCTCCGAAACAATTTTTTTTGCCCCCCATAAACATTTTTTCCAAATAATAGCTCTTGGGTAGGGGTCAGAGGGTTGAGGTTGGTATATTCTGTCAGCACAAACGTAGCACAATCAATTCAACCCACTTTCAATTCATTTCAGCAGTTTTGAAATTCCACCATATATAAAATTTTTATTTGCCCTAGGGAGGAGGGGGTTGTAGCACAAACGAAAAAAATAGCAGCACAAACCAGCACAAACATAGCACAAACAAATGCCATATTCAAATTTGCGATTGCTTCTTGGTGTGGGGGAACATGTCTCTAGCTCCTCACTGACCTTGAAAACGTTTTTCTTGAATAACTCTTTTAGGAAAATAGCACAACCGATGAAAATTTCAGCACAAACCAGCACAAACGTAGCACAAACGAATACATTTATTGAATTTTAAATTTTCGTTAGGTGAGGATCTGCGGACATGGAGCTCATTGCTTCTGTTGGAGGATTTTTCTGACATGAATCTTGGTGCAGTCTATTTTCAGACTGTTTGTTTACATTTTGTACTTAAAATTTTTACATGATTGATCAAAATCTTTTATTATTTATGTGTTGTGTTAATTAAAAATCAATCAGAGCCTAATAAAATGAGAATATTTAGACACTTAATAACTTAGAACAATTGTGAAATATGTACAGACCTGCATGTGTTTATTTATTTTTATGTGATATTTTTGTATTTTTGCGTCATTTTATGTGATATTGATAATTATTTACAGGCATATTTATTGATTTTTGCATTTTGAATTCATTTACATGCATTTTTAAACATTTATTATTGAATTATTGACTGATATTCTTGCATATATTCGTGTAATTAATATTTTTGCATATCAATTTAATATTTTATTTCAGGATTTGCGATCTTTTGTGATCTTTTATATCTGTTATTAATTTAGAGGTTATTGAATTTTCATAACCCAGGGCAATATTTATTTTGTGAAGTCCTTTAGCACATTTTAATTTGTTTTGTGTGTATTTTTTTGAGATTGGGTGTTAGTTGTGATTCTGTGAAACCTAAATATTATTTATTTAATTTTTTTTTTTGAATTCTGAATGCTTACTGCAAATTTTTTTGTCTTTTTATTGACAATTTTCATATTTTACCACACTTTTAATATTTTTATATAATAATTCGCATTTTGCGATTTGCTTTTGACAATTTTTTCATCTTGACTGTCGATATAATAATTATTCTTATACGTATCAATATTTTTGAATAATTTTCCTCTGTTTTATCATTTCTGTTCTTTGGACATTAGGGTGTTCTCAACTGTGATTCCGATTAGATCATAATTTAATCACTTTGTGGTTGGCTTTAATGTTAGATGTGTTGTCTTTCTGTTTGATCGTAGGACAGTACAGGGATACTGGTGCCTATTATATCATTTTATTGGAGAGCTCACATCTAAGTCTGTATGGCCAGGGCTGAGTTGACAGTTTTTAATGGTACTAATTACGAGGCATGGAGGGCTGCTATTATGAGTACCCTTTATGCTGAGGATCTCTATGTTGCATTGCATAATGAGAATAAGGACACTGACTTTCTGAATAATGATAACCTTGACACGTATATGGCAGTGAATAAGGCAAATAGGGAATATTTTAAATCTCAAGAAAAGGTCAAGTCCATTGTGTTTAGCAGTGTAGTCAGTAATATTTTGTTGAAAATTAAAGACTGCAAGACAATTAATCAGGTCTTCTCTAGGTTAGACAACTGTTACAGGAACACTAGCCAGACTACATACTTTGCTACAAAAAGGGATTTTCAGAGTCTTCAGTTCCAAAATAACAGTATTATGAGAGTCTACCTAGATATGTTTCAAAATGCTGCGAACAAAATACGTGATTGTGGTAGTGAACTTTCTGAAACCAAAGAACTTGAGCAACTCCAAATGTCTTTGACATCCAATTATGATATTTGTATGCTCAAATTTAAAAATCTTAATGAAGAAGATAGGGTACCCGAAAAATTATATTCCCTGCTCATAGAGCATAGTGTTCGTTTGGCACGAGAAAAATTTGGGGAAAATTATACTAATAATCGAGACAGATCAGATAGGCCAAGAAATAATAGATATAATAACAAAAATAATAATAATGACCAGAATCGATCAAATAGTCAAAATTACCACAATTCACATCAAAATAATCAAAATTCAAATGAACAAAATTTTACTGGAAATTTTAAACCCTTACCAAATTATGACGATTTTAAGTGCTTTAAGTGTGGAGGAAAGGGCCACTCAGCCAAGAGTCTGTCAAAACAAGATGAGAAATCACAAAATAATAAGTTAAAATCCTAAACCTAAAGATGATGATAATAACACTAATAATAAAAACAGACAAAATAATAGAAAAAACAAGCCTGCTTTTGCGTTCATAGTTTGTCATCATACCACAGACTGGTCAGCCAATCTGATGAAGGCTCTGATTTTGAAACCTTCTAGGGAGGAATCTCAGTATTCTCGTGTGACACTATTTGGTAAGATGATCCTCGATGGAGGGGCTGATACACACATAACTTCGTGTTTATCTCATCTGAAAAATGTGTCGATTCTTGACAAACCAATTAAGCTTCAAAGCACACTTAAAGATGCATTTTTATATGCAACCCATATTGGGGAAATGCCAATTTTTGTTAACAACCCCACAAAAGGAATTACTAGGTTACAGTTATTAGATGTTCATTATGTACCAGATGCAAATTTGGATATCATGTCCGGGATTGATTACATCTTCTGATGTACAAGGCATCAACCAACATTCAAACTACTGTTATATCTATGAGATAGAGTCATCAGAAATTGTTTTTATGGCCACAAGGGCTGATGGCTTATTCAGGGTCAACTACGAGCTATACAACAAAGACATAGAGGACACTAATAAACAACGTTATAATAATAAAATATCCTGTATTTCAAGTTAACTGGAGCACAAAGAGAACTCAGAAGAGAGAGATTTCAGACAGGAGGAAAAGGGATTGCAAGTACTTACGGATGAGGATTTTTATAATAACATGGAAAATTGAAATATTAATAATTTTGACAATATAGAAAACATTAATATTCCCAATAATACACAACCGAATGAAAATTTAAACATTAATAATAATAATAATAATGAACAACAGAATGAACAAGAGTCTGAAAACGGAGAAATAGGAATAGGTTTAATCAATAATAACGAAACAGAAAATCAAAATTTAAACACTAATAATAATGAACAAGGTGATAATGAAACAGCGTCTATTGTGAGAACAGAGCCGTTGGAAAACAATAAAAATATCATATGGCACCGCAGACTCGGGCATATGAGTGGTAAAAATTTAAAAGTTTTGGTCAAGCTGTCTATAGGAATACCACAATCTATAAAATTCAGAGAAGACGAATTTAAGGAATGCAAAATTTGCATAAAGTCTAACGTGAAACGTTTAGGCCATAATGGTACTTGTCTGAAGCCAATGCGCAAACTCGAAATTGTATCATCAGACATTATGGGTCCGTTTCAACCAGGATTGTATAGTGAACTTTATATAATCACTTTTATTCACCATTTTTGTTTAAGGTGAGTTTGGTACCAAATAATTCAGTAGTTTCGGCAAAAATCGGAGAACAATAAATTCCAGAAGTGGCTTTTAACGGATTCTGAGAAAACTACAGAAGAGATAAGGAAGAAATTTTCACGAAAGGTAGTCCTTACATAACACCAGCTCTGATAAGAGTTTGGTGTCCATTAGTTTAGTAGTTTCCCAGAAAAATGTTAAACAAAAAAAAATTGTTGGAGAAAAGCAAGTCGCCTGGGTTGCCTAAAGTATCTTTTTCGTATTTACAAAGCAAGGGGTTATAAGTGTCTTTCCTACATTGCATTAATTTAGCTTTTAGGTTTCGTTTTCAAATTGTAAATTAAAATTGGCAAACTGAGTTCTCTAGCAAAGTATTGCTGCGTTAGTTTTTTTTTTTTTTTTTTTTTTTATTATTAATTCAAGGACAATTACAGAATTATTATTTCTCCAATTAACTTTAGACAAGTAAGTACATCTTAGGTTTGAAATTCCAATCATTATGGCGGAACTAGCCTTTGTATGGCAGTGATTTAGTTTTATTTTCGGCTCTCCTCTAAAGACAATAACAAATACAACTTTTTCTTCGAAAATTGCAGGACAGAAAATCAAGAAGAATGTAAGTTTACTGTAAAATTTTTCTTTGAAGGGGCGACTGAAAAAAAAATTCCGAAAGTAAGTTAGATACTCAATAAATTCCACTTCACTAAACTTTTTTCATGTGATCCATCGGTTTCATCCATACTGTAGTTTTTCCACGCTCGGGTATTGACTCTGCAGATTTTTCCTCAGTATTCAAAATAGAGAAAATGGAGTCTGGTCTCGAACCAGGGATCTATCAGGTGCAAAGAAGAGCACCTAACCACTGCGCCTATCTGACCCATATTTCAACAACTCTTACGGTAGGTAATGGTAAGGGAAAGAGATCTTGTAAAATAGCTTTCATTTCCTCATAGACACTAAAAAATGGAGCTATCTATTATCTTCTAATGGAACAACCTTGGGTCTCAATGAAGACTAAAAAAAGCAGAAAATCTAAAAAAAAAAAAAGAGAAAAATTACGTTTTGAAAACTACGACACGATAGAATATGAAAATCGAAGTCGATCATACACATAACTGAGGACAATTAAAATTTCTTTATAATTTCAATTGTAGGCCTGTTTTAAAAATCATTGTCAAAGAGATAAAAACTAAAAGATAAGTATGAGAACATTCGTTTAGTTTTTAATCTGTTTTCATTCGACGATAATCATATTTTGAATATGATCTAGGTGCAGATAATATCGTGAAATATACCTTTTCATTGAACAAAGAGTCAATCGCTCAATAATTTAAACTGTGATGATTTTATCGGAGATTAGCTTTTTAAATGTAACTATATTTTGTAACTTGAATATCGCACACACATAATGCGATAGAAGTTTGACATGACGACAAACAGTGTTATTTGGCACAAATCGATGACATTTGGTATCCTATTATATCCTGTACCTATAGATATACATAATCATCAATGATTAGCAATCATGTAAATAAGCACCGTATTCAAAAAATGATACCAACTGACAACTGCGAAAAACGTTAACATCATCATTTTATTAGTTGGTTAGTCAAATACTGCATGGCATACGGCAGTGCTCGCCAAACTTCCTCAGTAACTGAGCTACTTTTAATATTAAAAGTAGTTGGTGAGCGACTGCAAGCCAAAACTTTTTATTTAATGGAGAAATTTTTTTTGAAAAAGATTAAACAGGCCAAGACTGAGGCGTACTATCTACCACGAAGGTTAAAAAGGGGATTACTTTGAGGTAAAATTTTAAATTTTATAAAAATCATGGTTCTACAAGATACCACATCCTTTCACGTGCTACTGCTAGGGTCCATGCAAGCTACCGGTAGTAGCTCGCGAACCACGGTTTGGGGTACATTGGAATATGGCATATCTACTTACGTAATCAATAAAATTAAACAGTCTAATACTTTGGGGAGGGAAACTGGAACACCTTGTTGACGAGAAATTAAAAGCGAAATGCACGATCGCTTTTAGTGGATGAAAAATAGTCAAATTTGAGAGTGTTCAGTAGCACATACAACGTTGCCGAGCTACAGATGTTCCCAAGGATACGTTTGCCAAGGATGAAATTTACGAATGTTGAAGCAGGTTTTCATTTGATGCAGGGGCTCGGCTAGGTTTTTTCTTACAGTGGGTCATGGATAGATGGGCAAGGGAAAAAATACCAGGTAATAATTACGGTAAGTTGGTAGATGACGCTTTTCATTTTTTTTTTTTTTTAGATGGAGTGGGCGAGGAATCACTATCAAACCTACTCCACCACAAAAAAATGTACAGGTATACGCAAGCGCAGAAACTGTCGTCCGCAGCTCGCAAAAGCACAAAGTTCTTTGAATTTACGCAAGAGCGTTTTTGTTTTTCGATAAAATTTTCGGACGAGCCAAAAATTGTTCTGGGTGGGCCACGTCCCTCGCTGACTGACCCACAGCTACGCCACTAATTTATTAATAAGAAACTAATACATCTCACTCTTAATTTTATGAAATTAGTTTTGCAAACGGAAATCACAAAGTAAAACAACAGTCCGAATCCATAATTTAATTGGCTTTTTCAAACCGATGGCTATGCCAGGACAGGCGAACCATATTTAGTTGCATAGGCTATCGATCTATCGATAATTACATTCCGTAATAATGACCGTCTCCAAGCTCGGGTACGAAATTAACTACGTATTACGATTCAATACGACTAAAAATTTCTCACTGAGGAAGTTCAGTCACAATATACAGAATATCTATTTACTTCGCATAAAAAAGATTCGACGAAGGTCACATACGTCTTCAGACTTGGTAAGCAGTGCATGGATGGAATACGGTATTCAATTCAGGAAATAAAATTATTTAAAAACAGAAAAAAAAAAAAGATTCGAGATTCGAAACAGAAGAAAAACAAATTTTATATTCAGAATATTAAAAATGATTCAAGTTGCGAGCATTGCAAATCAACAACATTCAACATTCTTTTATACAGTTCGATTTTTTCAACAGTCTCTCAAAATAGTCTATTCAAACAAAAACTAAAAACACAAGTAGATTATAAGCTACTGCTTTTTGCGTTCGGAAATGAAAAGAATCGTAGCAGCAGGTACAAAAAAGAAAATGGCAGCATTTTGACAGGCAACATCGATGAAGCAAACAGAAGCAGCGAAGACGAAAGAATTTGAAACCAGAAAAACAAATAAACCAGATGAGAAATTTGTCATCATTTTCTGTATACCTACGAGAGTAATGTTCTGATTTTTGAAGTTTTCAATGACATAGGCACCCATTTTTGAATGAACGAAATGAGATAGGAAGGCTTACACAACTACCTACGGTGCGATGTTTAATAATTCTGTTATAATTTGATATGTTTTGAAACGCCATCTGACCAAGTTTTTTTCTTCTTTTTTAAATCAGATTCGATTCATTCAATTGTCGCAGTGTCGTCATGGCAAAGAAACGAATGTCGAGCCGGGACTGAATCGAACAAAAAACTTCACATTTTAAACTCTCTTTTGATGAAAATGAACTTATTTATTTTGAAGAACTTGACCTTACTTTTTTCGTTCATTTCAAAATAATCATAATGTTATTCAACGCCGCTGTTTTCCTTCATTTCGAGATCAATCTTCGGGTAACTTTCGACGACAAAAGGCAAATGAAAATATTTGGGTGGGATTGTAAAATATTTTCAGACTTGATTCAATTGTAGATACTATGCACGAAAAGCAGTACTTAGTGGAGAAAGGATATTCGAGGTTGAGAGCGAATTTTTATTTAGAGGCCCCAGCATCGGTTTTCCAAGTGAATTTTGTAGGCACCAAAACGAGATATGCCCCGCCCTGCTGGTGAATGGCCTCCTGGTTATATTGTAGCGAATCCTCGTCACCACATTCCTCTGTAGTTCTGTACACTGGACATGCAGTTAATAGTACCCAATTTTTCTCCAATTCCATTTTATATTTTCAAGAACCAATATGGGCCTTTTTTTTTTTCGAGGAGCCAGAGGGGGACCGCCCCTCTGGATTCTGCCACGAGACGCCAGCTTGACGCAGAGAGTCAATGTGCTCCGCAGTGGAAACGAGAATTCCGAAAATCAAATCAGTGCACAGATAGGCGAAAAGAGCAGTCGTAAAACTAACAGCGAATGCCAGTTTTTCAGCCACCTCAATACCTGGCTGAACACTAAAATTATTGAATTTTTTGCGGAAACCTTGAAGGATAAGGCGAAGAAGCAGTCTACCTCAATTTTCAGTTTATCGCGTATTTATAATCAGAAGCGCTTGGGTGACTTTCGCGCTGGTAAAATAAACGTAATATAAAATGCAACATACAAATTCGAAGAAAGAATGGAAATGTACCACTCTGATCTTCGCGTACCACTACTTAGCCGAATTTCATAAACAACTTTTCAGCAATGTGGGATGTTTTTTTTCCTCCACATAACAAACGCGGATGGCGCAGATTTTCGTTCGTCCGCCCCCAGCAGATTCTTTTTCAAACTACAGGTCGCCGATCTGACCGCCAAATATTTTTCATTCGACAGAAATTCGCAGCATTTTCTTGATAATGTGCCCGTCCACACCAACGCTCACGAAATGAATACCATCTGCTTTTTATGAAATACCATAAAAACGCTTGTCTGTTCGCAAAAACGTGCTCAATGAATGTACAAATAGCAGCGAGAACAGATTTTTCTTTGAACAAACACTCAAATGACAAGGCAGCATCTACCTACATATTTTTTGGGACTCGAATCAAATTTTCATGGAAAAATATGAGACATATTAGTGATATAAACGAGCAAAATATGTTCATTTGTGGAGGAGAGAAATGAAAGCGATGCTGATGCATATTCAAAGAAAACAATACTACAATTTTTCACGAACAAAAAAACAGTTTTTCAAATGCCTATTTTCATCATACTGTGTTCAGCCTTTTGCTTTGTTTTCTTTGTTTGTTGGTTTTCTGTTTCTGTCAAGTTGCTTGTATTTAAAACAGAAATAAAATTCGACAGAAAAGTTTGGCAAAAGCGTATGATCAAATATTAGAAACGCCTTTACAGAATGAATAAAAGTTACCAAGGATGAAAATTTCCGTTTCATGCGACAATGTGACATTTCGATTAATTAGCCCATTTTAACAGGGATGAATATTAAAACCTTGGACAAAGAAATCCAATTGTAACCAAAATTTCTATAATTAATAGCTACAGTCCAGATGCTGTAAGGAAACGGATCAACCAACAAAGGAAAAAAAAATTCCACTCAGCAAGACAAAGAAATTATAATTAAATTAAACGGAAGCAGCGAAGTTAACCGGCTTATCTGAAAGATGTAGAGATCTCGTATTAAAAATTCGCGAAGTTCCCAATATGGATATCAAATTGAAGGTCTTCTGGTTTGGAAGTCAAAAATTATATATTATTTTTTGTAACATCCACCCGTAAAGTACAATTTTTTGTGCACCTTTATTGAACTAAACGTAGGGAATTTCAATATAACGTGAAAAAATATGATCACTGGCAAGCTGACTTTCTTGCACAACTCTATTACTTTTTTTCATGGCCCAATTACTTTCTTATACGGCTCAATTTTTTGTTAAATAGTTACTCTATTTCTTATTTCTTTTGTTTTTTAAAATAAAGCCAAATTGTAAATTCATGATCTCATTCCAGTAAAATTGATTTGTTTCCCCTATGTAACTTTTTTTAAAGGTAGGGAGGATGATAATGATTTTTTCGTTAAAAAAAGTAAAATTAGTAATTAAGATTATTAGATTTCAAATAAAAATAATTTTTTTCATCTACTGTTATTTTTTTCTCATTGGGAGGATCGGGCTGTAAAAAATAATGTGTGACAAAATTGACACTCATGTGATTTACAGCATAAGCCTTAAAAAATTACATTAGCACCAAAATCACCTACTTTTTGAATTTGTAGGAGTATCACTATTCTGGTCAACACAATTGAAAAGATAAGGTTGTGATTATAAGAAATGAATACCACAAACATAACACAACATATTCCTGTGTTTAATATGGCAAAAAGTACCCTTGAACTTTTAGTTTCAAACAAGTTCTGTTTAGACCAATGTCAAACGAGCTGTATTTTGTACTTTGTAGGCTGTAAAATATTGGGCATGGACAGTATGGTTAAAAAACCTTTAAGACGAGTAGACGCATACGCCATTTTCAGTTTAATTTTGATTTTTATTTTGCATCTGTTTTTTCAATTGTGGTGGCTGAACAAAAAATAATTTTTACCGATTACGTATTATTTTAATTACATGAAATAAATTATATGGATAATTAAAAAGAATTTCGAAGTAGAAAACTGAATTTAAATTAATGAATGTGACCAAAAAACAAAATTACATGTAGTTTTCCCAGACAGGAAATGAAGCAGGTTCATACTTGTCTTAGACTCTCTAGTATGGTTACTATAAATAGTTGATATCCCACATATTGTACTGTAAAAATTTGGACTGTAGACATTGGCAGTACGAAACTCTACTGCTCGAGTCTCGTAGTGTGGCATTATGCAACATGAGAAATAAGTTTATCCAGAAAAATCGAATTTGATAGTCATCGGAGCAGTAACGGAATATTTTACTATGCAGTATTCAGGTCTACATTTGAAAGAGTCGTCATTCTTTCGGCATACTATTTTTTTTAATTGTTGTTTTCAATTATAAGTAAACATAGGTAACAGTGGCGTACGCAGGGAGAGGTTTTTCGGGTTCAGACCTAAAAACTCTCGAGTTTTTCTTCAATTTTATTGTGATGTTGAGACAATTTTGCGGATTGGCAGCACTGAACAGAGAAATGCGGCTATATGCCAGCTGCAGCACCTAATGTAAGGTTAAAAGAGTGTAAGGAGAAAATGAGTAGACTCTGTGCATTTCATACGAAGGGATTTATCAACACTAGATTCGTTTGGACAATGTAAATCATTCTTACTAAGTATTGTTTTGGAACTGATGAGCCGTAAATGCTGGCTTATACAGTCGCCATTCTCAAAAACATAACTCAAACGTTAAAAAAATGGTTAGTGATGGAAAGGTAAAGGCTATTAATCGACTAATCGTCCTCATTGCACGCTACGAAATTTCATGGCTTAACCGAATACCTCAACGTTTATATTTTGTCACACTGGAAAATAAAATAAGAAAGAAGGTGGCGACGATGAATGACACAGGGGAGAGGAGAGTGAATGCTCCAGGAAGTCAGCGCGTTCGTGTCAACGACCAAGTGCCACCACACAACTACACAACATACCAACACATTAAACACCAATTTTAATGCAACAAAAAAAACACTCTAGCGCAGCAAACTGCGCAAAAAAAAGTAGGTTTTCAAAAAACCATTTCTCTGTCAATAAAAAAACACTGATCGTGTATTGATTTTACCTCCTAAACAAAAACAAAAAGGAATGTACCGGAAGTACCGTCCGCCCGATCAACATCAAAATCAATAGGTCTGGTTCTTGACATGGTTCCAATATTTGTGACGAATTTCGAGACGATTGGACAAAAATTGTGATCTGTACTGCAAAAACAAGAATTTTACATACATATCCGTGTGTTTGTGTGCGTGTGTACGCAGTGTATGCAATGTATGTAATGTATGTATGTGTGTATGTATATGTATGTATGTATGTATGTATGTATGTATGTATGTATGTATGTATGCCAAAAGTCATATTTTGTCATTAATTGAAAAACGTCTTAGGTCTCACCCCCAGGTTTTTTCATGAGAACGATTCCAATAAGCTAGTTTAGCGAAAAATCTTTTTACTAATGAACAAGGAAAAGTCGAACGTCAGCGAGTATAGAGGTAGAGGTTTTTCCCCATTAATAAGGAGTAACATCGTTTCAGTAGGCTAGCTAGTACCATATGCACTATTTAATATAAATATACTAAACTGGAACTACCAATGTGTTCTGAATCGTACATGTAGTTCAGCATAAATTGTAGTTTAAAATTTGATACATTCATTCCATTCGCTCAACAGTTCACATCCACAACACTAGCATACCACTTAATAGATCTAAAACAGGTATTTTCTTCCTTTGTTGTGTTATCTGTTCATATTATTTCACGTGGGAATGTACTGCGTGGGGTTATATTAGCTGCGTCGCACAATTTATTTGTGAGTACCAAGTACATGAGTTGGTTTCAATAAGGAATCTGTAATAAGACTATCATATTAAAGCCGGAGGTGCATTTCAAACCCCTAAAGGGGTCAACTACAATAACTGATAAGTCATATAAGTGATAATTTGAGCAAAAGAAAAGCTGTATGGGGTGAGCGATATCACGTTTCCTCCTACAATTGAGTGTTATCTCATCTCTCCGCGAACGATATCCCAGAATTGATTCAAATCAAAAAATTTATTTTCAACTCTTCTTTCTCACTCTTGCTTCCTCTTTTTTTCTCACTCTCACTCCCGCCATTTGGATCCTGCTATGACGAGTCAAACAAGAATCCCAATTACCACTTCTACATTTTCACCAAGTGAAATAACCTTTGGGTATATATGTAATGGAGGACTGATTGTAGTAGTTTCGTTCTTCGACAGTAGAGTGTTTACAGGAACAAAATTACTAGAAGATGTATATCTATATATTCGTATAAATGTAAATTTAGTGACGTGCAGAACAAAGTAATTTCATTTCTGAAGACGCTATCTATGTTTGATAGTAATTACCTACAGAAATTTTATAGGAATCAGCTCTCCGTTACATATATTATACTTAAAGCAGGGACTGAACTCACATCTCTATTCTCCAATCTCTAATCTGTATTCTATAAAGTTGGGAAATTTTAACTTTTAGGGAATAAATCAAGAGAAACAGTATAAACCATAACACAGTGTTTCCTTGTAGTAAACTTTTTGTGCATTAGATCATAGAGAATAAATCAACGAGTATAAACCATCTTTAAAAGAAAGAACCCGCTAGCAAGAACAATTTTGGGACCTGAGACCCGATTTTCTGTAGTTGTAATTTTTGCAAACAATTTGAGCACTGAAACTACTAAAAGAATGTTTGATAATAATTCAGTTTACAGAAGATAGTTAGACACCCATTGAATAGAACCACAAAAACTACACTTGTTCGCACCTTGGTCCTTGAGCCAAAGAAGTACAACGGACTATATTCTGTGATGTCATAAATCACATATCCACACTTATCTGTTCGAAGTACGATGTTTGTTTACTCCACAAAATGATATTTATTATCGTATAACAATGTGCATCGATACCTTATCTTCTCTCCCCTTCCAACCACAACGTCTAGTCACGCACTTCTTAGCGTGAACAATCTCTAATCGAGAAAAAAAAATTTAGTAGAAGAAAATTTTTTTATCTATGGTTGCAGTACTTAAAGTATGGGAAAAAGGTTACCTAAGTGCCTTCACTGAAGCCCTACTTTCATTTAGGGAAAAAAACGTTCAAAAATACGGCAGAATATGACGCCCCACTTAAACACGTTTTCGGAACTAAGTACTAAAAATAAGGGTAATATGGCCCAGTGTGTCGAATTATCCACTCACTGAACAACATCCAACTCGTGGTCCCTCGAAATCAACTCGAGAAATTTGACCCGAATTAATGAGTCGAACTTCCTATCACTAGAACTACGGATTAGCAGAAATATAGCAGCATCCTTACCTTTTTTGGATAAACATTTACTAGTTTTAATCGAGGTTCAAAACATCCGTCGTCTTCGTAGAGCACTACAGAGCTTCTTTTCGAACATCGAGTAGGTAATGTTGTTTTCGTAGAAAAACACGCACGTACATGGGCTACACGAAGATCATCTTCAATGATGAAATAATAAAAACGGAAATAATGCACTTTTCAACACCTAAACATCCTACATGATACATAACTATGAAGCGAACACGTTAGACACGAACACGATTCAACTTACAAAATAACGTACCTATTCGATAGGGTAGTTCAGTATCTCAAATATCTACCTACTAGAAAAGCGCAGACTTGCAGATGCAAGAAAAATATCGAGAGAAAGCACAGATAAAAATACGAGGCAAATAGAGAGAAAGAGAAAAAGAAAAAGAGAGAGAGAGTGCGAGAGAGACGCTAACGATATAATCATAGAAATTTCGTCTCTCCTTTTTATTCTACGTGTATTCGTCGTCTTTTCTCGAGAAAAATTTCAGAATTTTCACGTCACTCGAATACAAGCACACGAATACACCGTAATATTCGATTATTATAATAATATATATTATAACGGAATATTATATTTATAATATTTGTAAATATTACCAACGTGGACGAATAGACGAACTCGACGAGCAAACCTGCTCGAGAAAACGACGAAGACTTAAGACTAGTTCAGTTCATTTCATTTCGTGGATGGTTTCGTGCTCAAGCTCACGCGGTACAGCACAGCTGTGCAGTTACCAAACGTGAACCCAGCCGGCCAACACACACGTAAAATGTATTTCGTACGTACACACACACACACTCGCACAGACACACGTACACACATACGAACATGCACACGTGTACGTGCCCTCGATTAACACATACACGCACATATACCAGCGTAACATACATATTCGGCAGCCTGAAGAACGTTAACCTGCGTATACACAGATACACGTCAGCACATCATACGCACACACACACACACACACACACATACACACCTACGTACGTACCAACGCCAACCGCTTCGTTCAACAGGATTCCCCCTCTTCTGCTGGTCACCAACACTCGAGCATCCAAACTAACCTAACGCAGCCAAAGCTATGCAACAATAACAACACAACACAACACAACGCTCCGCTGGATGGCTGCACTGTGCCCTCTTATCACTAAAGTTCGATCTTCGAATCTTCGATCTTTCGGCCGTCAGCAAGACGAGTGACGACAACTCGTCTGTCGTTTCAAACTCTCTGCCGTGTTGGTGAATTGATGTTTGATCATTTCAGAGCGATTTTCGCCATATCGTTTTAGAAGTGTAGCGAGCTAAACGAACGGGACGAATCCTTTCAACTTTTTATGACCCGGAGGTCCATTTCTGTGGTCCCCCTTTTCAAATTTTGAATTGAAAATTTTTGGCCTAATTGTGCTTAATTTGTGCTAATTTGTTCCATCAATTTCTGAATTTGTGCTCACTCCCATCCTTAGATATAAATAAAAGAGTCCGAGGGGCTGCAGAAATGATAGCCCCCATTTTAAATTTCAACTCTAAACTTTGTATGCTAATTGTGCCTAATTTATGCTAATTTGTGTCATTAATTTCAGAATTTATGCTCATTTACTTGCAAAGATAGGGAGCTCAGAAATTTATGAGTCAGCCCTCCATTTTGAATTTTGAGTTGGAACTTTGGAGGCTAACTGTGTTCAATATGTGCTAATTTTTAGTGTGAATTATGAATTTGATAATCATTCTCTTGTAAAAATATTTGTGACACAATGTCTCCCCTCATCACCCCACTTTGAATTTTTACCCAAAATTTTTCATACTAAATGGTTTTAATTGGTGTTAAGTTTTTCCACCAATTTTGGAATTTGTTATCACCCCCTTCTTAATATATAATAAAAAGTTTGTAGCGGGGCTGAAGAAATGATAGCCCCTCAATTTTGAATTTTTACCCAAAACTTTACATACTATCTGTGCTCAATTTGTGCCAACCATTTTCAAATTTGTGCTCACTTCCTAACTCAGATAGAGAGTATTAAAAATTTCCACTTGGACCTCCATTTTTAAATTTTGATACAAAACTTGACCCAAATAATCTTATTTATTTGTGCTTATTTGTGCCAAAAAGCTTATAATTCTTGCGCATTCAATTCTTTAGTTATTTGAAAAGTAAATTTGAAGGGCTGAAGAAATGCAGCCCCACTCATTTTGAATTTTAACTTTAAACATTGGATAGTAATTTTGAGAAAATTGGAACAGCCAACGGATCGAACTACACGAAAATACGACGATGCAACCTAAACTAACGAAGACACTGAGCAAAGACTAGACACACACATTACGAACACATAAATAAAAACTAAATATTCACTATTTCACGAATTTTATTCCACATAATATTAGCGGACATGTTTATGTTACGACGGTTGATGAGCGACGAGAAGGCATACAAAACATATAATCACAGTTGAGTTACAAACACAAATATCACAGATTACAAATAATAACAAAACAGTGTTGCCACAACATGTGATGTGCGAGAATAATAAGTCGACGTATAATATAATTTGCTATTATTCTCACAGTAATTGTGCTCAATTTTTAGGTGTAATCAGGGACTAGGAAAGTTTTGTATTAGCCTCTCTTTTCGAATTTTTATGTAAAATTAAGCGCATTATTTTTATCTTAATTGGTGCTTATTTATGTCAACTTATTTTCTTTTTTAGACATTTTCAAGTTGAAATTTTGAGCAACTGATAATATTTTCAATTTCCAGGTGTACTTTCTCATGCTAATTTTCACACAGGTCTGATAGGAGTGTTTTTGAGAAATTTGGAAAATAAAAAATTTATGGAAAAATGGTTTTTCTCAGATTTTGAGAAAACCACGGAAGGGATAGGGCTGAAATTTTTGTGATAAATCATTCTTATATTCACGGAAGTGTGATGGATGTTTGGTGCCTATTAGTTCTGCAGTTTTTGAGAAAAATTAAAAATTTCTGAAATTGTGGTTATCCTGGATTTTAAGGAAACTATTGAAGGTATAGAACAGAAAGTTTCATAAAATATATTTCTTATATTGGACAGGATATGGTACCTATTAATTCTATAGTTTAAAAGCAAAATGTAAAACAAAAAAAAATCTGAAATAAAACAAGGCGCTGCAGTGCTGCTTGAAGTATTTATTTTGTATTTATGACAAGGGGTTAGGAGGGTCTTTTCTGCAAAGCATTAATTAAGGATAAGAGGTTTTTCTTTTTTGTTTTGCAAATTCTAGATGAAAATTGGCAAAAACAGTTTTCTAGCAAAGTATTGCTGCTCTTGTCTGAGGTCTTTTTTTCATATATGGCCAGTTTATTGCCACTACATAGTACTACTTGTGCCTACTTCATTTTATCACCAGTCAATGCGCCACAAATTTACCATCTATTCTTAGAACCAAGTATTCATAAATATTATTGGAAGATGTATTGCCAAATATATTTTTTTGTGCTCTGAAATTAAATTTAAAATCATTTATCGGATTACATTATTCCTTGGGTCCTTCATGGTCCCAAAAAGGAGGTCAGATCCAAGTATTCATAAATTATTGAGTGATATAATTACCTTGGAATATGTTTCTTTTTGCCACCAAATTTGAATTTACAGGCTGTTTTTGGATTCCATCATTTCTTGGACCTCTTATTATTCTGAATGGGGAAAACTAACTTTTCATAGGTAGATTATTTAATAACATAATTAATACCATATAAATCTCGTAATACCGACGGAAAAAATAGCGAAACAAATCCCGATAAAAGCAATAAAAAACCAGAAACCCCCATTCAAACCCAAATTTTACCTAAACCAAGGGGTCGCCCTTGGAAAAAACAAGAGTAGATGCATGTAAAGTATATTACCTGCATCTATACGTTTTTTCAATCACGACTTTTTTTTCTCTCCCCTTCCCTTTTCTCTTACTTGCCCTGTTACCCCTCATTCTAAAAAAATATTTTTTTTGTGAATAAATAAAAACACCAGGCCTAAACAAAATTTGAAATTCTTAAAAATAGTAAAATAAAAATAGAAAAACTCACCAATGGCCCAGTTGTCCGCATAGCCCTCGAGAAACTTGGCGAGGTGCTCCCCGCTGGTGGTGCTGCTACTGTCGGTTGACATTGGAGATGGGTTATCATTCGAAGCCCCTTCCTCTCCAGAACTCAAATCAACTGTTGAGATGCTGTCTTCAATCGATGGAGTATCCCACAGGAATGAATAAACTGTGGGATCAGTTAACAGCCATCCTCCGTGGAGCGACATTGCACGATTGCCCTCGGTGGCATCGTAATGACAAACCATATGGAAACTAACTATTGATACCGAAACATCCAGACGTGGCTTATAGTGCTAGTTCAGGAACCAAGCAGAATTGACCCCATCTGGACCAATGAGGAAATCAGTAAGATAAGTCCTGTCGACATGGACGTATTTGACCGTAACTTCCTTGTTGGTCTGCTGCGATACGCAAAGCAGACCAACCAGCAGTCCGGAGAGTACGCCTAGGCCAACCATCCCTCTGGTGTCGAGATTTCCGCAAAACTCAAGCTTTATCCCCAAATACCCAAACTCAACCATCATGGCACGAGGATAGAATACTCGTAGGGAAAAAAGCAACCGTTTTGTGAATTCCTCACATTTTGGGCAACAAACGAATCTTACCAAATGACTCCAGTAGTTAAGGTCTTCTTCAATGGTTTCCTCTGGTACCCGATGCGGCTTAAAATCATTAAGAAATACTCCCCTGTTGGCCTCGCCCGAAACTCGATAAAATAGAGAGAATAGTCGGTGTAACGAATAAAATAAACGCGACTCGCATGGACAACTCTGAAAAGGGTGAATCTTCGTGAGAACCTGGCTGCCGATAAACCAGGTCTCATTCGCATCCACCTTTCCATGTGAAGCAAACATTCTATCATTCATATAAGTGATAGACATTATGAAAATTTTTGTTTTTCTCGAAAAAAAAATATATATATAAAAAACAAGCGAACCAGCACCAACAAAATACCCGCACTCTACAAAACAAAGAAAAAAAAAACACGAAAAATTGAAATAAAATTCGAAAATAAAATATACGAAAAACAGTGACAATAATAGGACAAAAAATCACGTAAAACGAAAAATCCGAAAAGGAAATAGTAAATCGAACTAAAACAGTCGTAAACTCAAACTGATCGGCTAGACATATTAGAATTTATACTAATAATATGACCGAAATTCATAATTTCGAATGTCTGCAAAAAAGATATTCTCTCCTCACCTCAGCATTCCTGTGTCCTAATAAAATTCGTAAAAATCATTATGAATCGTAAATAATTTGGACGTTGCATTCTTTCTGTTTCAGAAAATGTATACGAATCTACTTTTCTATTTCGCAATAACTATTTCTTTGATTACTATTGCGCAAAGAACATCGTCTGACCCATATAGGATTACAACGGCATCAACTGGCGCTTATTTTCAAGAAATAAGCAATATTTTCGTATATTCTAAATCTGCCCCAATAATTTACTCTATTAAGCTAGATTTGCATGAATCAGCAGATAAACTATTAGCAACAAACTTTAAACATCGGTTGTGCAACGAAACAACCTGGAAAAATTGCAAATACGCAGAAATGGCAAAACGTCTAAAAAACGCTATAAAAAACCTTAAAGAACAAAATACCGCTATGATCCAAGACTTCTATTCAACGCCATCTTCCATTCGAAGCAAACGAAGCGTATTCACTCCGATCAGATCTTTCTTCGGAGATGCGCTACGCTTTTGCTGTCGAGTACTAAACTTTAGAGATGGACGAAATTTTCTGGCTAACGAAATCTCGTTAAAAGAAGAATATGACATAATAAAAAACCAACTATTGACCGAGCATGCAGCGTTGGTAAATACGTCTACTAATCTGCATAGCTTTATCGACCATACAAATAATATTAGGAAAAGACATACTAAAACTTTTGGAAATTACTAAAAAACTAGACCTTGATCTAGCAATCCCCATTAAGGATATTCAAAACTACTATCATGCTGAACTGGTAAATTTCAATTTCTATAAAAATACGTTAGAATTAGAAATCAAAATTTCCCTAAAACAGTTAGATACTAAATACGAAATTTACGACTTCATTCCACTCACATTCAAAAGTCATTCTAATGAATTGTGCAGCTGGGATCAAGAACCATCTCTGATTATTCATGAAATCAGAACAAACTCGGTACGCTACATTAGTGGAACTAATCTCCATTATTGTAACTCGGATAAACCATTATGCTTCCTTCCATCTAATAGAGGAAGTGATAAATTGTCTTCATGTGCCAAAAATCTTTTCTTTCAAGACCTAAATCAAAATTTATTACAATCCTGCTCGTTTAAATGTAATCCTAATAATAACCAAACATTAGTGCATCCTATTGGACACACTAAATTTGCTATAGTAAACTTTAATTCCCTCGTAGCAACTAATTCCATTACGAAAAAATCCGAAAAACTAAAAATAAATAATTATTCCCCCGGAACCTTTATTCTGGATATACCTTGTCATATCCAAATTGAAAATATTGATGAAAATAATAAAAATACAGTAATTATCCCAATAGAAATCCCCTGTCTCTCTGAATCTTTGGAAGACTATTAAAATTGAAAATCATTTACCACTACTGTGGACATATTTTTCTGATTCTACAGAACCTTTTGATCTTGCCATAGATCTGGCAAGGACAAAGGTCTACAACCCCAAATGGAAAAATTTTGTTCCCCACACTGTTCCAGTTAACGACTTGGAGAACAAAATTAAATCCATTGAACTACAAATACCTGACCAAAACTTTAATGATTATCTGACTTTTGTCAATGGGATATTCTTATTGTGGTTAATTACAATCTCGTTTATGTTAATTTTTATTATGGTATATTTAAAATTAACTTCCCATCGAAACTGTACTAATTTAACAAAAAGCACAGCATTGTAAAAAATTATGCAAAATAATGTGATATATTAATTTCCTATATACATCTAAGAAAAAATTTATTACTCGTAATTAATTGTGGGGACCATGTCCTCCCTTCTTTCGGGGCTCGGCCCCAGTCGACAGACCGCGGACTTGGTCCATCACCAAGTCCGCACAATAAAGTCTACGGACGTTAAAACAAATTAGGCGCTCGTAGCACTTAGGCTAAACAGACGAAATTTGTTCTCTGTTTAGCCGACGTGTTACGAACGTAGCCTAGCGCGGACGTACATACGAATACGCACGTGCCGCGGTCTAGGCTAAACACGAAACGCGCGCCTATCTCTCGATACTCGCGGATGACGTATGTGTTTAGCCTAACTTATACACCGGCGATGTCTTTCGCTAGTCGCCGGTTTAGGATAGTGTAAAAGGTTGGCTGCCTTACCAAATTGGTAATATCCGAACACGCAAGTCCGCATCCATTCGCCTGTGGGTTTTAGAGGTGAACCCACAGCCTGGTGACCCCGACGTGATATTTTACGTTGGGAATTTTTTTTAGGAAGCAGGCGTGAAAACGCTAGCTGGCGGAATACCGCTGGCCTGCTAGTGCGAGCAATCGCGCTTGTCTAGCGGAAATCTTCGCTGGACTCTTCACTTGGAGACTGACTGTGGGAAATCAACCCCCCTTTTCAAAATAAACGTTGTCCACTTGGAAGGGTAACGGAACACGCCTGAAAATAAGGAAACGTCTCACCAATCGTGGTAACCCACGATTCGTACATCTAGGATCCTCTAACGAGTTGAATCTATTCACAATGGTAGATGAAAATGTTGCTGAAACTGCTGATCAGCCAGCTCAAAATATAGCTAGGCAAGCAGCTGTTCGAACCATCGCTTCCAAAGAAGCTGAAAATCAAGAAAAACTAATTCACGATCTCATTAAAGCTAGAGTAGAAGAAGCCTTGGACAAACAACAGAAATTGTTTGGCAACCTCCAAAATAAGAAAAGGAGAGTTGAACTTCCTACGTTCTTACCCAAAGACGTAGAAACATGGCTCATGCAACTGACAGGCTGCTTCAGGGTTGAGCAAATTCCCCGTGAAGAACGCTACCAGCAACTGTGCGGTAGTATGCCAGCCGAAATAATTCGGGCCTGCCCAGACATTATGGATTGTCTGGAAGATGAGGAAGACCCGTACGAATGGTTCATTCAGAAAATAAGAACCTTTGGTACCACTCAACGCCAGGAAATAAGGCAGCTATTGAGTGGGATGTCAATCGGAGACGACAAACCAACCGTTTTTATGACGAAACTGGTTAAAAAAGGTGATAACCATGTCTCTCCAATGGTAATTGCAGATAGATTCTGTGAGCAGCTACCAGCTTCAGTAGTACAATCGCTGGGTGCTCTAAATCTGACAAATGCAAGGACCGATGACGACCTTCTAGCACTAGCCAAAGCTGCAGAAACTGCAATGGAGTACACAGGGAAACCTGCCATCCAAGCAACAGCAGCTCCAGCAGACGAACTGAGTAAGCTCCGAGCCGAAATAGCTGAGTTAAAAATGGAAACTCGCAAGGCCAGAGACTATACATCTGCTAGGAGTAACTTCAACAACAGATCCAAGAGCCGGGGACGTAACCCCAATAGAAATAAAAGCTATAACAACAGGCAGTCACGCTCTCGAGGATGGAGAGATGATAAAAATAGGAGTCCAACACCTCCGAGGAGATCTAAATCTCCCAAGAAACTAGATCCAAACTGGTCAGCAGCTCTTTGCTTCTACCACAATAGATATGGAGAAAAAGCAAAGGCTTGCAATACCCGCTGTAAACGATGGGCGGAGAGAATGGTCCAAGACGCGCAGGAGAAGAAAACTCTCCTCGCAGAGATCGAAAAGAGAGAACAGACTAGTAAGTCAAACTAGACCGAGGGGTCATATCGGTGGCTACCGATCCCTCGCCCAAATTCTCTCGCCGCCTGTTCATCACGGACAGGACAAAAAGGAGAAAATTCCTCATAGATTCTGGTGCTGATCTCAGCATTTTACCAGCTAAAAATAAACATAAGAAATTTTCTCCGAAATCCAAACTAAATGCAGTTGACGAACATACATTCGCTGCATATGGCAAAAAACATTGCAAAATAGACATTGGTCTCCATAGGGACATGTCTTGGGATTTCACAATAGCTGATATATCACAACCAATACTTGGAGCAGATTTTCTTGCTCACTATGAGTTGGTAGTCGATCTAAAAAATAAACGTTTAATCGACTTAACCACTGGCAAATATGTGGAAGGTATAACAAAAAATTACAAATTACTAGATACTTCCATTGGAAGTTGTGCAACTGTAGACAAAGATTTCCTAAAAATACTGAATGAATATCCAGGTATTTTATTACCATCAATAAGGAAACATCCGACATACAAACATGATACAGTGCACGTAATAGAAACAAGGGGTCAGCCTTGCTCTGCAAGGGCACGTAGATTGCCACCCGACAAACTTGCTGAAGCCAAGAAGCAATTTTCTAAAATGATAGAAGAAGGTATTTGTCGACCTTCTAACAGCTCATGGTCCACACCAATACATATGACCAAAAAGGCTAATGGAACATGGAGAATCGTCG
Source organism: Ericerus pela (assembly GCA_011428145.1). Classification (NCBI taxonomy): domain Eukaryota; kingdom Metazoa; phylum Arthropoda; class Insecta; order Hemiptera; family Coccidae; genus Ericerus; species Ericerus pela. The sequence goes on from WOFM01000095.1 coordinate 404,382, forward strand.
GGGACTATAGAGCCCTGAACGCTAAAACCATTCCAGACAAATACCCCGTACCCAATATAATGGATTTCAATAACAATATGAAAGGTAAAACAATGTTTACTAAAATAGACATTAATTGGGGCTTCCACCACATACCAATGGCCGAAAAAGATATCTGCAAGACAGCACTTATCACTCCATTTGGCTTATTCGAATACCTGCAAATGCCATTTGGACTTAGAAATGCTGCTCAAACTTTCCAACGTTTCATGAATCAGCTATTGAGGGACTTACCATTCGCATATGCTTATCTAGACGACATATGCATATGCTCAGAAGGTGGTATTGATGAACACGAGAAAAACGTAAGAGCCGTATTACAGCGTATACACACTGCCGGCCTTACGGTCAATTTACCTAAAAGCGAATTTGCTAGAAACAGTATTGACTTTCTCGGGTACCAAATAACACCCGAAGGTATAGCCCCCCTGAAAACAAAGGTGGAGCCAATATTGAAATTTCCTAAACCCAAGAACGTTGCAGAACTTCGAAGGTTCCTAGGAATGATCAACTTTTACAGACGCTGCATAAAAAACGCTGCTTCAGAACAAGGCAAACTGTTCGCCCTTATTAAAACCAATAAAAAGCGCGACAAAACGCCCATTGAATGGACTGAAGAGGCAGAACTAGCATTTGAAAATACAAAAAACATGCTAGCCAATGCAACGTTACTGGCTCACCCGGATGACAGTCTTCCACTCTGTATCTCAACAGACGCATCCGATTTTGCAATAGGTGCAACCCTATACCAAATAAAGGATAACACCAATCAACCACTTGCATTCTTCTCGAGGAAACTTTCCAAAACTGAGAAAAATTATAGTACTTACGACCGGGAGTTATTGGCAATAAATACAGCAATAAGGCATTTTAGACACCATGTAGAGGGTAGATGTTTCACCGTGTACACGGACCATAAACCCATAACACATGCCTTTGAGCAAAGAAGTGAGCATGCCTCACCTCGCCAAATTAGACAGCTTGAATTCATTAGTCAATTCACGACTGACATAAGGTACATCAAAGGAGAGCTGAATGAACCAGCTGACGCCTTAAGTCGAATCGAAGCTATCACAACTCCATCTCAGTTACCATATGCCGAAATAGCAAAAGACCAACTGGAAGACGAAGAACTGCAAAAATTGCTATCTTCAAACACCACAGGTCTTAAACTAAAACTGAGAAAACTCCCTGACACAAAATTACTACTAATATGTGATGTGTCAACTGGTAAAGAACGTCCATTTATTCCATTAAAATACAGAAAAATGGCGTTTGACAGTGTGCATAACCTATCACACACTGGACCTCGTAGTACTACAAAACTCATGACCTCGAGATTCGTATGGCCCAAAATAAATTCAGATTGTAACAACTGGGCCCGTGCCTGTCTGAATTGTCAGACAGCCAAAATTGGCAGACATACGAGATCTGCATTTAAAAGGTTTAGACCAACCGATCGGTTTAAACACCTTCACATAGATTTAGTGGGTCCATTACCCCCATCACAAGGACATAAATACCTCCTTACGATGATTGACCGTGCAACTAGATGGCCAGAAGCAATTCCATTAATTGAGATGTCAGCACAAACGGTAGCTACTCAATTATATACAACCTGGATTGCTAGATTTGGAGTACCCCAAAGCATCACAACCGACCAAGGTAGGCAATTCGAAAGCCAATTATTCAGTGAACTAACAAAAACCTTGGGTGCTAAACATTGGGCTACTACAACCTACCACCCCCAATCAAACGGGAAGGTAGAAAGGTGGCATAGAGCTCTTAAAGCTTCTATAATGGCTGCCGACACAAAAAGATGGGTAGAGATCTTACCTACCATCTTGTTAGGCCTAAGATCAGCCTTACAAACCGACACTGGCCACTCCGCCGCTCAACTAGCATTAGGCGAAGAACTACGCTTGCCAGGGGATTTCTTTATCGAATCAAAAGAAATAAACCCCGAAACCTTAGTGCAAAACATAAAAGATGATGCAAATCAATTCCTTAAGCAAGCACCTACTCACGGTAAACAAAAACCTTATGTCTCAAGACACTTAGCTACAACATCGCATGTGTTCTTACGAGAGGAAGGAATGAAACGAGCTTTACAAAAACCCTATTCTGGACCATACAAAGTAATTGATCGAACAGAAAAAACGTTCACAATACTTGTATCAGGACAGGAAAAGAAGGTGTCGATAGATCGGGTCAAACCAGCATTCCTAATTAGTGAAAATGCAGAATTGGACAAAATCATAAATGAAAATAAAAATAAAAATTCACAAAATTCAGAGAATAAAAACGAAAAAACAAACATAAAATCTGACTCACAAACAAATAAAACACGAAAAACATATAGTGAAGTGGTAAAATCAAACACCAAAAATACGAAAAAAGTCAGATTTAATGAGGAAATAGTCACTCACACATATAATCCTAAAAGCCCAATCAAGCCTAAACAAAGAGGCAGGCCAAAAGGAACATATAAAAAACGCAATCAGAAACCAACAAGAACATCACCTCGATTTTACAGAGAGTAAAAATATATAGATATAATAAAAATCTCATACTCTTATCGCACGTGCTTTTTCTAACACACGAGCACGTCGACCTCAAAATCAAAGGTTAGATAAAAACACATAAAACACTATAGACTGACGTCACAAACAGCTGATTGCAAAAGGAAAATCGAACCAAATCGTCGCAACAACTGACAAACACATTGCATTCGCCTGTCGACTGTTGCTCAAAGCACCACTTTTAGTTCAATTAGAACTGTTCGCTTTGATTTCACTCTCGAATTTCCTTGTACATATTTTTATCTCATTTTTATTTTTGTTCACTATGTCCTCAACTACCAATATGGAAGTTGACCAACTTCTCGATTACGAGGAGGAGATGTTGCTTTCCGACGCAACTAAACCTCCTCAACCTGCCAAAAATTCTCAATCTTCAGGGAACGTTGCTAACATTGAGTCAATTCTCAATGAGATGACGCAACAAACCCCGAAAATCATTCCGTTCCCTGCGGACCAATCGGCGGCTTGTTCCTCTGTGGCTAACACCACAGAGCCACCTGACGCTAGGAAGGCGAGCATCCTCCTCACCTCCGAAAATCAGGCTCTTTCGACAATTCCGAAACCAGAGCCGAAATTTTCAAATTTCAAATTTTCCAACTCTGTCGTCCGTAACAACTTTCAGAACACTGGCATTTCCAAATCGCCACTTCTCCAAGGTTACACTCCTTTCCGTAAGAATACTCAGGCGGACGAACATGGACACCATCCCCGTAGAAATAGAAAACGTGGTATCCAATCCAGAGCTAACTATCAGCAACGCCGTAGACTATCCTACTACGACGGGACTATTGCGGGACATACCCTCGGCGTGGCCCTCCGAGATCTAATCTTCGGAGGAAATGCCAACCCTCGCAACAATGCGAGGCCACCCACTGGACACAAATGAGTCGTCCACGGGTTCCCCCAGACTTCGGAATATAAGTCGTTCCACCGACAGTGAAACTGGGGGGGAGTAGCTGTGGGGACCATGTCCTCCCTTCTTTCGGGGCTCGGCCCCAGTCGACAGACCGCGGACTTGGTCCATCACCAAGTCCGCACAATAAAGTCTACGGACGTTAAAACAAATTAGGCGCTCGTAGCACTTAGGCTAAACAGACGAAATTCGTTCTCTGTTTAGCCGACGTGTTACGAACGTAGCCTAGCGCGGACGTACATACGAATACGCACGTGCCGCGGTCTAGGCTAAACACGAAACGCGCGCCTATCTCTCGATACTCGCGGATGACGTACGTGTTTAGCCTAACTTATACACCGGCGATGTCTTTCGCTAGTCGCCGGTTTAGGATAGTGTAAAAGGTTGGCTGCCTTACCAAATTGGTAATATCCGAACACGCAAGTCCGCATCCATTCGCCTGTGGGTTTTAGAGGTGAACCCACATTAATATTTGTAAAACATTTTATTCTAAGTATATATACTTATACTCGCATTATATGTCATAATTTTAATTATGCATAGTTAATAAGAAACGTGTACTTGTTGGATAGACGGAAAATTTTTTTTCCTGATTTTTTTTGTTCCCCCTGGAGAATTGTGTAACATATATTTTCGTCTATTTTTAGAAATGACGAACATATTTGTCCACACATTTTCAAATACCAAAAACGTAGATATTTATCAACAATAATCATCCTATAACTCTTTATAAACAACCACTAAATTACCCGTATTTGATTTTATGAAAATAGATGTAATAAGACGTCGATCTTCTTATTATCAACTGGTTGATCTTGGTAAGTCTCACCAGTCGAACATTACATTTATGAACGTGCTAATCTTAGTCTGATTATTTCTTTACTTTCGCAGTAATGATAAAACTACCTTGATGTACACACGTACTATATTTCATACCTTTATATTTTTCAGATACTGAACGTATCTTATTTTAACGATTCATGTATTCTCATGCATCTGTAAATTAAAGAATTTAATGAAAACGCAAAGTGAGTGTTGTCTTGTTATAAATCGTTAAATTCCAACGTTCGCAATGTCTGAAAATCGTCGCGTTCGCGTTACCGTGTATACGGCCGCAACTACTTCCGACCCAAAAACCACAAGTGTCTACATTCATAGTTTGGAGACACTTAACGGCGAAACGATTGGCAATTTTGGCTTTTCAGAAGCACACCGACCAATTCAAAACCACAAGGAACTGGCCTCCCTTCCAGTTGTATCTCGGCTAGTGAAATCAATAAAAACCAGAGGTCAATTCCGACGTGCAGTGCTGACTTTAACGGATGACGTCCAAAAACTATATTTCGATGGAGATGGAAATGCTGTCTTCAAGAACGAGTACCTCGAAGAAGTAGAAAAACTGGAGAAACCAAAAACCGAAACAAAGACTCCAGCACCTACAACTTCGCCATCACTGAACGTACACAAAAAGTCCATTCAGTCCATTACAAAGGATGCCGTCATATCGAAATTCGACGAGCATACGATGAATGGGAATACGTGGATTGAAGGATTCGAAAAAGAATGCAAACGTTTAGGAATCGGGACTGACGACCTCCCACAAGCATTACGACTATTTTTATCCGGATCAGCAGAGGATTGGTACGCAACAAATTTCATACTGCTCGAGGATGTATCGTGGGATGGCTGGAAAAATTCCTTTTTGGAAAACTTCACACCGAAAGGATGGTCTCAACCGAAATACGCAGTAAACTACAAATTCATCGGAGGAGGTATCAGTGAGTACGCTCAACGTAAACTTAAGCTTCTCGCGGAAACTGATAAAACGCTTTCTGAATCGTGGCGCATATTCTTGGTTGTTGCCGGTCTACCTGATCATATTTCGAGTAAACTTAATCGCGATAAGATAAAATCTGTAAATGAGTTGATTACCAAAATTAACCAGTTGGATAGACCTCCCAAAACGTCCCTAAAACCTCACGATAAAGCGGATAAAAAGGAAAATATAAATAATAAAGACGATAAAAAATGGTTCAATCCGGACTATAAACCTTGTAGATTCTGTGAAAAGATCGGAAAACCAGGGCGATTCCATCCAGAAGCAGAATGTAAAACCCGTCTAAATCCGCTACCCAGTAAAACATATGCAAATAATAATAATAAATCGACTAACGTCGATAAAAACTTTAAATTAACAAATAATACTGAAATTGAGGATATTTTAAATCAAGAAACGGTACCAAAAAACTAAATGCGCCACCCCTCATTTTCTTGGACTTGCATATAAACGAAAAACAGGCAAAAAGTCTTTACGATGGAGGCTCTAATGTCTCCATCTTAATCTATAAATCACTCGAAAAATTCAATGTTAAATTGAATGAAAAATGTGTTCGTTACAAGACAATGAGTGGTGAAGCAAATTTCGTTGGTACAACCATAATAAACTTAAAAATATTCGATATATCACAAAAAATCCAAGTTTACGTAGTAGACAAAAATAAAATAGATTACGACCTATTATTAGGCTTAGATATAATAAAACTATTTAAATTACGTCAAGATGAAAACCTAGAGATTTCTCAGGCACCATCAGACAAAATAAAAATAAACTCCGAAACTCATAATCAATTATTTGAAATCCCAGAAAACTCTGACAATTTGATAAATTGGAATGAGGCTATACCCATTGAAGAATTTAATTCAAAAGTTCACCACTTAGATAAGTCTAAACAAAAAGTAATCTACGATCTGGTTGACGAATACGACACGTTATTTGCAAAAAACAATTACGATGTGGGTACAGTCTCAAACCATGAAGCTCATATAACTCTTTCAGAAATGAAATATATAGCAAAAAAACCCTACCGTTGCTCATTTGAAGACCAACGCGAAATTGAAAAACAGGTAACGGAATTATTAAATCACGCAATGATCGAACAGTCATGCTCACCATTCGCCGCCCCGGTGACTATGGCTTATAAAAAAATCGAAGAAGGCAAACCAAAAGAAAAAGTCCGAATGTGTGTGGATTTTCGGGAACTCAATAAATTATTGGTTCCCGAAAGCCAACCATTCCCCCTAATCGAGGATATGATTATTCGTACCCGTGAATGCACATGGTTCAGCGCTTTAGATATAAAAGTGCTTTTGGTCAATACCAATTCGAGTAAAGGACAGATTTAAAACGGGATTTGTAACACAACAAGGACACTGGCAATGGCGTAACATGCCATTCGGCCTCCACAATTCACCAGCGATATTCCAACGCATATTATCTGGAGTAATACGTCGTCATAATTTGCAACATTTTTGTGTCAACTATATTGACGACATTTTAGTTTTCTCACAGTCTTTTGAACAACACATAACTCACTTACGCTTATTATTCGACGCTATTACTCAGGAGGGCTGGAAACTAAAATTCATGAAATGTAAATTCGCATCACATTCCGTATCCTACCTAGGCCACATTATAGAAGAAAATACAGTTCATCCTCTTCGCGATAACCTCGTGTCTATAAAAAATTTCCCTCGCCCATCAAGTCGGAAAAACATACTCCAATTCCTTGGTAAAATAAATTTTTACCATAAATATATACCAAATTTGGCACAAACTCTTGACGTATTCCATAATTTACTTCGCAAGGATGTACCATTTGAATGGTCCGATGAATGCGAGAAATCTTTTCAAAAAATTAAAAATTACTTAACTTCCTCACCAGTTCTCGCAATCTTTGACCCAACTCTCCCGATAAATATTTATACTGACGCGAGCGGCGAGGGGGTAGGGGCAATTTTCAAGCAAGTGCAACCGGACGGTAACGAAAAACCAGTCGCATACTTTTCCAAAAAACTAAATGACCCACAAAAAAAGAAAAAGGCGATATATATAGAGAGTTATGCTGTCCGTGAAGCGGTAAAATATTGGCGATTTTGGCTGATAGGACGCCCTTTCACAGTATACACAGATCATAAACCCCTAGAAAAACTAAACCTTAAATCGCGTCCTGATGAAGAACTCGGCGATATAGCAAATTACCTACTCCAATATGACTTCAAAATAATTTACTGTCCGGGACCTTCAAATCTCGAAGCAGACTGTTTATCACGAAATCCCGTAATAGAACCTGATATGCAAGATGACGATACAGATTTACGAACAGTAAACCTGCTGTCTTTAGAGGAAGTCAAAACGATACAAGAAAATCTACCTGCTTCGTCGCGCAATTTTAAAGAAAATGATATGATTAAACAAAAAATACGAGGGAAAGACAAAATCGTGTTACCAGAATCATATGGAATTGATCTACTGAAAAAAGTTCATCTTCATTTTGGACATTTAGGTGCTTTAAAAATGTACGAAATGTTAAAAGAACATTACTTCTTTCCAAAAATGTACTTACACGCGGTGAAAATTAGTACAACCTGCGAAACTTGCTTATGTAATAAAACTAGAAGGAGAACATGCGTTGGTATCCTAGGACACTTTGGACCAGCCAAACGTCCATTTCAAATTATGTCTTTAGACACTGTCGGTGGATTCGGTGGTCGTCGCTCCACAAAACGATACCTTCACATTCTTGTCGATCATTTTACTCGTTTCGTCTATATTCTTCCAGCACAAAATCAAAATTCCTCAACCTTCATGAAACTCATTTCCACAGTCCTAAAAGACCATCATATTGAATACCTCTTGACGGATCAGTACGGTGGCTTATCCTCACACGAATTCTCCAAATTCCTAAAATCAAAAAACATCACACATTTCTTTACAGCAGTCGACACCCCTTCGTCTAATGGGCTCAATGAGAGACTGAATCAGACGTTGACAAATCGAATACGCTGTAGGGAAAATGAAAATAATAAGAAACAGGCGTGGACGCGGATCGCGCATACATGTGTCAAAGAATACAATAGCACGGTCCACTCCTCGACTGGGTTCCCACCAAATTACTTGATGTTTGGAAAACTTGATCCTATCTCCCCATTCCAAACCCTTTCTACATATTCAATGGATATACAAAAAGCCTTCCAAAAATCCCAAATCTCACATATGCGAAACAAGGTCAGACTCGACAAAAATAAAAAAAATATAATTTTCAAAGAAGGTGATATAGTCTATATCGAAAATGGAAATAAATTAAACCGCGGAAAATTAGATCAAGTCCGTATAGGACCATTTAAGATCAAACAAAAACTTTCGAACTCTGTTTACGAAATAGACGTAGGAAAAAAGGGTAGACACGACTCGCGTTTATATCATATTTCAAAATTGGTACAATTCGAATAGAATCTCTCTCTTTCTATTGCAAACCTAATTATGAGAACCGATAGTTGTCCGTGCAGCTTAGAGTCGTACAATGGACGTATACGACCTCATGCCAACTTATCGGATCAGAGTGACAATTCCAGCTCGCGATATCACTCTATGTTGCATATAGTCTGAGGAAAAGGGTTTCCTCGCAGCACCGAATCGAGCTGCCATGAATCATCTGCGATCTCACAAGACTGCAACATCTTGGCTAGGGCAAAGTAGGCCACTGTTCGTAATATTCTGTATCCCAGCAGCAACCCCCTGTCAATTAGCAACGGTAGGGGGATGTAATAAGACGTCGGTCTTCTTATTATCAACTGGTTGATCTTGGTAAATCTCACCAGTCGAACATTACATTTACGAACGTGCTAATCTTAGTCTGATTATTTCTTTACTTTCGCAGTAATGATAAAACTACCTTGATGTACACACGTACTATATTTCATACCTTTATATTTTTCAGATACCGAACGTATCTTATTTTAACGATTCATGTATTCTCATGCATCTGTAAATTAAAGAATTTAATGAAAACGCAAAGTGAGTGTTGTCTTGTTATATAGATATACTTTCTGTATATTCATGACCTAATTGTGCCTGTCCCTCGAGTACTCGACAAGTCAGCACAACCCTATAATAACAACACCCTACCTCACTTTACCTATCCGACACGTAGTTTTCATACCCTGAACGAGTATATAATCCCTCGATTCAGTGGAATAAGACACAGTTCCTCGACAGCTACTTCTAAGTACCTGGAACCTCTCTTGTAGAAGTCCCTAGTGAACAGATAGTCTTGCTTGTTGAATTGTGATTGTATATATAGATATATTAACGTATGTTTATGTACTGTGATGTACGAATTATTATTTTATTAAATGTGTAAACTCACTCGTGTGTTTTAAATATTCTCGAGTCTCTAACCAATGTTAAGGTCCACAATAGTCTGTGTATAATAAACTTGAATTTATTTTAGAAGTATTACTGCTTTTCAAGTACGTGATATTTCGTGTATGGTGTAACACTGAAAGTGGTTCTAATTAGGTACATTACCACCTCTTTTGGCCGTTACAGGTCACTCGAATTCTTCTGTACACAATATATATATATATATTTCCACTTTTTACTGATTTTGGAACTTTTTGGAAGTCTGTGAACCCTCCGTTGTTCGACCTATGACGATGAAACTTGGGGTTGTGTTAGAAGCATTCATGGGCTACACATTCGTGTTAAAATTTTTGAAATTCATTCGTTAGTTTTTGAGGAAGGGTTCTCAAAGTGTTGCAAACCCAGCATGTTGTCATCACGATAACTCCCGTAAATTTGTAGATTTTGGTTTGAAATTGTTATGGTAATTTCAAACTATTTGGAACTGGTTTGGTATTGAATTTGAGCGAAATCAGTCAACTGGTTTTCAAATGGCAGTCATTACAAATTTGACACTTTTGGGAAATACACACTTACTGCGGTTGATGCAGACAGAGATATTTGAAAAACGTGTTCTCGAATTTTCTGGCATTCTGTTTCCATGCAACTGAAGCTCTACAATTGAATCTGTGACGATTCTATTACAATATACTAACGAATAAGCGTTCTTGAAGTTTTCTTAAACCTATCCATTTGGCAGCTCGTAATCTTGACAATTGAATAATTTAGATCAGACGTATCTTACCATTTATGTAGTCAAAAGTTTTAGTTTTTTGTTTCAGTTTCGTTAGGTTACACTTTTTTAACCTACCTACGATAAACATATTTTTATCTCCTTTCTCGAAAATATTTCTTATTATCCTGCTAAACCAGCCATAATACGGTTATGGTGTATTAATTTTTTCATCTAAGTATGGCACTTACTACGCATAATAATTTTTCTTTTCCTTTTTCATAGTTTCTGTTTTCCAGAGAATAAGTTGATCAGCCGTTCCTTTAGATAGATAGGTACTTTGTTTCGATGCGTATTACTGATATTTTCTTCTAATGCTATCGAATTCGATGCGATGAATACGAATGTGACTCCGTAGGGGAGGTCAAGGACAACAAATTAAAACAACGTGAAATTATCTTTAAAAAAATGATGAAGATTCGACAACTTTGGTTGCTGGCAATCATGAATATGAAAAACAGCAGGTTAAATTTTAAAGAGCTACTAGTTTTAAATTACCTACCGAAAAAATGGTTAAAAAAGTTAAATTGTTGCAAAATTATTGCGTACACATGAAATGAAAACATTCCTTGTTAATGCATGGGGCGTACTTGCAAAACATGCTTATCACAGATAGGACAAAATGTAAACAGTTTTCTCGCATCACGACTGCAAAATAAATTTCGTTTCACTTTATTCGTAACAAGCTGAAACCGAGATGAATATTTCGGAACGTCTTCATCTTGTATACCAATTAATTTTGGTAAATTAATTTTAAACCGAGTAAATATTTGGATTATAATAGCTACGAGGTTGTTTTCAATTTGAAAGGCTACTCTAATCGTTTTAAGTACCTACTAAAAAGGATTTCCGGTAAGTATGCATCTCTGGCTCACAAGCCTTCAATTTGATGCTCCTTTTAACAATAATGTATTTTACTATTTTGCTGGTCTTTGGCAGAAGGATATCGAGCGCCACCGTTCTTTTGAAAAATAAAATCACCTGTTCTTACCCGACAAACAGTTTACAGCAGTACATTTAGCTGCATTGCTAATTATACTACTAATTCACCGCTAACACCAATACATGTTTTATTCACTGTAAATTATGAGAATGTGTGTAGTTGATTTATTAGTAAAATGTCTGTAAGAATGGTATTTTGCAGCTATCTAATTGAGAGTGGTATTTTTTAAATGTTTCTTCCAAGTTGATACTTGGGAAAATTATGTTATTCTAAAAGTAACTTTTGAGAATAAAAGAGCATTCAGTTATACTCGAGAGCTAATTTCCCTGCTTACCCAGCTATACCTACTCTTGATAGCTCATAACTATAAAAGCATCTCAAATTAATTTTCAATCTAGGCTAAGTATGTGAAAATGTTTTTAATAAGTAGTGTAAGTTGGGCATTATAATAATGAAAAGTAACTTATTTTCTCCTTTAAGAACCATTGTATTTTCCAGAAGACATCAAACCCACCTCCTTCAAAAAAAAAATGAGCCTGGGAAGGAGTGAGTTGCGACTCCTTCAAATCCCCTTTTGCATACCTCTTATCACAAACAATAATTAAACTTTTAAATTAAATGAACAATATTAATACCTACTTGATTTAGAAAAAATGATATCGCTTTGATATGTACCATATCAATGGAGTCTCCATTGCTAATTTTGGTGGTATTTAAAAATTTCAGCAGACCAAACTAATATTAAATTTAGTGATTATCTCTTTGTGTGGGACACTTCTCACAGCTTGAACACTGCTAATTTGCAGCTAACAATTTTTCATGAATAGTATCCATATTTTAGCAACAAATTTAGTGGCAACATCAAAATTAGCAGTGGAGATTCCTAATTTTTTTGGACAGTTACTCGTAAATTGTTTGTCAGGTAGGTTCTACGTGACCAACTTAGATGAATCAAAAGGCAAAAAAAAAAAAAAAAACTTGGGTATTAAAATAAACCTCATGGAGCAGTTAGGGGTGAGGTAATGAAAATTTTCTATTTCACGACAAAAGAAAACTACCAACACCATTTTCCCATTCTGACACTTTTTGTTAAAATGTATATATGTATAGACAGGGTGTCCCAGTTTCTCTTCCTATCCCAAAAGGGTATAATGGAACTCATTCAAACTATTAATTAAGTATATTATATAAGACTGACAAACCTAATGGAAAAGTTTTCCACCAAAAATCTAGTTCTTTTTTAAAACATAATGGTGCATTAATAGCATAGATCTCTCCCTCACAACTATTACTTCAAACTGTTCTTCAACTAGTCTTTTTTTTTTTTATTAGATGCCATAAAAAAATGTATACACCAGTTGGCTGCTGCAGACAATAGGAAAGAAAACATTTTAAGATAGGGTTGTTTACTACACACAAAAGAAAACAAGAATGGTCATATACCATTTCATTCTTTTTCAAACTTGGATCCTTTAATAGCAGTGAAACCTGTTGGTGGGATCCATATAATATAGTCAATGGTCCAAACAAACGAAAAATTTTCTTCACAAATTATGCTCTTTTTTCGAATTTGATCAACTAAGAGGCCAGTGAAAAAAGATAGAAGACCAATTTCAAAAAAATTAAAACAAAATTGAAATAAAAATAAAGTTGTAGAAGTCCTGGATATTCAGCATTCAATCATATGAAAAACAAACAAACTACATTGATAGAAAATGTTGCAATAGGGTTTTAGCATCACATAGGATGCACGATTATTCAAAAACTGTTTAATTTAATCGATTATTTTAAGCAATCAATTTTACCATTTCTTACACCAACTTGCAAACCTAATTTTTTTCAACACGCATTTGTTTTGTGATAAAATCATCATCATCATCATCATCAATGAAAAGTCAACTTCATTCAACATTCTGCGCAGTCAAAGCTGTGTATATTTTGTAGTGAAAACAAACATCTCTTTACCAATACACACACTACCAACCTACAGCCTACAATACATACACAGTAACAAATATCCAACTTCGAATCATTTTATAACATTCTATCTTTTCCATGTCTTTGATGGGATGTTGTAAATCTCCTTAGCTGTATGTCTCTGGATTTTCCTCATATATTTCGTCTATTTCTTATGTAAAAATTTTGTGATTCTTGCCCAAGCCTGAATGATATTCGAATAATCGATTAATTTTGCAAAAATAAATTGAGTAACAAAAAATCAATTAGTTAATTAATTGAAGTAATTGATTAGTGGAACCAATCAATTAGTGCGCATCACTAGCTTCACAGATGAAAAACAAAACATAGAACTAATTGAATGAAAAGAAAGAAGAAAAAAACAAGAAGGAAAATAATGGTGATTTTAATAAGGTTTTTTCACTTTGTGCAAAAAACCCTAAAAAGTATACGAGTATAAAACAAGTTGCATAGGGGCATTAAAAGGCAATTTCATGAAAACATGTTTCTGCGGAACTGCTTTTCAACATCTGATGGAAGGGTGTGAAATTTGGTACTAGAACATGAGAACTTCATTTCTAAATTACTTCAATGCAGTCCGGTAAGGATGGGCCGGACCAGGATTATATCGATACCAAATTTTATGTCCTTCTACGATCTGATGTATTCCATCAGAAATTTATCCTTGGAAAAGTTCCACATACTTCTCCTATTTTAAAGAGTACCAGATGAAAATAAGCTAATGATACTACGACCAAGGATTTCAACCCTATTATTCAATAAACCTGATCAAGTTTGAATTATTGCCTTATCAGATAAAGTCATCAAGTTTATACTTTGTTACTAACACTGTATTTTCCTGGTGTGTCGAATAATAACTTTCTGTTATATTTATGTGGAAATAGCATGGTGACTCAATTTTGGAAGCTTCAGAATGTTATTTTCCTATGGAGCGTTGAAATGTGAATCACTCTGTAGGCATGTATCACCTAAATTTTTGGTTCACTGTTTTGAGAAAACTAAAAGAGAGATAGGGCTGAAATTTTGACAAAAGTTAGTCCTCATAAGGGAACAGGATTGAAAAAAGTTTGGTGCCTATGGGTCCAGTAGTTTCTGAGAAAACAGGAAAACAAAAAATTCCTGGAAAATTGGTTTCTTAAAGACTTTGAATAAACTTAAATTTTCACGATAGATCCTCATTATGTGAGTGCAAGTTTGGTAAAATTTTTTTGCGTATTGGCTCAGTAGTTTTCGAGAAAAATGTAGAATAAAAAGGAAAAATAGCTGGAGAAATGGTAGTCGACTGTGTTTTTTGAAGTAAGTATCTTTCTCTTTTTTACATTTTAAGGAATTACGAGCGAACTTCCTGCATTGCATTAATTTATGTTTTTTTTTAAATTTAATTTTTTAATACTGTAGATGAAAATTGGCATCCTGGTTTTTCTAGCCAAGTATCACTGCGTTAGAATTTCTGATGTGTAAACATTTTAGCACTCGATGTCTACACTAGGGACTAAATGAGAATTACAATCGTCAGCTTTGTCTAACTGTAACTCTTACAATTGTAACTCTCATTTGTGTGTGTTATATGACGTGTAGGTCTATGGTTGTGTGCATGTACAATGCATTCCGCACGCACACAACCACACTATTTTATATTTACACATCAATCCTTCGGGAGTGTGCCCCAACAAAACTCACACCTTCTTTTTTACCTCTCTAATCGTCCTTAATCGTATCACTCACCTTTCTCAAAATCTACTCCAGTGACAAAGATGTCTCGGCTTCTTGGCCCCTTTGGATCCGCCACAGAGTATACGAAGTAGAGATACTATACAGAAATACAGTGTAAGTAGGTAGTATGAAAAACTTGATAAAAACAATTCTCAATGTAAGCACGTGTTAGTCCATCTACTAGGGTACGGCAAGAAAGCTGAGAAAATGTGGTCATGGCTGCAACATGAAAATTTGAAAAATTTCTTTTTTTTTAAAAATACCCCCCCTCCAAAAAAAAAAACAAATCCCCACACACCCAACAAATTCGTTTAAATTCGCGAATATAAAATTGTCGTAAATCGTCTAAAATCGAAATTATTAACAATGAGAAACAAACATACGAGTAAATCGATATGTTCGAAAAGCAGTAATAATTTTGAAACGTTTCTTCTTCTAAAACGAAGGAACATTTGACATTATAATTTATAGCGATTGGAACGAATCAATTTTTCAAGTTCAATATAATTAGGTGTAGCGCAGTTCTTAATGAGCGACTGTTGTTCAGATTAAAAAGTTAATTTTCTCTCTCCGACGAGAATAGAAAATTATCGAATTTTTCCACGCCCCAACCACCCGCGGTTCCGAGCGTCTCCTCTAAGGAGGATTTCATCAAATTTTTTCCTTTCCCAAGGTTTCATATGCCAAGCTAAAACGTGCTAATGCTGCGTTTACCTTTGCCTTGCTGCCCTCCACCTACACCAACCCTAATCCGAAAGTCCGAAAGTCCGAAAGTCCGAAAGTCCGAAAGTCCACGCGGCCTACACCCCCTTCTTCTAACGAAATGTGAATATCGAAATAGATCGTGAGAGCAGGTCTTGTGTATCGTGGGTTGCGTCTGTCTCCTCTATCAGGCGTTTCGAATAACAAGAAAAACCGAAAATTCCTCTCAAATGAAGAATAAGACCTTTTTCTGCGATTCGACCCGTTTCGAGCAATCCACGTTTCACTTATTCAATCATAAATACTGAATTTTTATGGAGGTTTTTGAAAAAAATCTATGTATCAAAGTTGATCCGATATCAAGACTCAGGGGTGAGGCCGTGGGGGTGAGGCTCCTTAATACCAGGTGTGCGCTCGATGGTGATAAAAAAGATAAGTGGCCGTTTTGTGTTAGCCTTGCATACATTCAGTTTACATTGTTCATTATTAGTTTATTATTTATTACTACATATTTACTATACATGAAAACCCACTGCAGAACATTTCAAGACAAATAAAAATTTTCCTGTAAAAATTTCCTCTATTTTCCCAATAAAACTGAGGGAGTTAGGATTCTTTTTAGTTTAGTTTTTGGTTATTTTTGACATCAAAGTAAATTTAAAAAATGTATTCTTTCATTTTTTCCAATGATGTATTCTGAGAGGACTCAACGAAATTAGAAAAAAAATCTCTATGAACTTATAATTCATTTTTAAAATTAAAAGAGTTATATCGCCTCGCATATTTAATGTTTTGTAATTTTTGAATAATTTTTTAAAATTTGAAGTATCCGTAGAATTTTGAAACGAGATAACTTATTACATTCTTCTTTTAAAGCTTTGTTATCTGACATTTTTTCCCTATATCTTTTTCTGTTTCTGCTTGTAGTTTGTTCTTTTGTTTGACTGCTATTGGAAACAGAACTTGATATAGTGATTTCTCCTTCCATCACAAACTTTGGACTAGCTCTAACTTTCTGAGATTAGAAGGAATCACTCCATTTGTTACCTTCGCATAAGCAAGTCCTACGAATGTTTTTTGCTTGTAACTTTGTAATGCCGTATAATTTCATTTCGTGTTTCTTACTTCGTTTAAATTTTTCCATCTTGTAATGTTTTGTTTGGTTTTCAAATATGGATTTGATCGTCTTTTGAAGACTAGGTATCTTAATTCATTTAATGAATAAACCTGTGTTTTGTATCATGTTTTTGATTATTTTGATTAATATCGTGTCAAGCTAAAGGGGTCATTTATAGTGGGGAAATTCAGTGGTCGATAGTGCAGATTTAAAATGGGTAAGAGTTCCGAGAAAACAAGGAAATAACAAAGAAAAGAATATGGTTAATTTTTGATCTTTTTAGATTTTTAAAAATATAAAAACACACAAGTTTGGTGAGAACAAACCCTGGGTATTTCCCTTCCAGTTTTTCTCCCCCACAGTGAACTTTGAAATTTCCCACTGTAGGATACTATTAATTTTGTATTTGAAATTTCTAATTGTTTTTTTATTTAATCATTTTATTTTGACAACACTTCAATTTCATCAACATTCTACCATCGGTAAAACATTCATTTCCTCAATGTTTTCATCTTCAGACACCACATGTATGGTATCTTTTTACATACCTTGGGAATCAATTCAGGTAAGTGATTGGTTGAAAAATTGTAAAGGTCAATAAAAACCAAGTTTCATTTGGTATATCACAAATTCTGAAATTTTCAAGTTTTCCAACCCAGCTTGCCTCATGTATACAAGCGATGAGAACCACTTGATGCACTTTATCAACACAGAAGTCTAATAAGTTGCATATCTCAGGCTTACTAACACAATTCTAAGCTCGACATTTTTTCAGTGCATGTGTCAAATAAATTGCATATCCTTGATAAAAGGAGACAACTATTACAAAATACATATGTATGTACGTAATTGTGTATTACTGTGGAAAATGCCTATATAAGTCCACAGTATGCAACTTATTGGACATATGTGATAAAAAAATACACAGGGGAATGTACGTATTTCTTGTTCTCACACCTTGCAAAATGAGACGATGCGGGTAGGACAACAGTTTCAAAATTTCAAAAAATAAAATACTAAAAATTCGAAGAAGCGTAGCTCTTTCTATTACAGAAACAGGTGAAAGTTCGTTGAGCTTTTTTTTTCTTATTCAGTTCAGTTCTATTAAAGTAGGTACATCGTTGGAAAAAATGAAAAAAACAAATTTTTCAAATTTATTTTGATGTCAAAAATACTCAAAAACCAAACTAAAAAGAATCGTAGCTACTTCAATTGGAAAATAGTGGAAATTTCTTGTTCGTTTCGAAAAGTTCGACACGGGGTTTTCGTTTAGACATACCACACTGTTCAGACATACCTACCCAGTAAATTCGGTACATCGTAACAAGAATAACATAAAATGGCAGTTCATCACCAATCACCTCATACGCGTACCTGACTGTAAAGAGCTTTAGTGAGGGCAGTGTTCGAAAATCTAACCTGATGCATTGTAACTACATTTATGTGGATATATTGCGGATATGAATGTAAGAAATTCGGGCTTCCGATATATTTTTTCGCAAGAATTTCTGAGCCGTTTCTCGGACACCAAGTATGAGAGCCCCCATAGGGTTAGTGGCGGTGGGGTAGGCCCGACTTAAAAAACTGGGGAAAAGAGGCGAAATGTCAGAACCAAAGAACAATAAAAATCCAGTGTTGTGTGCGACATATCGATAAATTAATTTCTCATCAAGAGGTGGTACCTGCGATGTTTAAAATATTATTGTTTTAAACTTACGACGACGACATGAAATACGGATATTCGTACCAAAATTTGAATTTTCAAAATCGTAAGGGGTGACGGCTATGAAATTTCTTCGCTCCGGTGAAAAAAAATCCCGAGTCCCACAGTTTTTTGTGCCATCAAAATAATGCTGAGATCACTCTAACTGGGCCATAATCGGCAAATATTAAAATGAACTCGCTTAAAAACTTGTGTACTCGCTCGCAGAACAACATTTGTGATGACGTCGTTGCTTTTAGATGGCCAAACCAAAAATGACGTACCGAAATTGTCAAAGAACTGCATCAAAGTCAATCCCGATGTCGCGATAAAGGCTGATTTTTGCAATTCTGTCTTTTAAAAAAAAAAAATTTCTGCTCCACTACCTGAATTTGAACAGTCGTTTATCTGATACGTTTTTATACGGAAATTTAAATTTTTTCAGTTCATCTTCTGAAATTCGATATGCAAGGAGTAAGAATATTGTTTTCTTAAAAGTTGGGTGATAAGTGTAGTGGGTAGAGTCTTATATATAATATGTGTTTAACGTCCAGGAGACAGTAAAATGTTGTTGGAGTCACACACCTGTACCTCGTACATGTTCCTCACAACTGGCGTTGCCTCAACACCAGTATGTCCACTACCGGAGGTAGTGGGAGAACTCCGGCGCATCGCCTGTGCGCCGGGGCCTCGTGGGCGGAGCCACGATAATAAGTACACCGTCGAATAGGTTTCATCATTTCTTGGGCGCTGAGTTAAAATTTTCAGTTCACTTTCGTACTGAATCACTCATTGGCTCCTCTGTAACCCAAAAATGGTTGATGAGACAAATTTTTTATCATTTTATCGTGCGATACACGTGTACATGTCACGGGATATGTTTATCGAAGTGCGCAGTTTCACTTCTAATATTATGTGTGATATGTGTGCCCGGTAGGTACACTTTCTTTTGAGCCTTGAGGGGGGGTCATTGTGGGTAACCAATTTCGCTTCAGTTATGGTTCTGGGGCTTGCAACCCGCGAATCCTACCCATAGCAATAATAGAATGAATTTTCAGTCCATCGGTGGTGCCTATAGATCGAAAGTCGGTCCGACGAAAAAAGGTAACCTCTTCACTAAAATAATTTAACACAAATTACAATATTTGACTCTCGTAATCGCGGAAAGAAGAGGAAGCATTAAAAAAACAGCGTGAAAGATACATTTCTGGTTCATTAAAGTGTCGCCATAAAAATAATTTTTAGCGTAAAAAACCGGTTTCAATCCGACAGAAAATCTGCTGTGCTAGAATTACTGCTCGGAGAAAACACGAATATCGCATACTACGTGTAATTATATGAACTTTGACGTTGCCAACAGACAGCTGATATGGTGTCATAGTGAATCTACGACTGTACGATTGTGTTAAAAATAATGTGCAAAATGTGTTTACGTCGATACTACGTCCACATCTAATTGAAATACGACGACGCCTGTACGCCTAAACATAGGCTGGATGTTGGAAATTATCGAATGATTTGTCATTTTCGTGGTTCCGTCCATTGGGACCAAGACCACCGAAGTTACCACGGTACAAATATCAAATTACCTACTCTGTTCACCTTTCATCCAAATTAAAATAGGCCTATACGGTAGGTACCTGCCTAACTTGCTCAAGTTACCTACCCGCGTTCACGTACAAGTGCGTAATTAGGCACAGCACTCGAGACGGTGCCCATTCTCAAGCGAGGCCTCAGTTCGCTCGTTTACTCAACTGCGTCCATTTGGACCAAAGTTGCAGCGTAACTTTATGCACATTCATATTCTCTGATTTCATCGACTTTGCATTCGGAGATTGGCATACTTATTTTGAAAATTAACTCGGTTGAGCTACAGGTAGTCAACGACGTAAGTCAATAAGCTTATATAGGATTAGAACACACGTTATCAGTATTATCGAATTAACTTTCATTTCCTTACTACAGATTCGACCCGTTAAGACGATATTTTGAAACAGGTACCACCTACTTAGTTATAATTGAGTTACAACGACGTACGTGAGATTAGAAGTGTCGAATTGATAAGCGAGATCAAATGAGCCCATTTATACAGTAGTTAAGTTACACTCGATTTGTTTCACTTGGACCAAAGTTACGGTGGTACGCTGCGCCCGTGTGGAAAGGACTCGAAAAGTAGGAAAGTTCGGCTCGCCTAAAGGAGGCTCGCTATACCGACCACTGGACAATGTCAGTGTGCGGATGAAACAAACTACGGCAACATTGAACGTATTTTTGTTTTTTTTAAAAAAAGGGAATCTCCAGTGCATTTGGCTTTCTATGACGACTGAGAAAACTCCCGTCAAGAAATTTGGTTATTTTCAACGAGTAGTCTAATATTCAGTGGTAGACGCCCAAGCAAAGTATTCGAAAAGAGGCGATTGAATGAAGGTCCGAATGGAATCAAAGGGCAGCCACCCATCAAATGTTCGACAGAAGGAAGTGCTGTACTTAGGTCTGCGTGAATGAGTACTGCCTACCAGTAAGAGTCCTTTAGTCTCACTAACGATGGATAACTTAAACCAAGTTCGCTGAAAGAAAACGTTAAAACGTTTACTTAATGCAAAATATCCGATAAGCTCGACTGTCGCGACTGCTCGCACGTTAATAATAAAAATTAAATAATAACGACCTATTTCATCATTCTTTAGGGCTCATAATAGTCATAATTATTAATCTGTATCTGACTTTTTAGAAGCACAGTTTCTTCAAACTTGCACTCGGGTTCGTCATAACGTCAACTTATTCAGATGACATCCTTACACCAGTGTCGTCGCATTTTTTGCAGCAGGTATTTTTGTTGCGAATCATTAATTATTTTATATTGCTCCTGGTATCGATCATAAACTGAGTTGATATGAATAGATAGTTGACAGCATCAATTCATATCAATTCAGTTCAAGATCGATACCCTAGCGCATTATTTGCACCAAATATTGCACCAATTATTAGTGCTTATCGAAATTCTGAATTGGGTCCGAAATTTTATTAGTTGGCTACGATGTGCTGCGACTTTCGCTTAGACCTTATAATAAATGGACAGCGTATTTTGCCTAAAATGAGTGTTATCAATTGTTCAGACATAGGATGAGAAATTAAGCCACTTAACAATAAGTAAATAAATACGTATATATATATATATATATATACCGGGTGAATCGTTTTGACACGCACCATATGAAAACCCCATTTGATGCGTGCTAAAATGATTCACAATGTAAAACTGTACAGACGAGATGAATGTGTTTGCAGTTTGCACCGCAGAAAAAAAACGTACTTTTATTCTTAAATGTTCAGTGAGGCACCCTTTTCACTAAGTTACCATAACCATGATAAAACTGTTTGCCCAAACCACATTGTGACACATGGTTTATTCCTCGCTCAAACACATTGCATTTTTTTCAAGTATAAAATTAATTATTTTCCACATTTTCTCAAGAACATGTTATGGCCTTCTATTGTACAGAATTTTTTTTCATTGCAATTGATCAGTCAAGGGTTTATGTCATTATGTCGTTAACAGTTGAAATGGGGTCTGAACAATTTCACTCATCTATTTTATTCAGTAAGAAAAGTGAAAGATCATTTTTATGGGCTGAGGATTATGTAGAAATCATATTAATAATTGTTATACCGATAGCCTATGATACTCTGAATAATATGATTAGCTTTCTGCCTTATTGTTCTTTGGAAATTTGTCATTTCTTCACATTTTTCGTATTCATATGGGAATTTACAGAGGTTTGTGATGACGGTATAAGTTTGTTTGAATCCTAAATACCATATTTTCGTAAAATGTTCGTAAAATGTTCTGGTGCAAATACATTTATCTCACCTATACAGTTTTACATTGTGAATCATTTTAGCACGCACCAAACGGGGTTTTCTTATGGTGCGTGTCAAAACGATACACCCGGTATATGTATATACATACGTGTTACATACGTGTTTGTGAGGATGTGTGTTTGTGTTCACCACCAACACAAGCACACAGCCAAACGAACAGTGCGTATAACCCAACGAGCATATGAATTAATATTAGAGGTACAATACCCTACGTTCTACACGATATTCAGTGAGGTCGGTTACTTCCACTCCAATAAATCTATACGTCCCATTTAAAATACATTGGACATATGCGTTTCTACTCAAATTTTTGGCTATAATTCTCTTACTTAATGAGATACCTGGCTACTTTTAGGAAATAAATGAAATTTTAGAGGAGGTTTCAAGAAATAAAGTGAGCTCAAGGGCAAGAAGTTTAAGCCTTTAGAAGCCGAGAAAATTGAAAAAGAAGATGAAATCGTGAATAAAATTGGCTTAATTTAATGTTATCAGTAAACTTTATCCTAAAAAGAACTAATTTAAATACTCATTTTCATTAATTCACTGTTTTTGAGCCTTACCATCCGTTGTCTCTACGGTTAAGTTTACTGATAACATTGAATTAAGCCAATTTGATGTACGATTCCATATTCTTCTTTATTTTCTCCGCTTTTAGGAGATCAAACTTCTTGTTCTTGAATTCATTTTATTCCTTGAAAACTTCTCTAAAATTTAATTTATTTCGAAAAAATGGCTTAGCCATCTCATTAAAAAAGAGAATTATGGCCAAAAATTCGAGCAAAAATGCATATTATATCCTATGTATTTTAAATGGGACGTCTAGGTTTAATGGAGTGGGGATGGCGACCTCATTGAAAACGAGCGAATTATGCCTCTAGTATTAATTCATATGCTCGTTGGTACAACCATCGACCTTACAAATAAATGCACAGAGTATAGCGATAAAAAACGATATTTTAACATAATATAAGGAACTTAGGAGTAAATAATATATATATATATATATATATATATATATATATATATATGTTATACATCGGTGTTCATTTGCTTGTCTTGGTGATGAACACAAGCACACGTATGTATTACGTATACGCGTGTATTTATTGTCGAGCGGCTTAAGTTTCTTATCTTATGTCTGAACAACTGATAATTGCCTATTTTAGGCCAAACGCGCCGTCCATTTACTGTATGGTCCAAAGTCTGGTATGGTCTTAGCGTATAACATACATATTATAATATACCTAATTACTGCCACGCGGCTCAAGTTTTCTATGCCATGTTAAAACATCATTTTTATCACTACACTCTGTTCATTTTTGGAGAAAGTCTATTGACCTTCGTACCGAGGACGTCGATTAAGTCGATGATTAAAATTTTTGACCCCGGTTTAATTATGTTCAGTCAGTCGAGTGGTAATTTTTACGCAGACTAAGTGCAGTGCATACAAACCGAGAATGCATTCCATTTTATCAACGAACGAACGTCAATTTGGCAATTTTGATTAGGTAATTCCGGCAAGGTCTGATCAGCTTTCATATCGACGACTATAGCGAGTGGATCATAACCAACATGATGCTTAACCGAATGCGAACACTTACCTGCAAAATAAGCAAAATAATAAAATAAAATAAAAAATAAAAAATAAAAAATAGACGTTAATGACTGGTCGTATGGTTTGGTTTTAAACATTGATAAAACGTATAACGTTCATTATACTTATTAGTTAGGTACTTATAGCCTACACTACAACGCAGTATTATGTAGGTACATAGGTATTTAAAGATTGGTTATCACATCACTTCTAATTTTTAGGGTAAATACACGAACCACAATCATACCCATTATTCGATGTAGGCTATTGACTTAAACGTGTATATATATATATATATATATATATATATTTATGTAGGCTAGGTAGAAATAAACTGTAGAGTTAGCTAGCCTACCTAAAACGTGTAGATCAAATTCGTATGTACGTATAATAACGGTGCCCGTACGCGTGCCTTCATTTTACAGTTTTCTATTTCACGTGTACCGTCGTGTGGACGGGCTCTATATTTCATCTCATTAATTAGCAACTCGGCCACAAACGCTGATTGGATTGGCGTGTGGACGAGCGGCGACGACAAACATAATAGGTATCGAGTATTGCGTAAAAGCACTTAGAAACTATATCATTAGGCTTGTACCGTGGGTGGGTAAGTACCTTTGAAATCGTCGTAGGCACATACCTGGGTTAGGTACCGGCACTGCCGGTTGCCGGTTATTATGCCACAAACAGCCGACTCGCACCGACGAACAAAAAACGTTTACACACGCGCACAGGTCGACACATAAAACGGACACCGACGGTGTGCGCCGAAAGTTACCGCTCGACGACTCTGTGCGGCGAAATGAATCGGACGAACGTTTATTTCGGCAGCGTGCCCACCTATAGCCTACGAGAATATCATTTTGTAGGCTGCGCCCGCGAGGCAATCGGTCGACCGCAGTCAATTCAAACGGACAGCCAGGCTACTTGACCTTTGCCGCGGCCAAAATTGGTCGCATTAACGTGTTGGTCAAAGGACGCGACGCACAGCGTCACGCCGTTCGCGTTGCATGTGGCTACCCACTCCATAATATTAAGGCAGGTGACCCGCGGGATTCGGCCACCCATTACCTACGAACTGCTCGACGTTAACGCGACAAGAAGCTGCTCGAGAACACGGGTGTGCATCGAGAAGTTCGAGGCTTTCGTCTGAGTGCCTGCCTCGCACTTGGGTGGGTAGCTATTTGCTCGCTCACCAGCCTCGTCGAGTGTCGATGATAAGGGTGGGGATGCGATGGTGCGAACCGAAGACAAGACGAAAGTGCGGCAAACAACGCGTACGTAACACCGAAAATGTTCGTAGCTGCAGTGTGGTCATCTGGACGCCATTATTGCATCACCATTTCAAATTTTGACGCACATCTGTCAGCATATTATCGTCTATCGACTGTACCATTCGATGAAAAATGCCGCAAAACTCGACTCGACAGTCACCAAAATAACCCGTAGGTACAGACAAATCATAATTTTTAACCTTAAAACCCGACAAACCATCTCGATCGTCGATGTTTAGTCGATATTACAGCGACTAAACGATCGACTCAAAATAAAAAAAAAAAAACAAAAACAAAGGCGGTGACCATTCTGAGACTGCGTTAACCTGACAATAAGAATACCAAAAAATGACCCCAGAATACACTTTAAATCGGCGTAGTTTTCACGTCAATTTCAAGTTACCAAAAATTAAAATGTCTTTTTTTCACTTATTTTCCTCGAGGCAACCGCCACGAAATCATCGATAATCGATTGCCCGAGAAATAATGTTGCTACATGCAACTCGTAGATAAGTACTGTTTGTGTAGGTATATAAAAATTTTTTCGACAACTATTTATACTTAATTTAATCGCGAATTCGTCGTGAAACGGCGACCTCGAAGTTCCGCTTTGCAACCTGCCCAGGTCTGATGGATCCGAGTATGTCTGCATTCGGAGGACTGTTTCAACATCTCTATCGCCTTAAAGTATCGATGGTATATTGACAGGTTGCAAATACACCCAATTGTTTAGTAAGTAGATACCCAACTACCTAAATTTTCCAAGGAATACGAACGCGCGTTGGCGCCTATATGTTTTAAATTTCCAGCGACTCTGTCGAATCAACGCTGAATCTGCAATAACGCATCCGAACGTAATACCTGTGTGTGGCACAGGTTATAAAATTTCTGGCTGGCCAATCGAAGCGGCCGTCGCCGATGAGCCGATTGATTCAACCCATTTTGAATTGCGAGACAATTACGAAAGAATGACGGGCTGGTGGCTGAGGGGGCCGGTAGGCGCTTCGACTGTGGGTTGGCCCATTTCGGAAAGTCTGAAAGGCCACCGCTGACAACACTTTGTGGCTACGGAACTGACGCATGTTAATCTTGCGATGCGAATGGGTTAGAATCAATAAAAGCGTAGGGTACGACGACAGAGGCCCGTAAAATAACCTCGGTGGGTTTCGTCGCATCGAATTTAACTGATTTTAAATCGGGTGGATATCATCGGGGGGTGAGACGAAACAAATTCTCACTCAGTTTAAATGGGCCGCGATGTCGCCCTTGAATGGTCGACACCCACACCCACACGCAGTTGGGCCCTCGACGCTCCGATTGTTGGGCGCGCGCACCTGCTGACTATCTTCTTTCTGACGTTCTGTTTTATGATTACACCCAATACCCAGTTCGTTATGTGGCTTACCATTGAAAAAGTGCTCGTGTTAATCGTGTCAGTACTTTAATTTCATCTTTAGGTGGATGGTGGGGCGAAAGACAGTGGGAAAATTGTCAAAACCTAATAAAACATTACGAGAGAGTAGTCACCACCATCGCTTCAAATATGCTGTAAGTAAGCGTTGACCTTCGTTGTTGTATTTTTAATTTATTTATCGACACTCGACAGCTACATTAATGGTCGTATGTTGTGCCATCTATAGGGCGTTAAATGAAACACGTGCAGTTTGTGCTTTAGGAAGTACAAAAACATTTTTGCGTTTTCAGTTTTTATTAGCTTTTCATCCACAGAAGAAAAAAATCTGTTACTTTTAGTAAATTCTTCCGTAAAATTTTTGGTCAAGTATCATCTGCTAGGTACCTACCATCTGTCTTCGACATTCGTAGTCTTTTGTTTACAGACGAATAAATTATTCTCATTTTTAGCAAAAATCCGCCTCGTCACTTTTATAAATCATACCGTTATTTTCTCTCATTTGTAAACCACAGTGACTTATACTTTTGAATGAAACTAATTTTTTTTATGCGCATGATGCTACTCAAAATTTGTTCTTGTAGGAGTGAGGTGGGTCATATTCACTTGGTGCTGCGTTATCAATCCTGTAGCCTCCTAAAATTCCGTCACTTTCAGATTTTATGGTGATATACTCCACTCTCATTTATTCGATAAGTTATTATTTTATTACTGCTTCAAGGTGTATAACATTTTTTGCGAGCTCACAAATTCAATTTTAAGAAAAAACAAATAATAACTAACTTCTGATATAGATAAATAAATAAATAAATAAATAATATTAAAAAATCAAAAATATTTCGCGCAATAAATTTTCTGAAAAAATCACTTTTAAAATTAATTGTCAAAGAAATTCACGACGAATTCGATAAATCCGTCAAAATAGCAAAAATATACTTAGCAAATAAAACATTTAAAGAGCATGAAATATTAATGGTGTGAAAATTACATCCTACTGTCGTTTTTTACTACTGCGCAGCACCTTGAAAATTTTGACACACAACTAGAAGTGATCGAAAACTGGTAGTTTACCCTCTATGTCCTCAATCATTCTCACAATTACCAAAATCCTCGTAAAATAGAAAAAGCGGCCGTAAACGTGGATGTCTACTGCTGCTCTCCTCACTACGTGTCGTTAGTGTGGGCATAAAATTTCTTGGTCAAGTGGTAATTTTTGTACCTATTTGCTGCATAACTACGAGCGAAGCTGCAGCTTAAACCCAGTAATATACACAAAAAATTCTACGGCAGCAACACTGTGCCGCTTGAAGTATCTTCTCCGTATTTACGGCGCAAGGAATTGTTATTTTGTTTCAGTAATTTACTTAAAACTGCGACAATGAAATTTCGATACATCGATATGTTTGTTAGATATCGGTAGGTAAGCATCGATTGGTTTTCGCAGTTAATTTATTCACGCGTTTGAATTTCGGGATTGTTTGTTAAATTGTAGACGTAAATTTTGGCTAACTGGGTTTTCTAGCGAAATGTTTCAGCGGTAGAGCCCGAATTAAAATTGATGTGATATCGATACGGGGTCGCGGACGTGGATACGTTCGTTTTTCGATTACAGGATCGCGGGGAACTTTTGGCGTTATTAACCGAAATTCGTGGAGATTTAATGGTTCTAAAACGCGTAATTTTCAAGCAACAGACACGAAATTTGGTACAGACAATGAATATAATATTATATTCTAGCATATTGCGAGTATTTTCTTTTAATCGGCTAAACGATTCCATTCGTAGAAGTGATGTGAAAAAATCTCAAATTATTGCCAAGAAAAGAAGATAAATTGCAGACGAACGAACGGAGTTGGTCGGAAAGCAGAATTGCTATCATTTTATTTGCTAAACAATCATTTAATAACTCGCGCGCGTTTCTTATAACTTCACAATACAATTATTCATTTTGCATTTCCTTGACACTTCATTTTGAACGTACTCACGAAACTTGTAGCCTACATTCTGTCTAATCAATTTCTTTTTGTATAGGTATTTACTTATTTATTTATTTATTTATTTATTCAGCTTTTTCTTCGACTACATAGTGTAGTGGACCAGTAAAAAAAAGACGATTTGTGGTTAGACGTGACGGCGCTGAATAGGCAACCATAGCGTGCATTTTGACGTACTTTGCTTCGTGTTTACTCACGCTATCCTTGCGAATTTAAGCGGTCTCTTTATCACATGTATTCTAAATTGGTGAACTCGAGCAAAACGTCGAAAATACGCACAAGGTACGCCAGGGTTGCCTACTTTTTTGCCAGCATGTCTTGTTCATGGAGCTTTGCTGGTCCAGTACCGTACATACAGTCAAAGAGTTCTTATTTTGCTAAAGAAAACCTACACTTTTCAACGTGGTTCGCCATGTTAGTTTTTTTTTTTTTTTTTTTTTTTTAAATTTAACTTTTGCCACATATTTTTTCAATATTACAAAATCCCAATGAGTAATTCGTACGTAGGGACATTTCAAGTAAACTCCTTTTACTCGAGATCAACAAACACCTTCTTTTTAGCATAGGTTCTTGGATCGATGGTTTAAATGGCACTGTAGACTACACATTTTTGGGGTGTGAAGGTATTAAAAATTTGAACAACCTTCTGGTCTTTTCGAGCCTACAGTAAATCTAAAAATACGAAAAGCTGCCACACCCAGATCTCGGAGTGTTTATCAATTTTTGCGTAAAATTTTCGGTCGAGTAGATATCTTGCATATCAATAGGTGACGGTATTCCAGAGCCGTTACGTTTCTTGCCCTCCCGTCTTTCATACAGACGCGCCTACACTCACACTCGCGCACAACATACCACTGCTGCAGGTGCGCCTCATACTATTCATAATATTGCACATTTCCTGCTCCCATTTCTGTTGTACACGCGTCGCTAATCGCCTTCCTAACACAAGCCACTTTCAGACGCACGCCACCATTCACCTTTCTGTCCTATTCTCCACTGTGCTTACCCAATACCCGATTCCAGTTGTTGTCACTTTGCTCAAATTAATTTTCGCACTGTACGTCCGATCTCGACGTCTCCGTTCGTATTCGAGCATAACTGCTTTCCTCATACAAACTGATCGTCGCATGAGCCATTTTCCTTTCCATTCGTACCTCATTGTTTGTACGCGTTTGTGGTTATTGCAGTGCTTACATAACGCTAAACACAGGTACCTTCATATTTATTCGTTGCAAAGGTGGGATAACAGAGTCAGAAACAAATCGAGTAATGTAACCTAACGGTCTAACGGTATGTTAACATGTTAACCAGTAACGTTACTGAAACAATGCCAAAGTGCTGGATGTAGTGAAGTAACGTTACTGAAAATTTTAATTGCGTTATTACCGTAATATTGAAAACAAAATTAGACTGAAAGTACCATCGATAACATTAACACCATTTTCATTTTCTTAAATACCATTACCATGACAGAAACCAAATAATCTTGTTTTGTTTTGTTCAATACTAAAAAGTCTATTTTTTCTATATTTTTTTATTCGGGATTTGTTGCATATCTTATTTGTACTTCACACCTTCAATAAGCTTTTTGTTTTTAATGGAACTGGAAAATTTCAATTTCAGTTAAAGCATGATTTTTTTTCCAGGTGCTGCAAAGGAGAAAGTGGGCACAAAAATTTGAATTACGCAAAATGAGGTTCTTACCCAACCCCGAATTTGCAGTAACGTAATTCAACATTAATGTAGCAAAACCAAAATTCTAAGTAACGTTACCACTAAAGTAATGGTACCTAACAAAATAAGAACCATTTAATAACGTTACAGAACAGAACCAAAATCTGTAAGTTGCTAATATCTGAACGAATAACAAACCATCTGCCAACTGAATACCAGAATCCAGTCACAGTGGGTACGATTTTAGGGTTAGTAACGTTACAGTCATCAGAAATGAAATTGAAACGATATCTCACCCCTGATTTATTATAGGTACACATTTTTGAGAATATATTTTAGCTCACCTAACAAAGTATAAATTTACAGTGGTCACAAACAGACTTGACAAATGTATAATATGTGCCTATTAGGCATCTTCGATGTTCACAGACTTGTTTTTCTTAAAATAATTTATATACGATTTTAAAGTTATGTGCTCCATATTCCATACATTTACCCTATATAGGCCATTGGTCTCCCACCTTTCTGTAATCACGGGCCAAAATACGTTTTTGGAGAAGATGGATAAGTCAAATTGTCAGACTCGCTTTTAGTTTGAATTTGGAAATAATAAAGGAAAAAAAGTTTCCTCGTTGAGTCACTGTGGAGTACCGGCCCATCCCCGCACAAGCAGTGAAACTTTTATATTAAAATAAGAAATGATATGAAATTATCATTACAGTAGCGCAGCTTATTGAATGAGTGGAAGGGTTTCTAGTCGTAGGTATCTGTTCGACCATCACCTTAGCGCCAGTTATCAGAAGAACTACCTCGTCGAAAAGGGCCACTTTGCCTGCAGTCTGCGGACCGTATTGTTTGAAATGTTTACCCAAAAACGCCTCTTTGAAAGTCAAACACAAGTAGTGAAACACTCGAAACAGATGTAGAAATGAGTACCTACGTTTACCGTTCAGTTTTTAATGCGTAATGCATTCGTGTCGATGCGAGTAAGTATTAGAGCTACCAAAGCTTCAAATTCAGTTTTATCTTAGCAGATAGCTGCGGCATGTTTCTAATTACGAGTTATTTTTGTTTCACACAATGTACTTTTATGCATGCAAAAAAAAAAAAAAAATTTCTACAATCGAGTAGTTATACTCAGTTAGCTAGGTAGTTGAAACAATTAGTGATCCTCGAATGGTCTTTATGGGTGGCTCGATCTGTCACACTCTTAGCAACGAGACGATTAAAGTCAACACAATGGTACTCGTCTAGGTTGGTTCACTCGTATAATGCATTTAGTTATCAGTCGTTATCAGTCGGGTACGAATTGTTCGAACCTTCTCCCTCATTCGTAATTTCTTTCTCAAAATGTGCAACCAAATTTTGAGCTTCGGCGTTTCTACGAACCAATTTATGAACTTTCGTCTTTGCTGAGAAAAGTCGATCTTTTTATGACGAGAAGGATAAAATAACAACGACTATTAAAATAAATTGTGTTATCAATTAGATTTCTAAAGATTCTGATAAGTTGCATCATTTACCACACAGCACAACTAGGGTACCTTCCAGTGCTGCATCACTCGGAAAACTATAACTACCATCTACTGCATAAAATTCAAAAATGTCCGGATTTCCGTCCGCATTTATTTTTCGTACTTCTCATTGAGGTAGAAAGCTGAAAATTGGCACGAGGGTGAATTAGTATCACATCTAAATACGTTTTTTTTCAAAATTCTGATAACATGAAAGGGGCAGCAGATGCGGGCCAAAAATACTTTTTGAAGCTGCATATTTTCCGCTGGCAGTTGGATGGATGACCGTCAGGAATTGTTTTTTTCTTTTTCTAACCAATTACGTTCTCACTAATAAGAGTTCCTGGAAATTTTATTGACTGGTGCTAATGCGCTGATAAGCATAGATTCTCGACTTCTCCAATTGTGATTTAGTCGTCATGTTTTCACAGCCTGGCGAAGACAGGGCCAACGACTAGGGTCGGTATATTGAACTTCAAAATGGGAATTGCGGAGAAATTATTTTCGATTAGTTTGTCCGCAAATGTTTGAGAGAAAAATTCTTACTTATGCTGTTTTTCCAAAAGGCTGATATCAATATACATGTAATATATTATACAATCGCTATCAGCTCGTGAAAGTACGTAAGTTATTTTATATTTTTTTCAATTTATTCTAAATTATTCGAAGAGAATAAAATGTTTTAACCTCGAGTTAATTTTGGAAGACAAATATACGAGAAAGCATAAATCAACTCGCATCATTTCGTCGCTTACGCCCTATACGTACAGTTGCTAAAACTTGGCGAAAAGAGCTTAAATCGGATGTAAAGCCTACGTCTGTACCTATGTCGAAGCCTCTGCACCTCCGTTAAAGGGCATAAATAATGTAAAATTCTAGTGGAATAGCTCTCCGAGGTCGTCTAGTCAAAATTAAATAGGCAACCTGAGATAAGGGTATAATTTGCCTATCGGCTACAGACAGCGGATCACAGACGGATAAAAGTCTAAAAAAGGAGAAATTCATTTTCGAAAATAACTGAAACAAAATTGTGAAAGAATTATAAATCCATTCCTCCATCTTCAACGAAAGTGTTCTCCGACAGAGGTAAAATAAGGACGAAACAACTATCGCTAATAATGAGAGCAGATACCTATTGTAGCTCTAATCAATCAGCTACGTGTATGTGCCGTGTAAATAATTGCATTCGAGTCAGACAAATAAGTACCTACATAAAGGAAGAATGGAGCCTAAAATTTAAAATTAACTATTTTATCATTCCCCAGGTTTTAATTTGGAGGCAGGCGCCGGGGCCAGCCCCTGCCTCCAAGTTCCCCTTTTCGAGCATACCTACTATACCATTTGTGCAAAATTAAATATGGCGTCGTCACTTACTTCCAGCTGAAATTTCCGGCGATACCTTCTCGCAGACGATCCCTGAGCGAGCGCTGTCGTGCCGGACTGGAAGTGCTGCTCTCCATGAGCTGAATTTAACGAACAAGCGACTCGGGACTCGGTGGATTTTCAACTTCCTGAACGACGATTTGCTAGAAGACCAGCTTCGTTGTGGAACTGCGAAAAAAAAAAGAAGTAAAGAAGTGAAACGTAAACTGAATTTAGTTGCGTATCGGTCAGACACGAGCGATTAGTTCTCCCTTAGCACGAGTAAAGGTTCTACGTGAGATAGGACAATCGAAACAACTATTTTAATTTCAGCTCCTAATTGGTAGTAAATAAAGCTGAAGTTATCCGGGTACTACGCAGATAACAACGCGGATCACTCGTGCAACTTGCAACCCACCTTTTGGCATAATTTCTAACAACGTCCTGAATTTTGTCCTTTGTTTTCAATCGCTTTCATCGTATACCTCTCCTCTCCAAAAATGGACATCTTGTGAAGATTCCAAAAACTAGATAATTCTACCAACAACCTTGTTCTAGAAGCTTTGAACTCGCTCCCTTGGCACGCCAAAAAATGGCAATTCCCATTGAGTCCCCGCCTTACAGAACAGCTATATCGACGGCTGTGAGTACTCTACGTACCTACTCGTAGGCACGATTTCAGAATATACGTGAAAATCTTGGAATTTTTGAGAATAGTTTACAACTTCGTTCGCATCAGTGGCATATAATGTGAACAAAATTAATGAAAAGGAGCCCAAATTACCGACAAAATATATTCCTTCCCCCTTATTTGAAACTGGAGTTAAATTTAGAACTGCACTCAATATTAGTTTTTCTCAAAATTAAAAATAATATTAGTGGGCGTGTTCCGCTGTCCTCTCCCCTTGACTTGGCACCACTGATTGGCACACTGCCTGCCACATACCAGCCGCATCTTTGAGGCGCGAATCAGTATTGGAGACTGTTACGAAAGCAGTTCTTATAATCTTACTCAGTTTTTCAACAACATTTTCAAGTTCAGAGCGCCCTTAAAGTTGTTCGTCATTTCTCTTCCACGACTACGCTCATTTCCATTACTCGATAGCCTAACTCCGTATTTACAGTATTTAAACGAAGCATAGATGAGCCTTTTTTTTTTTTTTTTTAGCATCTCCGAGAAATATTTTAAAAACTTGACACACAAAATGTGCGAAATTTGGAACTATCATAAATAAGGCACCACTCGTCACAATACCTTTGACAGGTACCTACGGTGTTCGTATTCGTAAAATACATACATTGTAATCGGTAATGTTTGCCAATAGTTGCACAGTCTAGATATGTACCTTTCTGATAGGGTGTTAGGGATCGTGAAATGCTAAGTGAACAATGTTTCTCGATACCTACACCTACTTGACGCGTGAAAATTATAAAATTATTCTCACTAACTTTTTCGCTTTTCTGAAACATCCTATCTTTCATACGCTGATCATACTCTTACGACGACGAATTAAAAGGAAACATATTACGCAGTCTCACCAATCTCGCTTATTCGCAGATTTCGCTACATAGGTACTCTCAGATGAGTTAATTTAATCATAAGATTCGCTTCAATTTGCCCATTACATGTTTCTACGGTTTGTAAGTATAATACATAATTATATTCCTATATTCCTATCTGGTATGATATCCCCTACATTACAAAACGAACGATTTCCAGCTGCGAGTAAAAAAAAAAAAGGATCGTAGTTAGGAACATTGCGTTGGGAGTGAAAAAGTGAAAAATACAAATTAATGTGAAACACACCCTAGCTAAAGGGGTAAGAATGTAACAATAGCTGGAAGGGATGGAACACAAAAAACAAAAGAAGAAAAATCTTACGTGCCGAATACGATCTGGCAAAGATTATCGCAGAGCACTCGTATAATTATATCGTATGTAGGCTGCACATATACGATGTTTTTCGATTTTAGGCTAACGTATTTGCTCGTTTTTGTGGGCTACCACCCTTTGCGCCACTTTTTAAACACACCTTCCGTATAAATTCGCAATTCATTTACGACACCGATGAAAATTGAGCTAAACTTTACAACGAGACTTTTCTTTCTCTACTTTTTTTGCTTTTCCTCGCGAAACGACGACATTAACGAAGCTAATCCAGGATAACAGTAAAGGCCGACGAGGTGTGCGAAAAGAGAGAGAGAGTGAAAGAAGGCGTCAGAGAGAGAGAAAAAGTACGACATTTACGGTTCAAACTTAACGTATTTAGGAGGAAGAAAAAAAAAGTAGGTAGTTGTCAGTTTTGTAACCTTTATCCGTAGGCTGTACCCACCTCGTTTAAAAGGGCCGAAATTCTACGCATGAGATATTTAAGTACCCTAAATGACCTTCGTATTTTCCGTTTGTTTATATTTATATAGGGAATCGGTAGATTTTGCTGAACGTTTGCGTGTATAAAAATATAATGGTATACGATAAAAACCGAAGCAAAATAAGCACTATTTTATATTAGGGAACGTTGATAAAAAAAAGAAAAAAATGGCGAAAAATAAAAACAAGGAAAACGGGAGACCTTTGAAACCAAACCTACGGAACTTTGTAGGAATGGTTACCTGCATCCTCGTCGTTTACCTGCCAAAAATACCGCTTCATTTTTCGCGTACCTTCGGGTTTTATCGAATTTTATTTAGGTATTTATTTTTCATTTTACTCCTTTTCGGCGCCCTGTGATACCAAAATCGAGTAAACCCTATCTTTAAATGCGCGAATTACGAAGCTGTACTTTCGATATTGATCTTTTTCGTCGTCACTCAATCGCACCTACTCCTTGCAAGTACCGGTCCTCTGTCCTTTTCTACGCATTTTATAAGTATGTACTCGGCAACTCGAATTGTTCATTTACGTTACGTCGGCATCTTCCTTTCCATATCACCATCACCCTTCAAAATTTCAGCTCCCACTCTTTGTATATTCCTCTGCTCCTTCAGACCTAATACTCGCAAATCCACGAACTCGTTCTTCCTTTGAATGACTTCTCCCGAGGCTGCATCGAATGATACAAATTAAAACGATATTAATTAAAAACGAGAGCTTTCACTCGACAGATACGGCTCTTCGCCGTAAAAGTAAACAAATTCGAATTTAAAAAAAATCAAATAAACGTTAACCGCCACTAATTAAATCGGTGGGAGTGCGCCTGGGCGAGGCTACTTGTTTAGCCAAGATTCGTCTTGCTACGAAAATTATGTCGCCATTTTAAACCTCTCTCCGTCTTTCCATCTTTCGCTCTTTATGTATTTTAAAGCACATATCGCCCCAAACCACTGACTGCCTCTCGACACTCCTCCGTAATGATTGCAGTTTTGTCTCTTTTTCGTCCCACCGATATCAGCCTCTGCTATCGGTTTTCATATTTTCCTCTCTCCTAATTGTACTTCCAAGGAGCCGTTTCCCTTAGGATAACACTACCTACATTGCGCCTATTTCTTCTTGTCATCCAACGTTCCACTCTTTGTTAGAGAACATCGGACATACCTTTGTCTCGCTTTTTCCATTTTTTAACATCGGAAATGTTTAACCTGAGGTACACACCAAAAAGATGACGTCATGGGCAACGAAAAGTAAAAAATGTAAACAAAGTGAAAAATCATCGTTGTTTCGTTAGTGTGCGTGTGTATTTGATTGTATTCATGATTCAACACACGCACCCTAACACAAAATCGAACTGGACGAATTTAGCAGTGTTACCATAGTATGAAAAATGACGAATTTAGCAGGGTTGCCTTAGTATGAAAAATGAAATTTATTTAACAAGATGAAAATTAAACACAAAAAAACTCTTGCGCAGTAAGCTTGACAGGAAAAAGTAGGATTTTTTTTGTTTGAAAATTACCTATATCACCAATATTTTTCTAGCGAAGTATTATATTTATAAAATATTTATATATTTATCAAAAAATCATCAATATCCCACAAATATGACGCATGCGATAAAATATACAGATTAAGGTATCGTGTTTTCAGAATATTTTATAAACGTGTCAAAAATTATTTCGAGTTCTGATAAGCACATTAGCGGAGATTTTAGTGTTCGTGTTCAAATCTAATGTACTGCAACGGGTGGGGGAAGACTTTTTTCTTAGGTTAAAACGAATGGTTTTCTCGACGAAGGTTAAAAAATTAATTTTATCAAAAGGGTAAAAAAGAGGTAAAATAGAGAAAATCACACTTAATAGCTAATGAGTTGGGAACAAACCAACGATTCAAAACTAAAATTGATAGGTCTGGTCCTCGTATGGGATGTACTCTTTGTACCAAATTTTGTGACTATTGAAAGAGAATTGCGTAAGAACCAAATTTGAAATCATGTTAGATATACTTCAAATCAATATGTGTACCAAATTTTGTGACAACTATAGTTTGAAAATTACTCCTTTTAAAGCCATTAATCTGTCAAAACTGCAACAAAATCGCCCCTATCAGACGTACTGTGAGCTCTATGAACTCCAAAATTGGTATATACTATCCTTGACCTTAAGCATCCGATCAAAATTAGGCCTGGAAATGGACTCAACGCAATAGCGAGTACATAAAATAAAAAATAATTTTCAAAAATATAGCCAAAATGCTGAGAAAATCATCGAACGAAAAACGTACCCATTCCCACCCTTGGGTCCGAATATTCGGACAATTTTAATAATTGTACTCAAACATTCTAACGCAGCAGCAGCTCTATTAGAAAAAGTAGGTTTTCGAAAATTATAAAATTAGATAGTCGCTAGAAAGTTATTGTTAAAATAATGATAAATATTTGTTCCGAATACGTTCTTAGTGGTCCAAAATTAGGCATTTTATAGCCAAAATAAAAACAAAAGTAGTATTACCAGATGTACCGAGCGACCGAACGACTGATCCGCAACAGAACTTGTAGAAAGTTATAATTGATCATAATTAATATTTGTTTCAAATTTCGTAGCTATTGGTAGAAAATTGAAAATTTTATAGCCAAAAAAAAAACGAAAATAGCCATTCCAGAAGTACCATACGGTTGATCCTCTCAATAAAATCAAAAGGTCAGATTCTTGGTTTAGTACAAATGTTCGTCTCAAATTCGTGGCTGTCCGATGAAAATTGTGACCTGAACCGTTGTAACAAGAAATTCGCTTTTATATATTTATAAATATTTGAATTTGAGTCATTAGTGCCAAAATTTTGCTTGAGTTTTCAAACAAAACATATATTTTTATTTATTTTTTGTTCCTTGGCCAATGCAACAACTAAGGGAGCTAATTTATTTTGAAATTTTCGAAGACTTATTCTGTTTTGTGGTGCAAGAGAAAATTCTGAGATACAACATTCAAGGACGAAAAAATTCCGCCATAAAGTTAAATAAGGGCATTTAAAAAATCAGAACGTCTTTCTTCTCTTCGATGACAATGAAGAGGCATCCACTCGAGTGTTTTTAACAAAAGCTCCGCTTTTCAACTGTCTTTTTTTCTCTCCCTCTCTTTCATTTTGATGCTCTTTTTCTGCTCACGCCCATTGTTCGATGTTGTAACGACTTTCGAACAAATTTCTTTTCAACAAGGAAAAAGTTTTTAAACCCTTTTCCTACCCATTTCTTTTCTCTATTTTGGTTTTTCCTTTTATGTCTCTCACTCTAACAAGCAAAATAAGAATTTAAACAACGCTCGGCTGTTGGTTACAATTTTTTTCCCTTTTTGTTAAACTTTAAAAGCAACTCGTTCTCAAAAACTGGTTATACTAAAGTAAAAAGTTGACCGTTGTATCGCTCAGTTCTTCATCATTAATTATATTATAATATATTTTATTTGTTAATAGAATTAAATTGACCAAAAAGAGGGAAAAAAATAAAATAAAGGAGAAAAAGGAAAGAAGTACAAAACAATGGAAAAAAGTTTCAACAAAATTCAATTTAGTCGAACAAGATTTCGACTTTTCACATTCATTCGGTTTTCTGAATTCTAGAATCCAACTTTTTCGTGCCTCCTTTTGGTTGTCCCTTAACCGAAGGCATAAACTTTGAAAAGAGAGAAAAATTTGTTAGAATCGAATTTTTGAAGGGATAAGTCGTTGCTTTTTATAAGCTTCTATTCTACTCGCTACTGCGATTTTATAATGTACCAATACTGCAGCTAACCTTTTGAAACAAAATATTGTTTATTTCTCACGAATCAAAATTAAAAAAAAATAAAAATGAAAGCCTATCTTTTAAAAATTAGTTTTTAACCTAATTAATTTATTGTATGTTGTTTTACGCACGAATGTATAAATTTTGTGAATCGTGAGATTTTACAGCCTCTAAAATAGGCTAAACTGGGTTCGCTCGTTTGCTTGAATTCGCACCAACAGAAACGCTGGTATCGTAGACCTGCGCCGTAAATATGTGAAAATATACTTCCCGCAATACACGACAAAACGGAAATTGGGGGAGCTGAAGCGTTTTTTGGTAGCCTCTGCGTGCTGCGTTGGTGCTTCGGTGCTTATTGCAAAAGGTACTTAGATACCCATGCAGAGTTCTTCGATCTTGCAGAATAACAAAATCTGGTGTCGAGCAGAATTTAAGCTTTTATTAACTAAATTTTTGTAATTTGTCTTATTCGATTTCATTAGGTAACCAAGAAAGTTGCATTCTTCGAAGTCTGTAGAATTTTTTTTTTTTTTTGTTTAGAAAATTTAAATTTTTATTGAACATCGAACAACTGTAGAGAGAACTGAATCAATTACATAATATAAATACTGGATGAGTACCTAAGTTTGTATTGAGAATCTATCGCTGGTGTTATCTTGGGTAAAAAAGTTGGACCTTTTCGAATTACAGCTATATAATGGCGTTATTAGCTACCCACATTAGATTATTAATTTGTTTCATTATCGATGAAAAATTAAGTTTTTCATTGTTGGAAAGCCATAAAGAAAGATATGCTAACTCGATTAAGGAAAAAATGTTCGA
Source organism: Ericerus pela (assembly GCA_011428145.1). NCBI lineage: Eukaryota > Metazoa > Arthropoda > Insecta > Hemiptera > Coccidae > Ericerus > Ericerus pela. Next base: position 444,723 of record WOFM01000095.1, read on the forward strand.
CAATTCACTGGAATAGGTAAGTGAGGTTTTGTTTTTTTCTTTAGAGCAACAATCTTCACTGTAAACATAACAAAATTCTAAACCTATATTTTTGAACCGACGAAGGATGAAACCTTAAAGATTTTTTTTTAATTGAAAAAGATCAAAGCGACGGTATCTAATAGTAAAACATAAACGATAATACTCGCATTTATGCCACAACAGAATTTTAAAATCTAATTGCTTTTACACGACAAAGAATTTTCGTCATTGGCCTTTGTGTACACAATAAAACTTCATTTTACAAAAAACGACTTAACAAAAAACGAAAAACGGCGATAATTATATTTTAATTACATTCATCGACATCAAAAGTAAGCTGAATTAGTAATTAACAGCGTTTCTCTCATTTTTGTGGCTTTGGTCGTTTGAACTGTTCGGTGAAGGGAGAGCATCCGAGAGCGTTCGAATCAATAATAAAACTTTAGCGCTGCAAAAATTCACTGGAAAACCCAGTTTGCCAATTTACATCCACAACTCAACAAACAATCTCGAATTCCAAATGCGTAAAAAAATTTAAAAAAAAACAATCGATAGTTATCGATATGTAACAAACATATCGATCTATCGAAATTTCATTGGCCCCATTTTAAGTGAAAATAAGTAATTAATGATCTCTTACGCCGTAAATACGGAAAAGATACTTCAAGCAATACAGGCCACTTGCAGTTCCCCAGCAATTTATTTTTGTTTCACGTTTTACTTGGAAACTGCGCAATCAATAAGCGCAAAACTTATATCGGACCTGGTCCTACATAACAATTATATTTTGTGAAAATCTTATCTCTATCTCTTCCGTAGTTTCCTTGAAATCCTGGAAAAATAATTTTTCCAACCATGTTTTCTTTTGAAGTTTTCTCGGACACTGAGGTAATAATAGTCACCAAACCTCTGTCAGAATGTCACATACATAATAGCGATGTATTGTGAGAATTTCGGCCCGAATCCTTATATAATTTTCTCAGAGTCTTAGAAAAACCACTTTTCAAGGAACATTTTGTTCTTCAGTTTTCTCCGAAACCACTGAATCAACAAGCAACAAACTCCTATCAAATCTGGTCCTGTATAATGTCTACCTTTTGTGAAAATTTGTTGTCGTGGATTAAAATAAAAATATATTTTACTGCAATTTTAGTCGGTAGGTAGGCACGTGTCAGGCTGCATGACTGTGTAATACGCATAAACCGGTACATTACCTACCGCGAATTGAGGTACTATAAAATTAAATCATCACACAGAATTCTATATCTGGGTTTCTACCGCAAACGAAAGTTTTGAAATTTCAAGAAGCGGTTTTCCAAACTATTTCAAAAATAATTCCGCTTTGAAATTTTCTGATTCAAGTACCTGTCTGTTTTATTTTGTTTTTCCACCATGACGTCAACGGTTCCGTTGCCTCTATCTCATCCTCCATTCGTTGTTGGATTCACAAATTTAAATTAGACTAAACTTGGAAAAATTTTCGGAACCTTAGGGAATGGGCAAGCAGTCAATATGACCGACATCGCACTGTGATTGGGTAATTCCAATTTTAGAACCAGAACCAATGACGTCGTACAACATGAAACCAACTTGCGCCTGGGAACTTGGCCAAGCTGTATGACTTTAAGGACTTGGGAAAGCGTCGTTACTTTTGTGCGTGTAAAGTGCCAATCAGACTGCATTGATGCGGTGAGGGGAGCATGGATCGCTGTACTTGGCTGAGTCAGCTACGTATGTAGGTATGTGGGTATGTAGGTAGCTACACTACCAACCTAGCAAACTTGGGCTGTCAATTTCCAGCACATGTTAGTCAGAGCGTGCTGATAACCCACACTTCCCATTCTGCCAATTTTTCTCCCCTCTTGTGGCAGTGAGATATTCAAGACAGGTAGATACTGTGGAATACCTTGTTGTGAAAAGATATTCTCAACAGAAGGTCTCCAGATTTTGCGTGTTCAACCACTTCATATGTAAACATATGGGTAAGCCAAAACCTGGGTAAACACTGGCAATTTTAGAGCCGGTTTGGACGGTTTATATACGGACTTATTTACACGCACACCAACACACATACGTAGTGATTACGTATGTTTTTGTGAACAGCCTAGTGCGTCATTTCTTGTAGTGATAAGAAATGATGTGCCCGTTCGTGTATGAAATTGTGACATCATCCTATTGTTGAGATTGGTTACAATTTGGTACTTGTGTACGTGCAAGTAATTACGATCAAACGTAATTTGTGCATTTGGTTTAACATCATTGAGACAAATATTTGCCAGCCTTGCGGTGGCAACTGTCGTCGGTGGTCCGTGCCCCTTTACCTCACACGATGTGAGTCCCTTCAGGTACCTATCTAGTTTTCACGGCGTACATTCTCGACGCTCTTCAGCTACTTTCGTCCAAGTCTTAGCGTATTTATGGTTGTTAAACGGTACTTAAGGTCGGTATCCGACGCCGTGTAGGCCTATACTTGGCGGATGTACGCACTGCGAACAAACATCTGCTAGCGAGATAAAGACGATATAAAGTGTAGCACCTACGACGCTGTACAGTATGTCTAACAGCATTTGTCCACACATATTATTATATATGTTGCGACATTATCGAAAATAGGTGTTCGCGGAAAGCCGCCTTTAATGGCGCGAATCTGCACGCAAATATGTCCACCAAGTCGGTGCGTGTAGTCGTTGAAAAATTATCCTCTGCACCGATCCAGCGGTATAAAATATAGCGAAAATGAAATTCATTTTTCACCCACCACAACTCCACCAAGACTCGTATCGTTCATCTAAATAAGGTCTTTTACGGTGCTGCAGCCGAATGTCGGATTAAATTAATCGACCATTTACCCAGACATTTATACCTGGCCGAAAATGGTTGGAAATACACGAAAATAAAATAAAAGGGAAAAACAAAAAAGGAAAAAGAAAAGAAAGAAAGTGGGGAAAATAAAGAGAGAAAAATGCGGCTGCCGTCGGTGACGTACAAAAATGTCTCTATACTTTACCGTGCAGTGTAATTATGGTACACATATAGGTACCGTGTAGCCAACCAAGTAATCGCTCAAAATTGAAATCCGTCGAGCAGTCGACGTTGCTTTTCGCACAGGGCTTATCTTATCTGTGCACACAAAATGATTAATTATGTAACCGTGTATATAGACTGTAATGTGTGCGTGTGTGGGTGGGTGGGTATGCGAACGACGTCCCTCTCTCTACTAGCGCACTGTATGATGTGTATTCCGATATCCCTGTCCGTCTGAAACGTCTGTTTGTCTGCCACAGTTACATCGGTGCATATCTATACTCTCTCCATCTGCGGCATACAGACTCCTCGTTAGCGTCGATCGCGCACCTCCTACGCATTGGCGTACATTAATTGGTCGGCAAATATTGGGCGAAGTTGCACAAAAATTAACGACACCCCCCCCCCATCTATTTCGTAATAGGTTAGTTCGTTTTCTCAGCGATTCGGATATGCGCAGTCGTTGGATTCGATCTTTGTTCTTTGACGACGAAAGAATGCGGTCGCAGCGGTGCCATCGAAATTTTCAAGAAATACCAAACCCAAAGCCCACATACAATTTCGAAAAATCTATGGAAACATTTTAACGGACGGCCGTTGACTAATGAATGCCCGCGTTAATCCCTAGCAGGCGGTTATTCACTCGAGGATCATCTTTCAAGTAAATCCGCGCGGTTGAAGACTGTCTGAGGCCGTCTGCGAAACAAGAAAAATGGACAGACCTTTTGTTTTCTTCTTCTTTTCCTTTTTTTCTTTTTCTTTTCCAGCTTTCTTTTTTGAAAATGGAAATTTAACTTGAAACACTAAGCCCACAAATCTACAGCAGCAATACATTAACGTTCCATTAAAAAGGGATCACCTTAAACACCGGGCACTGGGAAGGTGCGAGAGGAAGGGAATTTAGCTATTTTCTCGACCGAGTCTACGTTTCTCCTTTTTTTTTTTTTTTCAATCGTATTTTTCGAGGAACACCGCGAACCTACGCACAATCGTCGAGGTACTTTAGGCAGGAGCCCTTCAAACGCGCAATTTGCACCTCCTCGTCCGCACAAAAAGTGCCTACAGCTGCGCTATAAATCAACGCATTCGGGCATACGGGTACCGGCTGCCTGTATTGTGGGGTCAAACACATCAGATTTTCGAGAACTATGCTCCACAACTAAATGCTCCGATTAGGCTACGTGCTTTGAGAAGGAAACAACGATATGTTTTTGTTGAGAAGTACCTACGTAATGTGTGATACTGATTCGCACGTATCTCTTCAGAATGCAACATTTTCCATTCCTATTCTCGGTGTCGAGACTAATTATTCGGCACTTTTTGAGAAAAACGGTTTTTTTTTTGTTTTTTTTTTAACTCTATTTCGAAAAACATAACAGCTTCTTCAAGGTGTTGTTTTGAAAAAATACTAAAGGGCTGAATTTGTTTCCCACGTCGAACTTGTAATGCCAACAGAAGCCAATAAAATAGTCCCACCAAACCTTATACGTATATCTTTGGATTGGAGAACGAAAACAAACAGTAATTCGTGATATACGCGATTTTATATAATATCCATCCGAAAACATGTAGGTGCAAATAGAGGGGTCAGGAGGGTTCTGACCCGTCAAAATGAATTGTGGTTCCCCCAAACACTTTTTGGAAAAATTTTTTCCGCTCTTATCTGTACAGTAAAAAACAAGATTATTACGCGACGTGATCCAGAGATGGAAAATTGAAAACTGACGAGCCAAGAAACCGAATAGTTATCAAATTTTTTTTTGTTGGCGCCACATTCCCCCTAAATTTTATGCCCATTTGCTCTTACTCAAAAAGATATAATATATCACGAGGAGGAAGAAAGTAGCCCACTTTTTTGCGAGAGTGAGATATGAGTAAAGTCGGCCAAATGTCAAGGGCACTTACGCATGCGCGGCTTAGACAGCTAAGGTACGAAACGCGAATGAATATTTTGTAAGGCGCGTGCGCAGATTCTTGATTTTCTGCACCGTGTAGAAAATCACCTCTTTGTCCATACGTATAAAAGCGTTTGTTTGCGTTCCGAGTGGGTTTGATAAGAAATTAATTTTTTTTTTTGAATTCGAAATCCCAACCCAGTTATTAGATTAGACAATTTTATTTTTATTTTCTCACCTTCGTCGTACTCCAAGTGTACGGGAAGTAAATTCGAAAAACATTTCGAGCTATTCGTCCTACAATTTTATTCCAGAAAGTATTAGCATACCTGTAAAATTCGCAGAGTGCGTTTCTTATTTGAAATGATTTTCCTTTTTAATAGCCAACAGTTTTTGGTAAAGTTTGTCAAATGCGTAAAATTTAAAGCGCAAGTTTTTCAGCAGAATTTTATTGCGCCGGTTTCCTTTTCGTTTTAAATTGAAATACCGACTGTCACTTTAAAACTTAACAAACCCCCATTACGCTCACCGGTCGCCAAAATCTGATCTGTTAAATGTGCTTTAATACAAACCGTATCGACGATTTGAAAATTAAATTTTTTAATAAAACGAAAAAATATCACATCGTAGTAAGACACCTTCTTTTACTCATCTCTCATTCGCTGACGTAAGAACAAATAAATAGAAAGTAAAAAGAAAAAAAGAAAATTCAACTCAGTCAAATTCGAAACACGTCGATCAAACGGTGACGCGCTATGGCTTACCTCGTAAGATGATTACAAGGTAATGGAAAAGGGGATGAATGGAAGGATGGAAGGATGGAGGGATGGAACAATACCATTTCCAGGCGAGGAGGAAGAGGCTTTTATTTGAAGGCGGCAAAAGGTGCGGGTGTAACGAGTAAACTGACGATTCATTTATACTTGTCTCAATTTTTTTTCCATCTTCTTTTTTCCTCACTCGTTCTTTCTTTCAACGTCGAAAAAAAAATACGCGTTTTTAGGCCTATCGAATTAAATTTTGTTTTCTCCATCGAACTCGCCTCTCGATCAATCTTTATACTCATCGTCTTAGATTGAAACTTGGAAAAGGGGTGGTGGTGGCTGACGCTTTCTTCATTCGCCAAGGACGCGGGCTGTGACGAAAGTTTTCATCGTACAGAAAAACGTTGGTGCATTCGTAATCGTGGATTTCGCCAAGTGATAATCGAGAAGAGTGACCTCCTTATAATAATATACCGTACTTTAAGAGATTTCTACCATAGCTTCTCCGGCCAGCAAGCTTATCCCCAAGTTCCAGTCGGAGGCTCATTCATTCCAACAAAAAAGAAAAATACATTTTTGTCTATACGATTTTTTGCGGACCCAAGTATCTGCCTACTCATTTTTAAGGTTCTCAACAATCTGAAACTTCGCAGCCTTTTTTATAAATTCCCAGAAAGTTTTCATGTGGCGGCTAACGAGTTTTTCATCTGGACCTGAACAAAAAAAATACGTAAAATCCGGTAAACCGTTGGCTAATGAAAAATGAATAAGCAATAGGCCTACAATCCTACATTGTTCTTCCAACGGCAACCTTCCACTCTTTTTATCGAGTGTTTAGTAAATACATTTATTCTATTAAGCTAGTTTAGGCCTGTGGTCCTGGTAGAAACGCTAAAATATATTTATTTTTTTTTAATTGTATAAAAAAATTCAACCAAGAACGAAACAAAAGCCAGTTTAATAAATTTTCGTACTCGTTTTTTAAAACTAAAAAAAAAGATAAATTTTTTTTCGTGCTTTACAAACATTTTAAATTATGAGTGAAAACAGTGAATGGCCGCGAGGAAAATAGAAATTACACACAAATGATGGGTTTTCCTTATTTCCTTTTTTTTTTTTTTTTTTTTTTTATATATATATATGTTTGTTTCCCAACCTTTTGTTCGAGATAGAAAATGATGAAGAAAAATGGAGTTTGATAGAAAATGTTTGTTTGAAAAATGGGGTGGCATAAATTAGGGAACAATTTTCTTAATGAGAGTTAGACATGTCGACGTTCTAATTAACTGGAAATGCAAATGATAATAAAAAAAAAAGTTACGAGCAGATTTCGTTATTTTACTGATAACAATTCAAATCGAATCCGTTTTTCATAAAAGGTAACCGCTAACTCAAAGATGGGCGACTGAAAAATCAGCTGCTAAGTATCGCTTCCTTGTAACTATTTGAAGGCAGATTCTGTTGAATGCAGGTACGTCAAATTTCTAATCGCGTAATTAGCAAACGTTATAATCAATTAAGTAGGTATTACTTCCACATAATTAGGTACCATACCAGCTACTTTTAAGTAATCAGGAATAGATAGAAAAAGAACATAGAGAAGGCTCATTTTACCTAGCAACCAAGTGGCTGGACAAGTAAAATTGGGTAAATAGTAATAAGTTGGTGATAGTTGAGGTAACTTATTATCCTCTGAACGCAGCCATAGTGAAAAGGTAGTCGATTCATTTCAAAGCCTATAAGAATTGAACGAATGGACACCATTTTAGCTGGCAAATATTGTCAGTGTAATTCGATATTATTTTGCAGCTATTCTTATCGGAAATTATGCGATAAATTACAAATCGGAATAATAGAAATTCGAATTGCAGGATCAATTTTAGAAACTTTTGAATAATACCTACGAATAATACTTATATTTTTTAAAACAGTGCACAAAAAAAAAAAAGAATTCTGAATAAAGATTTTGATTTGTTGTAAAAACAAATAGATATCTACCCACTCATCAAAACATTTTCAAAAAAAAAAAAAAAAAAGTGTATCGCAGGAATAACGCATGATAGAAGTGGAAGCTCAAATGTTTTTAACAAAATTGACCTACTTGAGGAAATAGGGTAGGATAATACGATAAAATGTCCACGTTTCGTGGAAAAAGAAAACGTTTGACGTTATTCTCCCGTTTTTGGTAAATATTTATCGTATGTATTTGGATATACAGACAGTATAAATATGTGAATATGTTTATTATACTGTACATACCTGTAAATTTAGTATGTACATTTTTTAGGGATCAGCAAATGGGAGATGGTCTACACATATGGGAGCAGGTCTGACAGAAATTTAGCTGTAGTTGCTCCAGGAGTTTTCAAAAATAATAAAATAAAATAAAACGTACAAAACTAGAAGAACCTTGTGGGCAAAACAACGACAGTAAAGTTGAAGATAGGCCAACTATCAATATTCGTACGTATCACAAGTCACGTGAATCGTGAATCGTATCATCAGCTTATAAAATAGGGTGAAGAATAAAATGACGGATCACTGGAATGTCCACTGGCTTGGCGTGGAATGTAGGTACTACACTCCGTTCGCTCGAGGAACGACATGACGTCACACGCAGCTTGTTGGCAAAGGGGAAAGGGAAAAACAATAATTCGCAATGATGTGGCCCAACAATGGGCAACTGTCCTACCGACGTCGTGTCGTGCCTAGAGTGAATGGGGTACACACGAATTCGACGCCAGAGAATGGAGTCCCTGTCTCTAGCGCCGCAAATACGACAAAGCATACTTCCCGCAGTACCTGAGAGCAGCCGACCATTGGACGAACGGCGATTGCAACGCCGCCCACGGCAAGAATTTATCCGATCTCGGTCGGTTGGCGCCGTGAACACGGACAGAGCTGCAATGCACGACACAGGGGAGGGGAACACGTTCATAACGGTTTGCGCCCGATATCCACAGCGAATACTTCCTGCAACGTACGATGGCTCGGTACGTTCTGCGTGCAGCGCCTAATGCATAGCCGCCAACACGGAGTTCATTAATCTTTTGGACGAACGCACTCTGAATATTCGAAAAACGAGCTTTTCGTTCGTCAATGTGGTCAGTGCGGTAAAATTTGGAAATAATTCGGAAAAAAATTGCACCAAGCTGAAATCTGCTAGGTACACACGTCCACTTCGTCGTCCTTAAAAACGTACCAAAAATCTGGACGCGTGCAGCGCCAGCCTGGCACCCAATTTTCATTTGATCAAAAAGTTGTTTCAACGCAATTCAAAGAAAACTAAAAAATCTATAAAAAAGTATTCAAATTTTTTTTTTGTCAAGTATATAGTTTTGGCATGGGTCACATTTGAAAATAGCTATTTCTTCGATAGTTCTTATTTAATACCTACAGCAATCACATTCAACATAATGCATCTATACCTACTAATACAGTATAATGAGTTCGTCTCTCCTATAATTTTATTCAGAGAGTGCAGTTAGACACTTGAGTAAAATTCTCTTCCTGACCACACGTTTCAGCAACACAAAATGATTTTTCATTACATATACGATGTACAGGTTGTAGGTATTCCTAGTCTATATCAGTTGAGGAGGCAGTGCTGAAATTCGGTAGGTAAAGGGAAGGAATTTCCAATGGTCTGTCTGTATAATTTGAATAAAATTACCCAACTGAAGAACAGAATTCATGTACCGTATTCGTGCGGATGGATTTTATTGCGTGTATTTACTACGTATTAAATAAGTATTAACAGAAAAATAGGTACTTTCAACTGTGACTTGCAAAAACAATGTAACTGACAAGAAAAAATTAGTATTTGTTTTATAGGTTTCTTAGTTTACTTCAAATTTTGTTTAACCAATTTTTCACTTGAATAAAAATTAGGTGAGATATACGTGAAAAGTTGCCGTGCGCCACCATTTCAAACCCCTGGGGGACGACGCTCGCATCGGACGCGTCCGGACTTTTACTACGTTTTTTAGGACTACGAAGTAAACATGTGTGCCAAATTTCAGCTTGTTGAAATTTTTTTCTTAATTAAGCCATTTTTAGAGCCTGAGTGACTAGAGTATAAAAATTTAGAAACTTTACGGCGATGTAAAAGAGCATGGAGAAGATTTTCTATTAATTGTGAAGATTTTCACCGAACTGAAAAGAATAAATTTTTTTCCAAGTTATTTCTTTATTAAAATATTTTGTTTAAAAAGAAAAATTCAAATGAATTTGTACGAATTTTGTTAAATTCATAAAGGTTTGAGACATTTTTTGAGCCTGATTCAAAGAACTTTGGCCAACTTCTCGATAGTTTAACTAGGTAATCAAACTTTTGACAAAATCTTCATTTATTACCAAGTGATACATCGTTAAGTATGATTCTCGAAGCGCTCAGTTCAAACCTATTGTTTCTTGATGACTTGTGCCACTCTTTTGGTACCCGTGACTACCAAAAAGGGGAAAAGGCAAATTTTTTATTTATTATCGAATAACAATATTGGGAAATGTTTTTTTGAACTACTATATGGGTCGCCCGTAACATTCGTGCTACGAAATCAATCAGTCTAGATTGCATCTGTTAAGAGTTTTATTAGGATAATACGAGGCAATAAGCAAACAAACCTGTGAAGAGAAATCGAAAATACATGACAATTTCGAGTACGAATCTAATAACTATATCAAACATCTATCTGAAGGATGAATTAAATAAAACTAACTTCGATACATCGTACCAACTGATTAAACCACTAAAAACTGTGTTCGAGAAAGGTCTGCATCATCGGATTGTGCTTTTTGAGATTTGAAAATTGGCTTTTGAAGAACTTTCATTTATATCGAGGTTAAGAACTAGTATCTCAAAATTCTGAATTATAAACGAATTCGCAAATTGGTTTTTTTGCAGGGAAGTAAGTTTCTTACATGAAAGTTCGTTAGGCTACATTTAATTTTGCAGTCAATTACCAACGTAAGCCTATTTTCCTAAAAAAGTTTCACATCGAGAAAGTTTTTTAAGGGTAGAAAAATTTTTTTCTAACTTTTCTCCATTAAGAATGCGATTTTCTTTTGGTCTTCTTCTAACTCTTTGATTTGGTCCCTTCTCGTTTATTTTTAATGTACCCACTCGCCACTAATATTTTGAAACGGGGCTATTTGAAAGTAGGTATGAATAATTACTGGCAGTATCGATATTTTTCAGACGACAAAATCAATCTAGCCGTGTGGGACGCGCAAAAGGAACCAAAAAAAAAAAAATCAATTCGGTTCCCATCCGCCCCTTCCCCTCTTCACCGTCCAATTCGAGAAGAATTAAAAAAGTGCGACGAAAGAAAGCTGAAAAGATTATAAACGCTGGCAAAATATCCTTTTCAAATTGGGCGGTGACGTAGAATGGTGTATAGGCTATAGCCTACAGTCACGACAAGAAATTCCAGCCTGCTTTTCAGCCACGTGATATATTGGGCACGAAAATGAACGCGTTTCGAAAATTAAATAAACTCTCAATCACTGCCGTCGTTGTCTCGAAAGTCGAACGCGGAAATTGAGAAATGCGACCAAAATTTACAATCGCCATATTTATTGTGTTCGAAAGATGCGTACAGATTCTTTAAATTCACGTAGCCTATACAGGGTATTTCAGGCGTCAGCTATAAATCTTTCACTATTGACTGGAACCAGGTAGTCGGACCGAAATTCGGAATATTTTCAACTTGGCTGTCATCCTTTTTGACGGCAAAAAAAAATAAAAAATAAAAATATGGGCGTGTGGCTACCTACTAGAGATGGCCAAAACTTGCTCGACCGGCAAGGATCAAGGATGCAAAAATGTTTCAATCACAACGTACGTTGTCGCCTTAATTGTGATCCATCGTAGCGTTTACCCATAAATGACGTCATAATCTTTCATTGTGACCATGTTTTTCAAAATGGAGTGCAAGACGATCTCTTCCATCGTAACACTGCATCAACATTTGCGCAACATCTAAAAATGCTTACTGATTGTAACAGCTATAAAATGTGATCAAATTGACATTCGAAACTTACGTTTCAACAATTTTTGAATAATGATTCACGAGAATTTTGACCTATTCGAAACAGCCTAAAAAAGCTAGCAATTAGTAATGTATAAGTACCAGAAACTCGCAGATACATACTGCAGTCTGCAGTAGTCGTGTCAGTCAAAAGATAGGCAGTTGCAATGACACGTCACTAAATTTAGAAATAGAAAAATAGAAATTCATCGAATTCAAATTTAGAGGTAGAGAGTAAAGAAAAATAAGGTAATAAAAACCACGGAAGCCTGAAAGCAACACAAGCCCAGATTCAGGGGGCACGGGTGGCCTGGGCCTCGTGAAAAAATACTGCAAGAAAAAAGTACACTCGCGACTTGCGATAAATTCGGGTAAAGAATAGTTTAAAAAAACTTCTTACGAGTCCGGAGCCTTCACTGTCATAAAATTTGGCGCTGAAGAAACAAACCTTGTAAGGTCGCGGATCGCACGTTTTTTCAATTTTCTTATCTTTCAGCTTCTCCTTCCAGTCTTCTACACAATTTTCATCAGAATTTTGACTTGAGAGTATCAGTTGATACAGCGTTTACGTATCGATGCTAATACTTTTTACAGGACTATTTTTAAAGATCACCGGTCACCAGTTCAATTTTATTTTTCGGAGAAACTCAATTTGTCTCGAAATGAAAAGAAAAACCATCCGGAATCTGGCTCAAAGTTTCACCATAAGAACGGTTTTGGTATAGGTACATACAGGATGTTGTGGTTTTGTGTTTTGTGTTTTTTCAACCTAAAAACGATCCGAATTTTCGAATTTTCGAATTTTCGAATTTTCGAATTTTCGAATTTAATATCAATTGCACAGTGTAATTTCCTCTCTGCGAACGTTGCAGCTTGAGAGGGATTAGTTTATAGGTGTAGTGGTATCTCACCACTATCTTATTATACTTATAAATAATGTGTGTTTATCGTCCGAAGACTAGAAAATATTCGTTGGCACACACCTTACACTCTCACTGCGTGACAACGATGTGAAGCGGCCGCCTCAGCCCGGTCACATGCCTACCTACTTTGCTTCGGTAGGCATGTGTCCTTTGCGCACGCCAGGCGCGCAGGACTCGTGGGGGTATCCCCACGATACTGGGGGCGGTGTCCATCACCGGTCTTCCAAGACTGGTAATAAGGCCCTAATGATCTGTAAAGGAAACAATTAGGTACATACACTGAGATACAATTTTTCGTTTATTTAAGAAACATAAAAACATAAAAAATTATAACTACCAAAAATCTATACATAGGAACAAAAATCATATTTACAATTATTATACAAATTGTCTTATGCTTTATTATTGAAACAATAATAAAGCATGGACGAAGAAACATAAGTATGTTTTTCTTCTTGTAGATGGAATCTGGTTCAGGTTCCATCTTGTATGATTTGCTTCCCGCTAATTTATTATGCGTTGCATGATAAATTAGTACAATATTGCTTACAGGCGGGAGCAGGATTCGGACGTATTTTTAGCGCTATTCAGGAGTGACTCTGTAAGAAGAGAATTGGTAATTAGCAATGTTGTTTCCGAACTTGTGATAATAAGTTTGTTATAAAGGATTTATAATAAAGTTATCATATCAAATTCAGGTCAGTTGGATCGCGATCCGCTATCACCTTTCACCCGCTTTATCCTCGAAGGGTTGCTGGACGGTGAAAGTAAGCTTTGAACAAATAGTTTTGCCATATCTTCAAAGATAGCTAGGTTCTAATGTGGTGTTCCGCATTAGAGTGGTAGCTCTTGAGTGTATTTTCCATTTTCCAGATCATTCCCTCAGTTCTAAGTTAGTTGCTGGTGAACTATCTTCTGAGGGTGGGATGCTCAGCTCTAATGGTGCTAAGAACTTTATAGGTCTCGTGACAATATTAGAGCTGGGTAGTCTGACATCCACGTGGCGGACTTTACCATCACGTGATGTCAGCAGGCTGACTACAGTTGCTAACTTGTAGACTCCTGGTTTTGACATTATGTCCAGAACATGGACTATGTCGCCAACCTTAGGTTGGAATGCCACTGTGCGGTAATTATTACTCACACCTTGTGGAACTCTATCTCTCAAGTATGGGAGATAGAGGCCTTTCCATGCTGCCCAAAGATGTTGTAAATTATCTTTGTCCTTTTTCCATAGACTTTGTAAATTTTTAGCCGTTACAGTTGTTTCTGTTATTGGCTTATCAAGGTCTAAGGTGAAATTTCTAAAGTTTGCATGCATGAAATGGGCGGGAGTAAGTGTTACTTGCTCCGCTTCATCTACAGCTGGGCAAAGCGGACGCTCGTTCATCATAACTTGTATATTTTTAAGCGCTGCTTGAAAATTAAGTTTATGATGTGAGTGTGGCCCCATAACTCGCTCGAAGGCTTGTTTGTAGATGCCTATGAGTCTTTCATAGGTTGCACCGTACCAAGGTGCTTTGGGTGGCGTGAAATGCCATGTTATCCCTTTTTGCTGCAGTTTGTCTTCAATGCTGCAGTCTTTGGTAAATGCAGCCCAGAATTGTGGCAAGTGTGTTGCGACAAGTCTGAATTGGGCTGCATTGTCGGATAGCATTTCCTTTGGCGTTCCCCGATCAGCAAAGAACGTCTGGAAAGCTATCCATATCTCTCCTGTCGTCAGTGACGATAGTGAGAGAAAGTATACTGCTCTCGTTGAGAGACAAGTAAATATCAGCACCCACTTTTTATAAGCAGGTGTTGTTGGGGTGGCTAGTGCTTTCTTCTTTTTTGGTAGGTATTCGTCAAAGACTGAATACGGGCCAAAAATATCTACACCTGTATAAGTGAACGGGTGAGTGAAAGGCACTAGCCTAAAGTCCGGCATGCTCGCATGAGTAGGTTGAGCATACGGTCGTTTGTCTGATTTCTTACAAATCAGGCACGACTTTTTAAGGACACCCGGTAGAATTCTCATTGCTCTCGGTACAAAATACGTTCTGCGAAAAGCAGCCATTGTGTATTTTACTCCGGTGTGACTATTCAATGTGTGTACATTGAGTAGTATGAGCTTTGTCAAATGAGATTTTGGATGTAACAGTACTGGAGATAATGTATCTTCAGTAAAAGGTGTTACTGGTATATAGTTTCTCAATCTCAGTAGTCCTGATTCGTCGACTGATTATGTGAAATTTTTCATATGCTACATAATCTGGTGGATTTGGTGCCAGTAATGCTTTAAATAAATCAGAAAAATGTTTTTTCTGGTCTGCATAAATAAAGCATAGCAGTGCAAATTGATAGTTGTTAGGTAATAAAACCCAAGGTGAGACCGATCTAGTTCTTTTGATTTGTTTTTTCGCAAACTTTCTGACTGCTGTTATGCAGTGGTAAAAAGTTTGCTTCAAACTGACTAGAGTATTGAAATTTGTTATGTCTATATTGAATGGAGTATTTGTTGGTTCGTGTATGAATGTATCATACGGAGTTGGTTTTGGTTGATCTAACTTTGATTTTGTAGATAAGTCCAGAACCTGTTGTGAACCAATTTGGGATGAGGATTGTGCAGAATGTGGTCCATTATGGTCCATATCCTGTAGTCCTTGGTCAATTTGTGTAGCGAATATTTTCACTGTACAAATGTGGTTGACCGATCCCATTTTGAATTTAGGTATTGCAAGTTTGCGTGATTTCAGTTGTCTGTGTAATTTAGCAGTTTTGTGACTGTCAAAGAACATATCCTGCTCTTGAGGTATAATTTTTGACAAATTTTCAGAAATTTTTAATGATTCTCTGAGGGTTGAAAAAACTGGTACAGTTTCATCTTCCTCTGAGATATCTGGTAGAGACTGGATTACGTGTAAGTCAGTCTCTGGCCATGATTCTGGATTGTTTCTCAACCAGTCTGGGCCTGACCACCAGGTAGAGTGAAAAAGATCACTAATCATTGAACCTCTTGAGCCGATGTCTGCAGGGTTGTCTGCAGATGGGACATACCGAAATTGCAAATTTGGAACCTTTTTTATTTCTGTTACTCTATTCGAGACAAATTGCGTTAGTACTCTACGTTCTAATAACCATGTTAGAACGCATTTACTATCTGACCATAAGTAAGTAGGACAATTACTTAAGTCTAACGGTTTCCTAATATTTTGCACTGCTCTTGCTCCTATTAATGCTGCCAACAGTTCCATTCTTGGAATTGTTACATTTTTCATAGGAGCAATTCTGGATTTTCCAAAGACAAATCTGACTACTGCATTATTGGTTTCAGTATTGCTGAAACGTAATAATGCTACAGCAGAGTATGCTATTTTTGATGCATCCACAAATATATGTAATTGACATATATCTGGATTAAATGTACCAGAATATATTTGCCTGGGCATAAAATATTCTGTGCAGTTGGACAAATCTTTAACTAACTCCGTCGCTATAGATTGTAGCGTTGGAGGTAGGGACTCGTCCCACTTATAGTTTTCATTCCAGAGTCTTTTTATAAAGGCTCTAGATGGAATAGAGGCTGGAGCAAACCAGCCATGTGGATCAAAAAATTGTGACACTGCCTTAAGGAAGAGTCTTTTTGTCCAGTTTTGATCTAGGTTTTTCAATTTGGGAGAGCTGATAAAGACGACATCTTTATCCATATCCCAAGTTAATCCTAGGACTTTAACTTGTGGTTTAGTTAAAGCATGTTGAGGATTGAAGTTTTTTCTCAATGGAATACAGTTTGTTCCCCATTGGGACAATTCCATCGAGATATCCTCTATGAGGTTGTTAGCCTCATTATGCAAATCCAATAATCCTTCGTAAGTTGGTAAGGATGTTACTAAATTATCTACATAAAAGTTTTCGGAAAACTTTTTGTGAAATTCAGGATTGGCCGTTTGAAAATGGTGTAGCAATATAGCTGCCAGTAGAAATGGAGCTGTCACTATTCCAAACGGTACCCTTTGAAATCTGTAGATAATTATGTTGGATTTGCTTAGTGGTTTTGAAGGGTCCTTTACCCATAGGAATCTTGTTACATCCCGATCATCAGGATGTATTCCTATTTGGTGAAAGGCCTTCTTTATGTCTGCAATTATAGCGTATCTATCTTTGCGGAAAGATAGAAGTATTTGCATAAGGTCGGGTAGGAGATTAGCTCCTTTAAACATGCAATCATTTAATGAATATTTTGATTGCTTTGTTTTTGCAGACCCGTCAAAAACTACACGAAGTGGTGTACTTTTTGTTAAGTCAAGTATTCCTTTGTGGGGTAGGTAGTGTATAATGCTGTCGTTGGCGTTTGGGTCAACTTTTTCTATCATTTGTAGATCGAGTAACATGATGAAATATTCATCATACCTCTGATAGAATTCTGGCATTTTCTGCATTTTAGGGAGCTGGTGTTCTAATCGTTTAAAAGATAGGTTATAATTATCGGCCAATGGTGGCGGATAATTTTTATACAACCATCTAATTTGATAACGATTGTTTACCAACTCCACATTTTTGTAGAATAACTGTAAAGCTTGAGCTTCCGCTTGAGCTTCTTCTAAGTTATTCGACTCAATGCCAATTGCATCCAGTCTCCATAGATTTTCTACTTCCTGAGGATTGATGAAAAATACTGGAGTGAATTTTTCATCGATATCATTCTGATTTGGAATGATACCTCCTAGCATATGGCCAAACTCAGTTTCTATGAGGGTAAGGGTAGGTGTTATATGTTCAATTCGCTTTACAAATGACCACATATAATCGTTTCCTAATAATAGGTTGATTGTATGCTCATTCTCCGTTTTTGAAAATTCAATGTTTGAATATTGCGGGTAATGTTTGCGAAATCCTGTAAGATCAGGCTGTTTCAAATTGTGGGTTATACAATTTATTGTTTTTGCCGTGATCTGTACATTTTTGCCTTGTGGAGTTTGAATTTCAAAATCCACTAGGCTAGATTTAAAAACATTAGATTTTTGATTTTCTACACCTTTAAGTCTTATGAATTCACTTTCGTATCCTTTTAATTTCAAGGATTCGAATGCATAAGCCTTTGTTACAAAGGTGTCGATACTACCGCAATCAAAAAATCCTTTTATTTTAATCGGGTTTTTTGTAAACGGAGATTGAGCATAGGCCTCAAACACAAGAAAAGTAGAATTTTTATTGTGTTTAATAAAAGATAGGAAGTACTCACTGCTAACTGGCAAGCACTCCTTTTGTTCAGCACTGAGCTCCAATGGTGCTCTGGATCGCAACCATTTATCGTATTGCTCGCCCTGTGTGACAAAGGTATTATTAGACATTGCAGAATTTTTCGGCATGACAAGTTGTTTATCAATTTGTTGCTTACTAATTAGCTCCTTGCGCTCCCGAAGGTTCGCATACCACCTCTCCATGTGCCTCTCCGAGATCGGGTACGGCGCTTTCGGGCAGAGGTTTGCATGGTGGTTTGATGATAGACAATCAAACCACTTGCAATGTGCCTCCGTCGTTTGTCGGCAATTTGTTGCTGCATGGCAGCAACCGCATTTCCGACAAAGCTTTCGCGCTTCGTATACCCTCTCTCTTTTCTGGAGGGTATTATAGCGGGTGTCGAAGCAGAGAAACGAAGGGTGCCTGCTTGTGCAAAACAAGCAGGGTTTGTCTGGGGTAAGCGGCATATTGGTGATGCTCCGTGGAGTATCCTGAGCAATCTGCGCTTCCACTTGGATCTTTTGTTCTGAAACATTGAAGGTATTTGCATGTTTTCTGTTAGGTTTTTGTTTTCTTGTTTGTTTTTTATTTCTAGGATTAGATTTATCTTTTCCTAGGTCCGTATATTGATCGTTGTCAGCTTTTTGAAAAGTTGCGGCCAAAAATTTAGGACTGGCTTTAGCTTGTCCTTTTTTGTTTTGGTTAGTATATCTTGGAGGATTTTGATTCATTGGATGTTTGTTTTCAAACATTTCATGTATCTTAATAAATTCTCGGATAGCTGAAAATAGGTGAGAGACATGTCTTTCACTGCTTTTCAGATTGTTAATATAGGCTCTAGGTGGGAATTTCTTCACCGTGACGTTGAACAATTGTTCTTCATCAACTACCGTAGAAACCAGCCGATATCGATCAATTAGGACAGCAATACCATCCATTCCGTCTTGGATTGACGAAATGGTGTTGGTGGAGGTAGGAAATTCGGTTATATTATACCAGATTTCCGCTCTCACTTTACTCTGATCCCCAAATCTGTCATGCAAGAATTGAAGTCTCTGGATGTAGCCAACATCATCTGGTGCAAAATGACTAAACTTTTGGACAATGTCCTTAGGCATTGCATTTTGCAAGATGTTAATTTTTTGAGGAATCGCAATGTCTGTGCGGAGATGCACATACATTTTGAAACTTCTTATAAATCCTGGATATGTCAGGGTGGCTCCATCCCATTTCTCTAGGTAGAATTTGGGTGGTTTCAAATTCGCTAGAGGTTGCTCAACAGTGTCGTGGGGATCCAGTTCCCAACAACGGGGAATTGGGTCCACAACTTTTGATTGTTGAGTGACTTCATTGTGGTTTCTTGCGGTTACAGGTCTGGGTACCAGAGCTGTTGTGGAGTATTGCGAGTTTGGTTTTTCCAAGCTCACGATCGTAGGTGACAAACAATTTTGGTTAGGGGTTGAGGTTGCGATGCTTTCCTGGTCATGGTTTGAAGTGTCCATACATGTTCTTTTACATGATGGTTCTTCTCCCATATCCAGAAATTCATCCGGGCAATCTCTTTTATCGGTATTAACTGAATTAGGAGTTGTATTACCTCTTTCGATTGCAGGCACCACATAACGGCTTTTGAATTCTTCGAAACTCAAGCCGTAGTTTGCCTGCGCTCGCTGAACTAGATCCTCCTTCGTTTTCTCAATCTCTGCTATCTGCGCTTTGTACCGCGCTCTACGCAGGTGGTCGTAGGCAGCCTTTTCGGCCATCTCCCTAAGCTCCTCCTCCCTCTTCTGTTCCTCCGCACGTCTCTGCTCAGCGCGGAGGCGTGCCTCCTCTTGACTTACTGCATCCTGTTGGTTTGTACAGGATGTTGAGTCAGCTGGAGTGGCGGGAGGAACTTGGGGCTGGTTGAGCGTCAGGGACGAGATCGGAATCAGAGGGAATCTGGCTTCGATCTCTCCCTGCTTGACCAAAAATTGTTTAATAATTGTTTTGGCCAGGAGGATGAACTGTTTGGCCGCCCCTACTGGATGGTTTTTTAGCTCTTCTATTGTATTGCTAATAACCGGCAGTTCCTTTCGTGCTTGCACGAAAGTGAGTTCCGGTGTGTTCAGCAATACAGCTAGGTCGAGCAGGTATGTATCAGCCGCATGAAGTGTCTCGGTGAATATCTCTAGAGCGAGTTCATATTCGTCGACACCACTCATGTTGCTGATGCTATACTCCGTACCATCGTTACGGGCGCTGCTTGCTGCTTTTGCAAGCAGGCTTTTCTCCACCTGCGCCAGCGACTTTCCAGTTTGCTCCGCAAGCTGTTTAGCCGCTGCCGCCATATTACACGGATTGGTTGACGATGTTGAAGGCAAGGTGATTCCTGGAGGTGGTGGCGTCGATGCTGGCATGGACGTTCCTTGCTCCAAGATTTGCTGTGGAGCAATGAGGGTTACCGGTGCCGGATCGGTCGGTGGTGGAGGCGGTGAACTAGAATTCTCTGACGTGTCGTTATTTGACGACATTTTTCTGTTAAAGAACATTTACAATAATATTTATACAAAAATTATACAATTTTTAATTATTTGTTGTGTTCTTCTTAATTATCGTCTAGATGTGCTGTGTACTGCCAGAGTAGTGAGTTTTGTGTGCATTTTTGATTCAAATATGCTGTACGTATGGTTGGTTGCGTCATAATTTTTATATGGTGCAACACCAACGTGAGAGACTGTATAAACAAAGTTGAAGTGGTTGCATTGAGTTTATCTCGATGCAACGCCATGACAAGCATTTCACACTTTGTACCTAAGGAAATTTTTGACTATCGTAGAAATGGTTGTGATTTGCTAAATACATGATGTAGCATCATGTTAAGCATTTCTACGTTTAACATTATGTGGTAAAAAAGAATGTTTTCTTTTTTCATTTTGAAAAACATAGAAGTGGTTGCGTTTTGTTGAACGCAAAACGCAACATCATGACAAGCATTTCTAGGTTTGAAAAATAAGGGTTACAAGAAATTTCATTCAATAAATCAAATTTTTTGTCATCTTATTGCACATAGGTTATAGCTAAAATTTTTAAATTTTAGTATGACCTATGGCTAAAATTTTAATTTTGTATGATTTAGTGTACATGTACAAAATTCTAAAATACAATGTTGTAGTATCTGTAGATATGCAACGTTGTTGTTTTTGAACACCATGTGATTTTGTATGCAAGATCGTATGGTGGTTTATTGACTCTGACTTTTCAATTTTTTGTCAAAGTGTTCATTTGGTCAAATCCATGAAAATTTGGGCATGACCCGTGGGCGCAATGAAGTTTTCCAAAGTCGCGGTTGGTTTGTACAAAATTATAAGTTCAAATTTTGCCCCAAAAAAAATTATGTTTGCAATCTTGAAACAAATTTGCTTTGTAATTTTTTAATAGAGTGTTGTCCGGGTTATGCCAAATTAAAATTTGGGCATGACCCGGGGGCGCAATGAGGTTTCTCTAATTCGCGGACAAATATTACGAAGAGAGCAACGGAATTGCGCCAATACTAACACTTTTTTGTTACAAAAATTTTAAAAATTCTTGTGAGTACTTTAATTTTCATTTACAATTTTGGGCACAAGATTGTTGAAAATCACACTGATATTTACGTTCACATAATAGTACTATGGAATTATGATGTTTCGTGTGCAATTTTGTATTCAAGATTGCCGAAATTTTTGATAACATAATATCTAATTGTGTTTTTTACAAAGTGATTTCCGGGTCATGTCAAATCAAAATTTGGGCATGACCCGGGGGCGCAATGACATTTCCCTTAGTCGCGGCACTCGTAAATTGAATCGAACTAATTGGATTTTGTCATTACTAAAAAAAATTTTTTCGTACTAACATTTGTAAAATGTTAAAAGATAAAAAATTTGTTTTGCAATTTTGACCACAAAATTGTCAAAAATTAATTATAAATTTAATTTTTGAAGGTTGGGAGTACAAAAATACGATGTTTTTTACGCAATTTGTATTACAAAATTGCAAAAAACATTTGTGAACTTAATTTTTGTTTTTTATGATCACGTAAATGCGATCTTTTTTACGCAATTTTGTGTGCAAAATTGTTTTAACTACTTATAGGGCGATGTCCTATAACTTCCTTGTTGACGAATTTAGTAATTTTTCGTCTGCAAAGAATAAGATGGTAGATGGATTTTCAGTATCAACCATGAGAATTATCCCATACTAATTTCCATGGTCGATGCTGTTCAAAATCCATCTTCCATTATGTTTTGGTTGTTGGCAAAGTACACGAATTTAGGCGACATCTTAATATTTGGAACACAACAAATATTAATTGCACTGGTACTTACCAATTTCGTTTCGATTTTTTGATTTTACAAAAAATAGAGGACCAGTAGAATCCCTTCTCACTGACCGTCGGTGTTGTACGTAAATTTTTTGCTGAGTAGACGCCGAACTTCTTGCGCGAGATTACTTTGCGAAAGTAATTTTTTATTTTGTAAAATGGCCGATAATTTGACGACGAATTTGCACTAAAATTACGTCTATTATCGTACAATTTTTCGTAAAAATTGTTTATTAATTTGAATACAAGACGGCACAAAAAACTACGTACGATCAACGAAAAAATACACAATAAAATTAATAAGATGGCACACAAAATCACAGTAAGATCGATTGGACAGGACATCGTTCGGAAGCAAATGTACGAATGATGTTTCTGCAATTCCATTTGGAGTTGCAGCCTGTCGATCTATTTTTGTGTGTGTGTATTTTTACGTATTTTTTATCTTTGTTACAAAGATATGACATACACGATGTATACGTATATATTTTTTTTTGTGTGTAAGGGTTGTCCGTTGCCGTCCTTGATAATTCTTTATCAAGGATGGTATAGGTTCTAGAACAAAAGATTTGAATCAAGTCTTTTTCTATATCGGGCCTTACTATTGCCGATGTCATTTTTTGTATAAAAAATGGTATCTTTTATATTTTTGCCGTGTCGTATTCTTTCGTATGGGAGTGAGTGAGAAGGGTGATAATTTTTTATCTTTTTCACTCACTCTTGTTTCGTAAAGATTTACGATGGATCGGCCTTGATTTTTTTTGAGTTGGCCGACTGTTTTCTTCTATTGCTGCAATGAAGAAAGCCGTCGGCCATCTTTTCAACTGCGGCAGGTAGTGTTTGACTATCTGCTTGTATTGAATTCTTCGAAAAGGTTCAATTCTACGTGATGAAGACCATATGCTTCATATTACGTATTTTGCTGGGGGCGGCTGAAGATTCTTTTCTAAAGAATCTTTAGCCGTTTGTCGCATGTTGGTTGCATCAACATGGTATCCCCAACGTTGGCCTTGAATCTTTCTAATGTACACTGTCAATTCCTTGTTGAAGGAATATTTCACTCCCGACAATTGGGACCTTCTCAATTGTTTAGAGAGTAAATGTACAGTGGAGAGGCCGTTTAATTTTTACAGACTCTTCATTTTTACCATGTATTTACAGCAATTGCCGTAATTGCCTCAACAAGTTCGTCGACAGAACCTGTATAAGGGAGGTGGAAGATTTTTTCTTTATTTACCTGCATATTGCAAATAAGTGATTCTCACAAGTTCGTCATTAGAATTTGTAGCTGTTAATTTGAAAATGAATTAAGAGGTGATTGTTTTATTATTTATTTGCAAGTTTCAAATAAATAATTCTCCGAGCAAGTTCGTCACCAGAACATGCATACGGGAGAAAAGGGAAGATGTCCATAATGTATTTGCGTATTGCAAATACGTAACAATCGAGGACTGATTTATATTACTATTTATTTGCAAGCTGCAAATAAATAGTTCCCTCAACAAGTTCGTCATCGGAATTTGTAGATGAGAGTGATGAATAGAAGTAAAAAATATATTTTTTGTTATTATTTACTTGCATGTTGCAAGTAAGTAATTTTGTTAGCAGGTTCGTTAGCAGAACCTGTAGATGATAGACGGAAAAAATATATTATGATATTATTTATTTGCGATTTGCAAATAAATATTTTTCTCAGCAAATTCGTCGTTAGAACCTGCAGATAAGAGACAAAAAAAATTTTTTTTTTTTTTTTTTTTTTTTTTTTTTATTATTTGCTTGTGAGTTGCAAATAAATATTTTTCTTAGCAAGTTCGCTATTGTAATTCGTCTACGGGAGACAAAAAGGTAGATGCCTATATTGTACTTGTTTATCACAAATACGTAACAGACGAAGAATTATCTTTTTTATTATTTATTTACAAGTTGCAAATAATTAATTTCCTCGACAAGTTCGTTATGGGAACCTGTAGGTTAGAGGTTGAAAAATAATTGTATCGCCTTATTTGCCTGTGAGTCGCAAATAAGTATTTTTTGTGGCAAGTTCGTCACCAGAACCTGCATATGAGAGACGAAAAATAATGCCTATAACGTATTTGGTCATTACAAATACGTAGCAATCGAAAGTTGAATTCAAACTTCTAATTTAGCCTATTCAAAATTGCATTACAATTTTGTTTTTATTACGTCTGCAAGTTGAATTCTTTTTCAAGTATTCAATTTGTATTGACTTTTGGAGCGTAACATAATATGCAGGAAAACAGGCCTGTATTACAAGTCCGTTTTTTCTGCTAAGTAACCAAAATTCACCGAATTTTGTTTCCTCTTATTATGTGTTTTAGGCTGATCCTTTATAAAAAGATCGTATTTGCCGATTCACTCCTCTCCTGTCTCTGCTACCATGTAGTGGTATCTCACCACTATCTTATTATACTTATAAATAATGTGTGTTTATCGTCCGAAGACTAGAAAATATTCGTTGGCACACACCTTACACTCTCACTGCGTGACAACGATGTGAAGCGGCCGCCTCAGCCCGGTCACATGCCTACCTACTTTGCTTCGGTAGGCATGTGTCCTTTGCGCACGCCAGGCGCGCAGGACTCGTGGGGGTATCCCCACGATAATAGGTTACACGGCTGCACCATCTGTTAGATGGTTGGTATGTCAGCGATATGCAGGCGCACATGTGTCCCAGTGAAGGGTGTATCGGCAGTGACGTTGAAATTTCAACGACGATGGCTCCATAGAATGAGAATTTGCATGTTTGGTGGTTGCGTACTGGTTTCAGTATTCTCCTCTCAGTCCAACAAAAAACTATTCGGTCACCAAGTTTTTCACTTACAGGAAATCATATTGGAAATCGTACTCTTTTTCAAGAGTTTTTTGACACAACTGTGACCAAGAGCAGCAAATTACAACGATTAGAGTTCGAAAACATCGAAAAGAAAGGACTAAAGAAAGATTAATAAATATAACGTAATTATAAATGTTATTTTCCAAATTATCTTGAAAAAATTACCACAAAATATCTGCCAAGAATGTATGGCACATAATTTTTATCTATAGCGAAAAATGTACCCTTACAAAAAATGTTTCAAATTTTCTTTTTCATTTGTCTTATTACCTACCCAGTTTTCCAGCCAACGGAATATTAAAATTGATTTCTCGGTAATTTTGAAAGCACAAAATTCCGGGAGTGTGCGCAATTTATGTTGCATTTTAGGTATGCCATTGCAGGGTTAAATAAAGAAGGTGTGTCGACTAAAAACTAAAAATACAGACGATGGTAGGTTTATGATTTCTTTTTAAAAAGCTTTGCTAAAAATGTTGCATTCTTCTAAACCCATATTTTTAAATTATGTATATATTTGTTCATAGAAACTAACACAGGAAGGACTATCAACGTAATGAAAAATATCCAATTCAAAATGTGAGCAACCATCCATACTCCGTCAGCGCTTTTTTATGGAAGTGTAGAAATAATCTGCAGACAAAATTTCAAAATCTGCATCCTAGGTAATTCTGTTTCCAATAGATTAATAATTTTTTTCAAAAAACAGAATCAACTTGACAAAAAAAAAACAATAAAAAATGTATTAAAAATATAAAAATAATTCTTTCGAAATTTCTCCAGCAAGATCTAGGTCTATGGACTAGAATTATCAAAGTCGACTCTCTTTTCCTTTACCATATAAACTTTATAAGTCAATCCTTTCCGATTTTATGAAAAAACTTTTTAATTAGCCTCGATTTTAATAATTTCAGTCTTTAGACTGAGATTTTGCTGGAGAAATTTTAAATAAATTATTTTCCTCCATCCAGTGTATTTTGAGGTATCTATAGAATTTTCGAGACAAAATAATATGCTACATTCTTCTTTTGAAGAATGGAGATTATTATCTGACATTTTTTCCTCATATTTTCTTCCATTTCTGTTTGTAGCTTGTTCTTTTGTTCAACTACTATAAGAAATGGAACTAGATAAACTGATTTTTCCTTCTTTTACGAATTTTTTGGACTAGTTCTAACTTTCTGAGATTAGAGGAAATCACTCAGTTTGGTACCTTTGCTCATGCATGTCCTACAAATTCTGTTATATTTTTATGTAATATTTTGAACTTGGAAAATTTTCTACCCTTATGAAATTTTGTCAATAATTTCACCTTGTGTTTTTGTTAAATGTTTTATTTCATTCTGAATTACCTCATCCGTATTTAATTACAAATATGATCGCTTATTGAAGAACTAGTATGTTATATATGGTATTTTGTTTCTCGTGTTATTATTTACTGTGAATAATGTCTGGCTAAGGCAGATATACCAAGTGGAAGAAATGGTGGAAACATAATGGGTTGATTTTCAAAGATGAAATGAAAGAAAAATGGGACAAATCTAGAATGATCTTGGATAAATTTTCGATCATTTTATAGACCTTCTTAAAATGTGATACTACACGAGTTCGGCGAAAACAAACCTTGGGTCTTTCCCTTCTGGTTTTTCTCTCTCACAGTGAACTTTGGAACTTCTCACTGTGGGATACGATTAATTTGGTATTCAAAATTTCCGATTGTCTTTTATTTTAACAATTTTATTTCGACAATATTTCAACTTCATCAACATTCTATCATTGGTAAAACACTTATTTCTTCAATGTATTCATCTTTAGATATCGTGTTTATGATATCTCATTACGTACCTTGTGAATCAATTCAGGTGATTGGTTGAAAACTTATGAAGGCTAATAGAAACCAAGTTTTGTGTGACAGGTAAAAACCAGATTTGGCATACCACCATTTTTTTTTTGTTTTTTTTTTTAATGGAGTTGATTCCGTTTTTTGAAAAAATCATTTATTTACTGTAATGGTTTTTCATTCATTTCAGTTCCCGAAGATTTTGCCGGAGAAATTAAAAAAATAATTTTTAGCATTAGCGACAATATTACTTCAAAACTAACTGTTTTTCATTTAAAGATGACCGAAAAAATATTTCATCGTTTCTAAAAAAAATATAACGGGACCATCTTGAGATCATTTTCTATCATTTAAAAACAGCGCATCGACATCGGTGTCCAGACTGCGAAGTTATGCTGAAAGAAACATAAAAGAAAAAAAACATATATACGAATCGACTTGATAACCTTCTGCCTTTTTTAAAATCGGTTAAGAACACTCTTAAGCCTGATTTTTGAATCTATTTTTGTAAAAATTAAGAATTTTTTGAATTCTTCCGGCACTGAAACTGTACAATTATTATTCATTTTCTGACCATAGCGAAGTCGATGGCGAATTCAGGATTTCATCATGCAGAGGTTTTGCAAAATTTTGCTGGCAGATCTTCTCTTTGGAATCTCCAGTTATTCATTCTTACCTACCCTCCTCCACGCGGTTCCCTTTTCCCCCTTTTAAAGCAACCCTTCCAATATCGTGCGTACTACTTTACACTTTGTGACATCGAATTTGGTGTATAATGTATATTAAACGACTCTTAGGTATCGAAACGATTGCAGTTTTCTGACAAATTCGTCGCGAATAAAGTAATTAATTCACTTTTAAAATTACGAGTGCAGCACCTAATTCACGTTCAATATTGCCAGCCCATTAAAACGTTCTATTCCAGTTATCCAGTATGATATAGCAAATTGGAGCGAAAATTTGCCTTCCAGAACAGTTGCTCGACTGATCCGACGATCCGTTTTCAGTCGAGCTTTTCTTCTTCGTGAAATAATGGGCCATCGTCCCCACGTCCACGAAAAGCAGTTCCTGGCCGTCGCCGTCGCCGTCGCCGTCGCCGTAAAAAGTCGCCTATCAGCATATTTTTGCATAGGTTTTCAAAGAAAATCCGCGTACTCGCTGAAACTGATTCGGCGCTAAGACCTAGGGTCGGGGCGGCTTTATTTTTCGTCTTACGATGCCAGAGAGCTTTTGCAATTATTTGCTGGAATTCGTACGATAATATATACTTAGGTAGGTACCGTACTGTAATATGACGTAGGTATTACACGTAAAATGTGTAATGACATCCCATAGGTACCATAGGTACACATTTCCGTTCAACACCGGCGCAGATCGCAATTTTTATCAAATAGTCGCGAAATTCGGTGGCCAGGTATACGCTTTTGGATTTTCGACAAGGATAAGGCGTACTCTCTGTTTGGTCCAGATCGGCCGGATGGTATGTCCGGTACGTTCTGTTATATTTCGTTTTTGCAGCTGAATGCGATAGGTTCGAAATTCGGTACACTGTGAAAAATATGGTTTCATTCGACCGAACGGTTCGTTCGTAGAACGGATTTGAAAATGTCTGAAACTATCGCGAAGACGAGAGGACAAATAAAATTATAAGAAAACCAACGAAGCCGTTTGGAAAGCAATTAATTATGCTAATATTTTATTTGCGAAGCAATCGCCGAATAACCTGCGTGGCTACGTTTTTTTTTTTTTATAATTTCACAATGTCATTAGGAATTTCCTCGACACTTCATTTTAAACGTACCTAATTTCCAGACAGCATTTTGCCATACACGTTAGATATTTTGATTTATTTACTTATTTTATATAATTTAAGAAAACCAACATTTTCTAGCGCGACATGCTGCGCTAGAATTTTATTTTTAATAGGTAAACGGTTAAAATTTGAAATTTTTATTCGTTTCAATTAGGTACTATTAGGTACCTATTTTAAAAAGCTTAAAATTATGATCGAGAACCAAACAATTTTTTTTTTCGCGTCAAAAGATTTAGCACTTTTGAGGAAAAATACAACTTACTGTCTTAAAAATAACGTGAATAATCCTACTGGGAACCGTACCACCGTTGGCACGGTTTTGTGCCCTGTGATAAGGAACTGCTCTTGGTGGACATTAAGACGATAGCCTATTAGCTATTTGAAGAAGGGGAAACTCAATTAAAAAAACAAATGGTCCGATCGATCAGATATTGTTCAGGAAAGGGACATTTTTACGACAGGAGGATAATTCATTAAAATGAAAAAGTGATACACTTTTGAGCTTCGTTAGGGGTGCTCGAAGAACCACGAGGCAGCGAGTGCAATGCGACACCGCCATCTTTAGAAGGCAATTGCTTATCGAGCTGTAGAATAATCCATCATCCACCGACTTCATTCCATTTGATCCGAATTTATTTCAGTTTTTCATTTCGGCTAACGGTGAAACAAATTGTTTTGTAAGTGGGAATAAAAATAATGTACCTACGTCTCTGCAATAACAAAATGATATTTACTTTTTTTTTACAAAGGTTATGGCAGTTTCACTCGTTAGTCGGTACAAATTTAATTTAGTGAAAGCATTTTTGCATAAGGTTCAGCACTGTTTCATTGTTTACCTTATTTTTGAGCCTTCAAATTTGTCTCCTCGTTCTCCATCTGCTATTCTCCGACTACAGTCTGTTTCATATACGAAAAAAAAGAAAGAATGCTAAACGATCAGCGATAACCTTCGCAAACAAAATGTAGATATTTATTATTTAAAATTACCATACTTTGCCATTATTCCCATTGGTTCTGTTTCATTGTAAGATACCCATATTTTTGTGAAATCTCATAAGACAAAATCGTTCGATAATTTATACGATGACTCGATGAGGTTCGCCATTTATATTTATTGACGCGTAATGTTTTCAATTTTCTGATAACTGTAGGTTAGTAAGGTTGCAGGGCCCAGGTCAATAAGTCAATTACAAAAATGTCCAAAGAGCTTTGAAATTCTGTATCTCACTCTACGAATTTCAACCTCCCCTCCTTGCTTAATTTGGATTCGCAAGTTTAAAATTGTCACGTAGGTACCTACCTACCCACCCATCAACATTTGTTTTACGCAATTTTGTCGAGAAAATTCTTCGTCGTATTTATCGTTCACGTTCATTAATGGCAGGTACTAATTATTTGGTTGAATTCAAAATGAATATACGTATAGGATAGAAATTGAGGTATGTTATACCTATTCGAACGATTCCATTTCACCACTTTCCCTCTCTCTTCTCATCGAGTACCTACGTTTCCAGTGCTTTTCGATTTTCATTTCGGATTTCACTAAGAGCACTTCTCCGAAGGGGGCCCATCTCCGACCAAGTTGCATTAAATTTCGCAACGCTCGTTACGAAGGTCCTTCCCCCCCCCCACCGCTCCGACAGATTATCGTAGGTGTCATCGAAAATAAATAAAATTACCTCGGACGACTCTCTCCGCAAACTGCTGAATTCGATTTTCGAACAACACTCGCGCAAAAATGTACGAAAATTGGCATCGGTAGGTGCGATGCCCAAATTTGTTGGTAAACGAAATTTTAAAATCGCATTTAACTCGACGCACGTTACGAACGTAGATAGGGGTGCACACAAACCGAAAAACTGAGCTGTAAATTTCAAATGTACATTCGTAGCAACCACCAGTAAAATTGCAACCACAACCTGCACATATCGTCGTAGGTACACGCGCGCCAAAACATGCCATTTTGCGTAAGTATGGAAATCAGTGTTGCCACATTTGAGCGAACTATAGTCGCATTCGTAAGTTTCAGCTGTTGCCTGAATTTCACCACTCCTCTTGGGTGTTGTTGTTGTTGTTGTTGTTGTTGTTGTTGTTGTTGTCGCTGTCGCTGTCGCTGTCGCTGTTTTTTCTTTCTTTCTTTCTTTCTTGCGACATTTTCAACGACCAAAAATTGCGCACCTTTGAATATTGCCCCCGAGCCAGCCCCTCTCCTCCGAACCCTCGCGGTTGTTTTGCCACGTCCTACTTTTGTAAACAGTTTTGCCTTTCACGAGCGTAGCCCCCGTTACCGCCCACCCCCGCCCAACCATTCGTTATTTCTACTCGCCGTTTGTCGCGGCCACACAAATTGCGATAGATCGACTAAATTGGACAAATAAACAAATAAACAAATAAAAAAATAGACAAATAAATAACAATAAACGAATAAATAAAAAATAAGGCCGTTGTTACGTCTCCACGCAACGTCCCTCGCGCCGTATACACGACAACGGGTGGTAGGTGGAGCGGGGGGCTGTAAATGGGAGGAACGGGTGCCGGCGAAGGGGGCGGAGGGCGGAAACGAACCGCATTTCGGGTAAAGTAATTTTTACGATCGTAAATTTTCGTTTCGTTCAATTTGTCGGACATTCTGCGGATGGGGTAGGCTACCAGAGCCCGCAGGCAATGAGAGGTAGCGTTCTCATTCAAATTCCATATTCCTTCGGTGAAGTTTCACGTTGCAAAAAATTTATAGTTTTTTCCTTCGCCCTTCAACTTCTTCCTCGCTAAATTCGTTTTACGTATTCACGGCGAACCGTTTGAAATTGAATTCAGATTCTGCGCGCAGACAGCGGATTTAAAACTGGCAGACGTGGCATGAATTCCAAACAGTGAGGTGGAAAATGGCTATAAAGTTGCGAATTTGGTGCTGCTCTAAGAGTAACGCCAACGCGGCCAGAAAAACAAAATTAACGGTGCTAAGTATAGGCACTTCGCCAACACCAGCCCGCCGATGATCAGTTAGGTAGGTAATTAAACGAAGTACTTTTCGTTGGTGTTAGTGTTTGCAATGTCCGCGTGGCTGCGCCGACTGCAGCCGTCAATGTGACGTGTTTGGGTGTGCGTACTTGTGGGTGCCTACACCCCACCGTTCAAAAGTGAGCGTTTACATGCGAGGAAAAGTTTGCAAAACGAGCGCAGCTCTCGAGTCGCGTGAACTCACTTGTCAACCTGTCAACCTCGCGGAGGAACATATTTTATTTATATAATATTATTAATGATCAGTAAACGACTAAATTGTCACGATATATTCGTATCATGACGTATTTATGCTTATGCTTAATAAACGTATTTCACAAAATTAGAAGTACAACCCAATATCCGTCTATTTCTAAAAAATACATTCTCAAACACTCGTCATTTATTTCAACACTTTCAAACGATGTTCTCACCATTCCTAAATTCCTAGAATATAAAATACCGTCTTCAAAATATTCCTACATGTACTTATTTATCCTATATCAGCAATTCCTTCGACACACGTTTTTTGACAATAGGTTTCTCCAAACTGTTCTCACGAGAATGAGAATTACGTATAATTGTAAATTCATCGTATCCTTATTCCTCGAATATGATTTCCTTCCTTTCCCTTCAACACAAATCACTCATAACTCTAGTCTAATAAAAGACAATGTTTTGGTGGTCGTACTTCAATCTCATTTTGTATTTTAGTCAGTAAGCGCCCATTTATAATCGTATATTTTCACGTGGTATATTGTAACGATATTTTCATACATATTATTTCAAAATATTCTCGTACTTTATTAATTCGTATTTTCCCACATTATTCTTCATATTTCCGTCTAACTACACTTCCTTTCTTTCACGTCATTTAAGACTAGTTCAAACTTGTCTTTCAAGTCTTGACTTGTCTGATGACATCACCTCCGGTACACCATAAACTGTTTTCGTCTATATTCCACGATGTCATCTTTTCTACGAATATATTTCGATACCTTGCAATAATTCCAATTCTTATTAATTTCTTAAACACTCCTACTTTTTGTCATTTCCTTTTAATTTCATTGGTTTTACCTAAAATACGTTTTCCTCAAACAACCAATCATATTCATATCTCCCACAATACCCAATTCAAATCACTCGAACTTCACCCTTATAAATAGTCTAATGTTCTGTATATTACATATCTATCTACACATATCTCTTATCTATTATTAATCGATTCATTATTACTCTTACGTTGTTCATACTTTGTAATAATCTGTTCACCTTTTTATAATAATATACTCTTAAACTACTATTGTGTTTATTTGTAACAACTATACCGTTACATATATTTTTTAATACACAACTTTATATTTCGCGTCGAATATTTTATTCGAACGATATTATTTATCGTTACAGAAATGTTGAAATTCTATCATTACGACGAGTCTTGCACAAAAGTTACAAAAAACGGAACAAAATATCGACCTCCTCGTTGTGGCAGATTTAACGTTTTGTCGAGTAAGTGTAACCTTTACCTCGATGCGGGTAAACTGAATAATTGTACGTAAGTACCTACGTCAACGAAAAAGATGCTTCACATTTTTACACGGCGAGGTGCTCTCACTTTACGTCGAGGTTACATTCGTCAATGATAAGAGCTACTTTTCGCTGGCAAAATACCGGCGTTAACGTAGCCTTTCCGATCATAGGTACGTAGGTTTTATGCGAACAGATAAATTTTATTATAGGCCCACCTCATCGCGGCGACGAATGACTTTCTTTTCAGGTGGACTGTGGCGTATCCGAGTAGCGTATCTACCGGAGGTACGACGAATTTGCAGATAAAGTTTTGTGACTCGGCAAATATTAGGTAGGCTGGGTAGGCGCCATCGTTTACCAGTCGACCACAGTTAATCGGCACCTACCTGTGAACTGGGATTAGATCGATGAAGTTGACTGCCTTCGCTCGAACTTAAAATGAAGGTAACTATGAAATATTATACACCGACAAAACCATTAGGCAGGTAAATAATTAGTACCTAATAATCGCACCTACGGGTTTATTCGCGTTGGAATTTAGACTACGAGCACGTGGGTGGTAAAATGTAAAAAATAAAAAGCGGACATGAACCGTGAAAAGTGTAATGCGAGTTCGATGAAATTAAAACGCAGCCCGGGTCATCTTAATGCATTATTGTAGGCCTGCCTACGCTACAGTGCCGCTCCCTACAGTTTTGCAGGATGAAACAAAATGCAATTTATGCGGTCGCAACGCGAGAGACAACACTCCGATATATGCGGCGTACGTCGCTCACAGCCACGTACCAATCCTACTTAAGGTACCTACCTACCTACCTACCTACCTACCTGACTACTTACCGTAAGTTAATATTCTGTCCCAAATAGGTAGATACTTAGGTACGTGTTCTTAACGCGACGCACACCCTGCGCACTTTCAGAACAGTTTTGCACATTTTCTGACTGAGAAATATTTGGCTCGGCAAGTTGGCGGTTCGGAAGACGTACTTATGAACGGCCTCAATTAATAAAAATGGTAAAAATTTGGGTGGTAGGCATCCCGGTTTGAAACGCATCGGTTACCACTCACTCAAGTATACTCGTAGTGTCGGGCGTATCTTCGATTGCGAGAAACGAATATTTTTCGTATTATTTTAAGAATATAAAAACACGTATCTCGATTCGGTTATATTTTCGAAGGAAAAATGCGCAACTCGGAGCGCATAACGTAAGAAAAATGTCGGTTAATATTTGCTAGGTGGTCCACTTAATTCTGATTCGAGCTGCGGAATTGCGTACTTATTATTCGCCGGCGAGTGCAATTGGAAAAATTCTATTGACAAAAATTACGTTCGCATGTAGCGTTTTTGGGAAGGTAATGCGACAAAAAAGGGTAGATTATGGGACAGAGCAGAAAGTACGCGATTGCCGAGGGCGAACTCCAGGGATGCAACAATCGGCCGAAGCCATCAACGCGTGGCGCGACTGTCAAATTTCAGAGTCGAGTAGTTGCCGGCCACGTGCCCTACCCACGTAAGAAGTGTAAACAAAAAAGCGAAAGCACATCCGTAGTTACCTACCGAATTATTAGACGACGACGGCAGAAAATGACCGGCTTGAAAATTTCTGCGAAAGTTTTTTTCGCTAGCACCCGTCTTTCGGCATAATTTTTGTCAAAATCCGAACGGGGATGGCAACCGCCTTCCTATTCACCTAGAGCCTCCAGAATCTCTGCCAATCAGAGTCGATGAAAACCGATTCAAAATTAGGACCTGGCGCCTCAAAAAAATACGCCACTAGGTGCGTACGTAACAACGGCCGTTTTAGCTTCCGTTTTAAAGTGCGGGTCAAAGGTTAAAAAAATAAAGAAGAAAGCGGCAATTCCAAAGGT
Organism: Ericerus pela; assembly: GCA_011428145.1. NCBI lineage: Eukaryota > Metazoa > Arthropoda > Insecta > Hemiptera > Coccidae > Ericerus > Ericerus pela. The sequence continues at coordinate 479,845 of WOFM01000095.1, forward strand.
AGCGTTCGCTTCCACGTAATTCTTTTCGTCAGTCCAGCTCGCGAATAGAAAACAATTCGGTCGAAAAAATATTTTTGATAGCCAAACGTTATTTTTGTGCCGCACACGGACGTGAGAGCACCGGCGAAGGTAGGATAAAACTTGGGGGGAAGGAGCGGAGGTGTAGCCATTATTTCCTTAAATCGCTCGTAGAACTCGGTATGCGCTGACTTAAGCTTCATTTTAAAAATAACAATAGGTGGGTACGTGTACGTAGGTATTTGGAATTTTCTTTCGGGGGGGGGGGAAGGGGCTTGACTAAATTTCAGGAGCACTTAGCCATCCGCCTCGTAGCTTCGGCTCCGCGTAAGTGTTTCTCGGATCATTTTGAACTCGCCATTCCAGCAAAATAAGTAACCAAAATAATAATCGATGCGAAAATTTCTTTTGATTTTGGGTTACGCCTAAAATAATGTTACTATGCAATTTGCAGTGATGTTCGGTGGTTAGGTTTGATCGTACTTTTGGTTGCTGACGTAAGCTCCGATTAATATTTCACGCTTCGTCGTACTTACGCCTTACTTTTAGTTTTAGATTAATTTAACAAATATTTTTACTTTATAAAAGATTCACTCTCTCCTTAGAGATTGTAATGATAATTTCGTATCATTCGTAATATCTCTCTCTTATATATATATTTCACATATAATATATCAATCACCTAAAACAATTCTCATTATATTGACGTCATGTAAACAAGTCTTTACTTGCCTTTACTGACTCAGCTGTTCTACATTCGATGTTTATAAACAAACATAAATACACTTTTCATAATAACTCTTTTCTATGAAACTATTCTGCAGATATTGCAATTACCCAAAATCACCATTTACGTCATTTCCTTAAACTCCTGTTGGACAATATCTAAACTTGTATTGTCGTAACTCTCCGATCATATCACCACCATTTCCACTCTCCAAGAAATCGCCATATTCTCCTCCCAAAACTTCTAACTATAAAAACTCGTGTAACCGTGTACATTTTACCTTATCATCTTTACTTTTTCCATTAATCTTATTATTCCTACTGTAACTTACTATTTAGTATTTCACCGTTTTATATCTTGTTCAATACAACCTTTTAACATTTACGAGTATTTAATTATTTTGTAACCAATATTCTCGTTACAGAGATCAATTTTAAATTTTCCCACAAAAATGAAAGAAAATGTTATCAAACGATAGAACCAGCAACTCTAAAAAAATAACCATTTTAAAATTTCTCTAATAAAAAATCGACTGGAATTATTGACTAATTTATAAAATGGAATTTATGATTCGGATTTCGGTATTTTGTGACTCGCCATTCTTACCAGCCTACTTTCTCGGACGAAACGATCGGCGAACTTCATTAGTAATTATTTCGCTTTGCGGCGGGGATATGTGTGGCACTTTTTCCTCTTGAAAGCTAATTTTAGAATAATATGTAAGTATTGCTCTTTCGTTTTTCATTCGCCGGCGAGACGAATATTTTTATTTTTATCCGGCAGGTTCGGTTACCGCTACCATAATTTGCCATTCAACGGTCGTTTTCAGCCCATAAAACATTTACATCATTTGAAACTTTCGTTTCTTTTTGGCGAGACTTTATCCGCGGCGGTGACATTCGAATTTTTTTCCGCCGGTTTTTATTACGTAGAGTTTACCGAATGCGATATGTAGTCATTTTTGGCAGGCATCGCATCGGCTATCGCATCGGCTATCGCATCGGCTATCGCATCGGCTATCGCATCGGCTATCGCATCGGCTATCGCATCGGCTATCGCATCGGCTATCGCATCGGCTATCGCATCGGCTATCGCATCGGCTATCGCACGCCTCTTCTTTCTCTCGAATAACAGACTGCTAATCGACGTAAGGTGTGAGTCGAACGTAGGTACCTAACACTCATCTCTGCCAACGTAACATCGGTGTTCAATCTTCTTCTTACTTTTACGCAGAATTATTACAAATAATGCCACGCCAGCCAACAGTTGGTAAGAATGTGCGGTGGAGAGTGGTCCGCAGTAGGCCACGATACACGCAGCAACTTCTTAAATAAAAGGAGCAATTTTTCGTTGTTGTCCAGAAGGCCGTTGATAATGGTTAAATACGTCACTGCGTATAATCCAAGCCAAAAATTCTTCCTTCGTTTTCGGCGATTTATTGTTTTCGTACGTTTTTCTCAACTTTCCAACACCGATGCCCAAAAATACGTTTCCGGCCTACGTGCATTATATATAATCCAGATAGGCCATAACTACCTACCTAATTTGCCTGTTTTCAGCAACCTGCACCTGCGCTTCCTTTTACCCCACCAAAAAGCTGGCGGCCACTTTACACGCGCGAGTAAACCCATTTATGTCGCACTTATACACGGCGGGGGAATCGACGCAACATCACCACACACTGCGAGGGGGGGGCAGCTCGTCGCGGCCGAGACAGGCAAGTTAGGCATTCAGTTTATACGTAACGTGTACGGTACCTATAGGCATAGTGTAGGTATACATCCGCGTTTCCAGCTTAGATAGATTTATTGTTTTTGACGAAGAGAGTTTGAAACGTGTGAAACATTCGTTACATATTTTCATTCTTCCATTTGTCAAGGAATAAGGAAATACGTTGGTATTACGTTCAAACTTCTGGCAGTCAGGTACCTACCGCATCTCCTTAGAAAATCTTGCCGCAAAATTGATGTTTTTTATTCGTTTTCGTTTTTTAACGAACATTTACCTTTAACAATTTTATAATTATTACACCGAGCGCGGTGAGTACAGACTGCAGAGGGGAGAGTAAGGGGAGGTCGGAATGGCAATAAATGGAGTGAGATTGTGAAATTACTATGTAGAACTTATCGGAACATTTATAACATTTTGATGACGTAATTTTTCCTTATCATCGTAAATACGTTCGTTTTAGACTATCGGTCGCGTTAAATGTCAAATTAATAACTACATACCTAATTAATAATGTATTTTATTCGTCGTACGTATACAGGAATATAGGTTGGTAGAAAATATTTTCAATCAGTACCTGGGAAGGAACGTGCGCGCTATCTTTTCCGTTCAAATTAAACTAACGTGCTGTATATTCGAAAACAGAGGCCAAGCAAATGTACCATAGATACCGTTACAGCGTGTGAAAATGTTATTATTTGCTGGCATGAAAACGTATAAGCGATGTCCAAAGATCGCTACGAATTATACGTACACCGATGTTAATTAATTTTCACGAAGAGATGACCATAATCTTTACTTACCTACCCGTAGGTAGGTAGGTGGCTATTTTTATTCGTTTGGATGACCGGACGTACGAATGCTAAATCTGGATTGTAACATTTTTCGAAGTTTCGCATATATACATTGTCCAAGCCATAAGTATCTACAGTTCGTAAAATTTCTTCATAAACGCGGAGTAAATTTATTTTTTATTTTTACCAAAATACCGTAGGTATAAAGTTCCTTCTGCCTCGTATAATGTTCGTAGCCCTGGTGTACTTCCATTTGATATCGAGTCCACCTATCATTATGCAATATTTTCCAGAAAGATCTCCCTCCTCGCAAGGGCGTATATGTATAAGGAGAGGGACAAAGGGTCACAAGGATCTGAACCCCCTTCCCTCAGCTAAAAAAAAAATCTTAATATACCAGAAAAATACTGTTTTTTTTTTCAGTTTAGGTGATTTTTTTTTGTTGAGAGATCGGAAGAGACCACTGAAAATACGCGAATCCCCCTTAAGCTGGAGCTATCTATCCTCTTGGCTCCTCCCCTTTTCCGATCAAAAATTAAGAAAAATTATAAGTTTTTAAGGAATTTAAAAAAAATAAATAAAAAGAGAAGGTTAAAGCGTCAATTCGAACCTAGTATTAATATTATAATAATACGTTGGTATGCTTTTTCTTATGTTTGTTTCGGCATAATTTTTCACCCTGGGCAGTGAGCATCGATTTTGATGAACTTTTTCTTTGAAATGATGGAGCGAGATGCTACGCAGTATGTACAAATGTTTGTCCACAAACTTCTCAAGAATTACTTAACTGATTTTGATGAACTTTTTTTCAAATGATAGAAGGTGATCTTATAAATATAGAAGCCACTTCTGCAACACTATCATATGACCAGTTTCACAGATATGTTAGGCTATAGGTGTATTTGAGTCCAAATTTGAATCATTTTTTTCTTCAATGCGGTTGGTTAATCGATAATTTCGACACATTTACGTAGGTGTGTGTGAATTATTGCTGCGTAACAGTATTTGGTGCTCACTAGAACAAAAATAATACCTAGGTAATTTTGTAATTTTTTTTTTTTTTTTTCTAAAATCGATGGGACAGTTTTTGATTTATCTGTAAAAAACTGTTCGCCTCGAAGATGTAAATGGAACGAAAAAGTATAAAATCGATAATGTTCTTGAAAAAATCGAACTAACTTGGAAAAAAAAAGAGAAATTAATAAGGATGTACCAAGAGGAGAAAAATAAACCTTTTAAAATTTCTTCAGTAAGATCGAAAATGATCGACGGATTGGAATTATTAAAGTCGGCGCTAACAATAAAGTTTTCGTCATAAAATTCAAAGGAATTGACACATAACTGCATAAGCCTATAGCCCATAATATGATAAAGGAAAAAGATTGCCGACTTTAACAATTCCGGTCCCTGGATCTTGCTGGAGAAATTTTAAAAAGGTTTGTTTTTCTCTTTTTCTCGGATTTTTATTTACATTGTGATTTTGTACTCGAAAAAATATTTGGTTTCACTCAAAAATTTGACGTTTCTGAAATCAGTAGATAAACCCACTCGACAGCCCCATGTGCTCCAACCCCTCCCATAATGTTTCATTGTTTTGGACACTCGTTGGTGAGAGAGTGATTTTGAAAAATATTTGATTAAGAAGAGAAAAGAAAAGTTAAGATTTTTCGTTGTTCTAACAACGAATGAAAATATTTCCATCGATCAATTTAATTCCAAAACAATACACGTGTGAATTAGAGGGCACGATAAAAATAGTGGATAGGCTAACTTTTAGTTAGATACGTGATTATGTGTTACAAAGTGAGCATTTAAACGACAAAATTACGAAGCTCTCGGACCTTTTAAGGCCATTTTATTTCTTTTTTGGTCTATCGTCCCTAATTAGGCCTGCGACTCGATTTGTTTTTTTTTTTTTTTTTTTTACATCCCCTTACATTTTTTTAGTCGTATTTCATATCAACTACTCCACTTTCATTATCGGGTTTACTACAGAAAAATGAAAAATAATAAAAACGAAAAAGAATGAAAGAAAATAGGGGCGAATGAAAAGGGAAAAATAAAGGACGCCGCAAATTTCCATAATCTGCGGAATATGCAACACGTCTGTTCCGAATCATTCAATTTCAATTTCACGTGCGTCCATTTTATTTAGAATCGATTCTCATTCTTTCGATTGGTTGTGTTTGTCTGTCTGCCTTACTGCCGCTCCGTCGCCGTACTACATAGGGTACGTGTTATTATTACCTCCTACCGAAGGCGATGAAAAGATCTTTGGTGGAGAGAAAAGGCAGCCCGCACGCACCATCCATCCCATACGCAGCGCAAGCATCTGTTTTATAAAATTGCTAATGTACTGCGGTACGCGTATGCGAGCCGAGCCTATCGTAGACGGTACACCACTTACCGTATTTTTTATGTTTGTAGCCTACATCCAGCGATGCTCTCGGTTCTAAATTTAAACAATTCGTAACAATCCATTCTCAAAATAATATTCGTTTGTCAGTGTGTTTAAAAAGCAAGAGCCGAGCAGAGAAGGAGAAGGAGAAGGAGAAGGAGAAGGACCGAAGGACAGAGAGACGACAAAGAGAAACAGAACGAGGGGTTAAAAGGGAGAGAGAGAGAGAGAGAATGCGAGACAACCGAGAAACGAAAGGAATGAGAGAGGAACGAAGTGACTCAGGTTGACGATTTTTACCGTTTCCTATCCTCCCACATGACGAAACAAAATGTACCAACGACTAACAAACTAATTTCGATTAGGTATACAAAATGAAAATGCGTACGTGTTCCAAAACCGATGCAACAGATTATTCGTTCATTTTTCTTTTGAAAAAAGGATTCTTATTGCGAGCAACTTGATACGCATCGTTTCGCAGAGTAATCTCACAAGTGTGCGTTGAGCAACGAGCATACACGCGTAGAAGGTACCTCTACCTATAGACTACCCATCGACTTAGTCCAGCCTATTTTTGTAGCTAGAAGAAACTCTAGCTAGAATACACTATGATTTTCTACTTTTTTACAGATAGATGGAGGTAAGGCTCCGAGCGTGACCTGGAGACAGATCTACGAACGAGGCTTCTATTTCTCAAACCATATACGAACCTATAAATCCAGCTGAAAAATTAAAATTCGTTTACCAAAACTCGGGCAATTTATAGGGCAGCAGCAGAATTTAACTCATCTGCGAGGCAGAAAACGACACGGAAGAGCAGTTTGTTGATAAGTGCCGACGAACCCGCAGGGTTATTAATGGCAGGCAGCGAAGAGCAAAGTTGGTCTTAGCCTTTTACTTTGTGCGAGTTACAAAATTCAGACCAATATATCGCTATTGGCTACCGTCCCAGTCAGGAAATAACTATAGGAGTGGCTGCGTAGGCGGCAGGGTGCAGAACGACTTTAGGGCTGTGCGGGGGCCGGGGTGTGCTATGCGATAATTAAGAACGCGGCAGGTATGTAGTAGGTGCGTACCTATACTCCACATACTTTGGACAGCGTAGCCTACTGCCCGGAACGCTGGTGGGCATGTAGTCTGCCCGATAGAGCTGAGAGGTGAGCAGTGTGTGCTGCACACAGTGAAGTGCTGCATCACGTTATCGCGTGTAAAGTGCAGCGTGCTCAGTACCTAGCGGGATGCTGGAGTGGCCTGCATCGCATAAACTGCGCTATAGTCAGTCAGGTGGCACTTACGAATCGCATTCATTTTACGATAGGTGGTGACCGGTGTTATGTGCCACACTTTACTCTTCCTAGACACACGTCTTCGTTCGTTTTCAGATCCTTAAAAAAAGGCTTCTCGGTGTGTGTTTTCGCTGCTATTGCGCCTGTCACCTGTCATTTTATGTCTTACCTTTAACCATCCCGACATTTGGCTTATCAAGAGCAATAAGATGGACACCTTATGGCCCAAAAAAACCGATACTTTAAGACGAACATTTTCGACCACTGGACCAACCAGAACTGAAATACACGTAAAGGTAAACGCGGAAAAATTGTATATATGTAAGCTCTTTAGAAAATAATGAAGAATCATGTAGACACATCTTTCATCTTTCCATACTTAAAATCCATCAATAGATGAATATGATACAAATCTAATATATATATGAGAGATCTCTGCAACTCACTATATCAGCGAGTGCCAAACACAGACAGAAACTGTGGTTATTTTAAGAATGTGAATACATATTCTTACGTATAAAAAATTAGTTTACATTCGATACGTTCGAATGTCGAGTACATTCCTTCTCGGTCTTGTTATATAATTTGCCCAGAAACGATGTACGGACAGGCGTCCGCACGATTCTGCCCCTCTGATATTCGCACCGATGTACCAAAATTCGTGAAAATACTTCCATCAAATTAGGCTTTTGACAAGCTCGCTTACTCCCCGATGGGAAGCCACCACGCTTTTTCTCACAAAACCCCCGAACAAAGTCAACTTTCAAAATCCGTTTGGATGATAAAAAATCACTTTTGAACCGAGAGTGGACAACCAAACACCTCAAATCTAGCAGCTGATTTGAACGCCTTCTCTCTAACCGCTATTTCAAGATTTTTCGCCACCTTAAGGCAAACTTATAAAAGCAATTCTCAAACGATCACCAAGTTAACCGTCTTGGTTCTATTTTCGTTTATCGTGTACGAAACATTAGGAATTTTATTTTTTTATAATCAAATTTCAGATTTTGAGATAATTCGGAACGGTTGATTTTTAAATTACTTAATGGTGAAAATCACTGTTGGCCGAGAACCGAGAACCGAGAAACCTCCAACGACGCCATAAACCATTCCATCGTCTCGTAAGGGTAGGTACACTTTTGCGATTCGAGTCAATGTTTTACCATTCGCTCAAACCTGCACACTGTGAGTGGACTGATGACCCTTCTAACTGCCGGATTACATCGGCCGGCAACTGACAAGTGCGCTGATGTAATATCGGCTGCGTCTGATAACACTTATGCGCGACAATTGTTGTACTTTCAAATTGCGCACAAATTGATCTCGCAACACTGCGCCTCGAAATAAATTTGTCTAGTGTAGGAATGCGGTAGGTAACATATAATATGGTACAGCTTCACTGTATACAGAAAAAAGTTTCACTGCACGAGTGCAGTCATCGGGGTGGGGGGTGGGGGCATTGTGGCCTCTGACACAAATGAAAATAGGCTCGCGCATTAAACACGTCACATGTGCGCTTATGTTAGTGAATGCACTGTGTGGTGGTACCTACCGGTGTACCGCGGAACACTAATTCTACTTTCCCAACAGGGACAGCTCAAGGAGCAAAGTAAGTAATCGAAAATATAAATACATACACGTATATATATATATATATATATATATATGTAAGCTCTTTAGAAAATAATGAAGAATCATGTAGACTCATCTTTCATTTTTCCATACTTAAAATCCATCAATAGATGAATATAATACAAATCTAATATATATATATGAGATCTCTGCAACTCACTATATCAGCGAGTCGAAACACAGACAGAAACTGTGGTTATTTTAAGAATGTGAATACATATTGTTACATATATATATGTATATTGTATATATACATATATATAGGTAGGTAGGTCTACCTATACGAGTGTAGCATTCCGTCTTCCTCAAGATCATCCCACTAGCTTGGCATGTATTGATGGATTTGTAAGCTCTTTAGAAAATAATGAAGAATCATGTAGACTCATCTTTCATCTTTCCATACTTAAAATCCATCACTAGATGAATATGATACAAATCTAATATATATATGAGAGATCTCTGCAACTCACTATATCAGCGAGTACGAAACACAGACAGAAACTGTGGTTATTTTAAGAATGTGAATACATATTCTTACATATATATATGTATATATGTATATGTATATACATATATATAGGTAGGTAGGTCTACCTATACGAGTGTATGGCGACTTAATGCGCGTACACACGCTCTTCTTGCAGTGGCAGCTGACGGTAAGTAACAACCACCGCAGCTAACATCCGACAGCAAACACCAATCAACTGTGACGCTGCCTTTTTGACCACATATCATGACAATTGAATTCGCATTTGATCGTTGTTCTTTTCTCTGCGAATGTTTGCCGAGATTCACGTTCAACAAGTCTAAACTCACTAACTTACAGTAAGCTCTATACTTACCGTACATTTTTGATGAAATATGAGAAACACTGATAGTTCGAATTGAAAGTCTAACTACGTATTAGACGATTCGAAGCTCGATTTTATTAAGCGAGTTTTTGAAAGATTAGCCCTTTTATAATGTACCTACCTACCTATTTCATTATGTGAAAAAATATTGTCAAAGAAGTCTTACATACAGATTTCCTAAAATTACGTTTGTTACATTTTATGCGAATGTTTTGAAATGTTCCACTCTCCAACGGCTACAATTTTAACAACATACGTACACGTATGCGAGTAAGATTTGCGGTTTTATCGAGTTTCATTTACTAGAACAGTATCCTAAATCTTTATAGCCTAACTACCAAGTATAACTCTCACGAAAACAGTACACGACTCGACTGTTCATCAAATTGCTGCGAATCATAAACTGAACGATTACGTTTTACATTTTTCAAATTTTGAGATTCAACAACAATTTTGAAGGGAGCGGACACTTCTAATGGGCTACCTACCTACCAACCTACCAACCTACCTACCCTATATTCGACTGAACTGATGCTGAAAAGTTTTCTACAGCATTTGATGTGAGGAGACAGTTTAAAGAACATTAGTCGTCGAAGATGGGGTGATGTGGAGTGGATAGTCAACCCCACCTATTCATGAAAAAAAGTGTCACGTCAATTTTGTCAAATTGAAATTTTGAAGTTCTAAACTATTGACATAAATATTGAGATGTGCGTGCAAAAGTGGAATCTCACGTAGGTACTTACTTGCGAGTTATATTCACCTGACTTTATTTCATGGTTTTTATAAAGGAGCCATACTTAAAGCATCGAACATTCGTGTCAGTCAAATTCCTTTTGTTTTAAAGAACAAACAGTCTTTACAGTTTCCATTGCAGAAAGTATCGATGATACCTACTCGTAGAATAAGTAAGTATATGCAAAATCGAAACAAAATTAAAATTAAGTTAAACTAATAGGTCGCTAGGTGCGTATTCTAATTTACTGTATTAAAAAGTAGGTACGGTTTATACGTGTATCCTAGGTGTCTACCTATAGTTTAAAGATTACACGTCGAAAATACTGAAATTCAAATAAGTACTTACATTACCTATATATTATCTATTATTTGCATCGATAGCAAAAATACTTAGCCGTTGCCAGAGAAAAGCGCAAATGATATGAAAATAACGTAAAAATGGTACCAAAAGCGCGAATAAAATTATTCAGATTGTCACCAAAGGCACGAATATTTTCTCATATATTAATGGGTCGTTTGTCTAGTCTTTAGGGACGAGAGATGAATAGGTAGCGGGTATGCCAGGATCACTGTGGCTGCGAAATATCTGAAAACTTTTGAACGATCAGTTCAACTCACCGCACCGCACCGCACCATTCACCAAGTTATAGATTGTCTCTCCGAGCTGCAGTCCCACACTTACGTAAGGTAAACACGAATAAATTACAAGAAGTACGAGTGCGTTAAAATACGAAATTTCAATAACAAAGCATTCAACTGTTTAGCCAACTTTAGAAGTTATACCCAAGCAGGTATATGGTAGCTAGCTACCGTTAATTCTTCCATATCAAACGGTTTCGTTGAAAAAATACGAAAACGACGGCGCGTCGAAATTAATTTTATATTAATTACAATTAAAAGTAAAAGTAAGAACACGAATTTCTTTTTATAATTTTTCAAGAAGATACAAATTCTATACGAACGCTAATCGTTTTTAACAAATAAAAGTACTACAGTTCATTAGGTAGGTGTACCTAACGAATAAAAATCCTAAGTGAAATTAACAACCGACGATGTCTTCAGGCACTGTGAGCACGCCTGCGTTTGCTCCATACTTCTTTACATTCCATAATTCATCTTCATATGGGGAGTAAGGAAGTATGGAACCTTCGCAAAGGCTTTCTAAGGAATTTCACCGCCAACGTAATTATGGACTGGTCATTTCGATAGTTTTCTCAAAGTTGTCAGGAAATGGTGGAAGGAAGAACGTCCGCCATTTCAAAATCTTCCATAAAATAAATTCTTCGCTGTAAATAACAAAAAACAAAAAAAAAAAGTGACAAAATTATAAAAATTAAATTTCCTAAAGCAAAAATGAAAATACCTAATAAAAGAGGAAACTATGGGATTTTTCAATTTTTCAAACAGCTTACACAGTAGACAGACCAACACTAATTAGATGATGTTATAAAACAGAAAACCTAATAAACAAAACAAAAAATAAGAACTCGGAAAATATTTTCCCATTATAGGTAGGTGGAGGAATGCAGCCTCCTATTTTGAAGGTAATTTTCGTGAGAACGTCATAAAATTTTTAGAAGTGGATTTCAAACTTCAAATTTCATTGCAACATGTCGTCCACAATTAACTAATAATAAAAATACGAGGAATGGGTACCTTACATAATTGAGCGAAATGTGTGCCTAATCTGGACCTGGAGGGCCCATGAATCCTAATTCGAGTATCGTTCACCGAAATTTAGCTTCTACACATCTTTAATTTTGTATATAAATTGACAAAACAATCGATTACACGCAGAAATAAACTTAATTGCTACCTAGCACTGATTATTATAAATATTAAGCTTTTATTCTACTCGCCACTGCGATTTTAAAATATACCGATACCGCAGCCAACCTTCCGCAACCAAATAATGTTTATTTCGCACGAAGCTAAAGCCAAAAAAAAAAAAAAATATAAAAGCTTATCTTTTAAAAATTCGTCTTTAACCTAAATTTTTTTAAGATCATTTTAATTTGCAAAAGCGAATATCGTGGGTGTACCTTTAGAAGAAAGATGGTTCCCATACAATTTAGCAACCACGAGTAGTAGTAGGTACTTTATCCGATTTTTTTATTCCAAACATCGTTAATCACTTACTTCATCTTTTGTTTGCCACAATTTTTGTTTTGTCTACAGGCGTGATTGTCGATTTATTATTTAATTTCAAAAAATATTTCTCAGATTACAATACAAATAGGTATCTCGTGTCCAATGTCAAGCTTGACGGTTTACTAGTTTTATAGGAAACTGCGGTAAGCACTCCAAATTAAGAACACTCGCATATTTCATTAAACGATCGAAAAATGTCCTCAAACATCTCCTTTCAAGATTATCGACGATGAATTTGAAATCTTGATTTCAATATTGATCGCCGAGATGACGAAAATTAGGACTTTACCCGTAACTCATATGAATTAAATTACGTTACTTTAAAGTCCGGTTTTTCCAACTTTAAAATTCGTATCGCAAACCTTAAGCAGTCTGCACTGCGACGGATAATTAACTTGACAAATAGGAACGCTGGCTGTCAATTTTCAATCGAGTGGTCCGACTCGGGGTAGAAATATTGAGGTATAAGTACTCGGTAGATACTTATCCCAGATTAAGAACATATTCCAAATTAGGCACAATTCTCCACATCTGCTTTATTATGTGAACGAGAACGAGTGTTTTATTATTACGCTTCTGGATGAAGTGGCAAGAAACTGTTTTATAGACTGCATGTGAAGCCACACATCGACATAGGCTAAAATTTGAGTATGTCAGGCCGTTACCAGAGGAGGACAGAAAGATAGCGACCCAAATTTCATCTCCACAAAAAATTACGCAATTTATCGTGTAGAAATTGTCCAAAAGTGTAATTCCTTTTCTTATCCGCCTCTCAAATGGTGCCCACAAATTTCCGCTCCCACAGGATCTACCGATGAAAACAATTCAAAATTCCACTTCAGACTCTTCCTCGCTCTTCAGTCTTAAAACAAATATCAGACGCCTCTACAAAAAAATGTTTATTTTCGAACAAGAAAACGACAAGTCGATCAAAAACTAAGTTTTTCCCGCTGAATAGTTAGGTAGGTAGGTAGGTGTACCTACAGGTAGACTGAAGAAAAAACGCATTTAATCCTCGCCTGTCTCGTCAAAAAAGGGTTACTTACGGTACCCACCCATAGTTGGATGCGTTACGGATTACAGAGAGTAGACAATAACATCGAACGACGGATGCCCTATTTATAGCTCCAAAAACGTGCTTTTTTTCATCTTTAGGTAGTGCAATCCTTCAGCCAGTAAACCCGTCAACATGTGGCCCACAATATTATCGAATAAAACTAAATTCGTAACTTTTAACGTTCAATTTATCCGTAATTAATTCTCCGTCGCCATTTGTTGGCCTCGAACCCACGCGTTGAAATAAATTTAAAATTAATTTGGAACACCGAACATCGATTACAAATAGGTAAGTTATCTAAATTTACTCAATTTAAAAGAGCTAAGGCTTGAAAAAGAAGTTCTAAATTCGAACTCTACTACGTATTTGAAAATAATTAAGCCTCCGTAGAAGAATTAAAACTAAGAATCGCGATGATTTTCACACGAGTACAGCGAATCGAGAAAGAGTTGGTACTCAAAACCCAATCTAAAATTCGTAGATAATTAGCACCACAAAAAAAAGAAAAGCCTTATTGGAATGTAGGGCTGCATAAGTAAAGAGAAACATTCATTCTAATTGGTAGTTCCAATTAGGCACTACCGTAATGAGAATGAAAAAGTTTCGCCAAACTTTTAATCACACGCAGAAAAATTTGTAGATTAACGAATTCTCCTTCTCGTTGAAAACGTATATAATATAAATAGGTATTAACACTTACAAGTTCATTCATCTTACAATAAGATGTAGTGTCTCACTTTTATTTTTCGAACGTTCTTATTCTTCACTCGTTCATCACCAAAACCAAATTAGAGTAAAGAAATTGAAAAAAATTTTCGTCCCAAGCTTTTGCCTTTTTTCACACCCCCAAATTTGAAAAAAAAAAAAAAAAAAAAAAAAAAAATACGCGCATGTTTTTATTTTTTCAAGTGACATTTGAAAATCATTAAATTGAAACAGTAAATTAAAAGGCGGGGTACAAGTCGAATGACATGCGTTTATGGAGTCCCTCCTCCCCATTCTATCTGCAATTTACTATAATTAGAATATTCTACGAGCCAAAAACGTTTCGAACGAAATCGGTTTTTTCTTCCACCAAATTTTATTTTCGGTACGCTTGGCCACGATATAGACGAAAGAAAACGAAACGTAAGCTAAAATGTAGCGAGGAGGGAGGAAAAAGAGGAAAGAAAGCAGAAAGAGATGAAAATGAAAAAAAGAGAAATAGCAAAGGGTCTAGTGTTACGAATATCTTGGCAACAGCGGTGGTGGCATACACCTCGATTTAGAATTTTGGTCGTACCTTGGCAAACTTCCACGCTGTTTCTTTTTTTAAAATTAAAATATACGCGTACATATGCACCCTCAGGGCGTCCAAGAATATGGGAAAAACAAAAAAACCAAATTCATTCGTTTCTACTGGTATATGCTGCTGTAAGGTCTGATGGGGAAGGCAGATATAAACGTTGCTAAAAACAAACTGAATGCCACACTGTACGAAAAAACGCAACGCGTTGCTTTCCAACACCGAACACAAACCACGGATGAGAATACCGCGACGTGGGTCTCTCCCATTTTTAAATTCACCGTAACAGGAAAACAGCAAAGTGAAGTAATTAAGAGAGAAAAAAAAAAGTATTGTGCGAATGCTAAAATTATAACACGGACTCCAGAGACATCGATCATGCAACCAAAAGTGGAAATGGTTTCCACGAGAGGCCCAATAATTTTAAATAAGGGCTGTGCTCTACGTTAAAAAATTGATATAAAATACATTCACTTGAATAGGTAAATCACGCAAAAATGCATTTAAATGAGAATAATAATATGATCCATGAACAGCAATTTCTTCCAAAGTTCCAAGACAAGAATTGGAGAATAATTATAATCGTGATAACAGTCTCATTGGGAGGTACTTATGATAATCATCATAGCTCATAGGGCGGAATTAGACAAAGACATTGTAACTAGAACCACAAATTAGACCTTAAAAAAAAAAAAAAACACCCGCTGAAGAAAAATAAGAACGAAATGATCGAAAGGGCAAAGCAGTGAAAAAATAAAAGTAATTTTCAAAATGAAAAATTGGTTTTCCATCAGATTCAGAAAAAAGTACCAATGTACCTATTGCGAAATTGTTTTCTTTCAATATCCGAAGCCAAAAGTCAAAAAAGCAAATCTCGACGATGAAGATAAAAGGCGAGTAGAATATAAAGAAAATCACATTACTTACCTTCTAAAGTAAGTAGGTACCTACCTGGTTAATTTATTTAATACTTAAATAGGTAATTACTTAATCAAATAATATGTAAAGACTATTGAGGAAAAATAACTATTACACTCTAAATTTGCTTGAAGACGACTTTTTAAAATTCCATTTGACGGTGTTAGAAAAATAATTCTGCAAAATGCTATCACTTGTGGAGTAAGAATCTCAGACTAGGTAAAGAATGCTTAAGATTTCTGATTTCAAATACCAGCTGGCAAAATCGCCAGATTCGTATGGAAGCAGTGAAGTACCTAACTACGGGTGTGACAGAACCTCACGAAACAAATCAATCGCTTCAAAAAAGTTCTGCGAACGTGAATTCATTGACAGTAAAACCTATCAACGAACATCCAACTTTCATTGGGAATAATGTCTTCTGCCTTTTTTTTTTTTTTTTTCAAGTTTATTTCGTCCTCTTGATTTTCTATCCTCCAGTTTTGATCGGACAATATTCTGTTTATTTCAAACAAAATTTATCTTCTTTTTTTTTGTTCTTTCTAAATCTCACCAGTTTGTTAACCATAAATTTCATTATTTCTTAAAACTGATTTTAACTCGTGTTATTCTTCATCTGAACTCTCTGCAATTCTGCATGTTGTAATTTAGCGTCAATTAAGGCAAAAGACACGGTCAGAAAATATGCGATGGCAGAACTTAATTTCTAAAATTGCTTAATCCCTTTTTTTTTTTGTTTTAATATAAACTAGCAATTAATCTGGTTTGAACATTAATTTAAACTGAGAGGAAAAATAGAATAATATAGCAAATTTTTTTCTTTTTTTTTAAACTCGTTAAAATCGGAGGAGGATAGAGCTGGCGTGAAAGGGAGACAGATTCTACGTCTGCATCTTTTATGCTAGACGTATATTTTTTTTCATTATACATACTTTTATTTGAAGAAATTTCATTTTAATCGAATATTCGAATATTTTCATTCTTTAATAGATAACTTTAGGTTCTCTCATTCGTTATCTTTTAAAGTAGGTTTTCATTAGTATTGATTACGAAAATCTATTAATTAATATTAACATTATTAGGTATTGGACATTTGGAATCCTCAGTAGCCTATTTCGAAAGTCACTCTGTAATTTTAATAGCCTGACTGTTTTAGGGAGCCGAAATAAGAATGAAATACTGACGAATCAACTATTAGGCTGCAAGCAGATATGGATTGAAAAAAATTGTGCCTCACCTGTCAGTTCGTTAAAAAGAAACAAGTACTAACCACCGTAAAATTTTATTTATTTTTTCATTTTGGAAACTTTTGGCTAATGCCATCTCCAACGACCGTTATCTTTACATTTACAAACATGTGAGTTGACAATAGGACAGCCACCTCCAAGCATAGGCCACCCCACGTCTACCCAATATACCATAACCAATCAACGAACGAATTAAACAAATTTGACCACCGTGCCTTCCGAAAAGATGTTCAAATTTCGCGTACCGTAACTACGCAGCTATGCAGCTGTGGGGTAAAAATGGTAGGTAGGCCTACAATAGAGACAAAATCGTTCTCTTTTTAGGCATAAAAAAAAAGAAAGAAAAAAAAAAGTTAGTTTGGTGATTGATCTCTTTTATTCATAGTAGTGGCCATTTTTTGGAAAAAATTCATAGGAGGAAAAGTTCAATTTGTTTTGTACTCGATTTTGTATGCTTAATGAAGAACTTAGCAACGTTCTTTTAAGGTAGACTTTCCTATTTCATTTTTCTGATGATGCACTCGAGAATTCATTTTTCGCTAAAATCAACTATAAAGGATCAATACCTCGTCGCAGGGGAAACAAATCACACTTGTACGCCACCAGGCCAACATAAAAATAAAATTCGATAGGTTATTGTTATAGTTATAGTTACAGTTATAGTTATAGTTATAGTTATAGGTGCTTCATCCTACCATTCAAATCATCAATAAAATTAATCGAATCGATGAACGAAGATAAGCGAACGCGAATTCGTTTATTTTTGGAGAAATTTTTCGACTCGAAATTTAAATACTTAAGTTAATGTGGCTAAAATTAGGGCTGACGTCATCGAACGCAACTGAATTTTTGTTTTCACCCGTTTTCAGTCGAAAAATATAATTATATGTAGGTACGTACCTACCGATGGGCATATGCGGTCAAAACTGTAAAACTTCATGCATAATTATGAAAAAGGCATACCTCAACCTGTAGCGATACGAAAACGTATTTTAATATTGGTGGCAGCGGAGGGGTGGGGTGCGCAATGCCCTTCCTCACAGACCGGCCGAATGCGAGTCGAGTTACAAAGTGCACAAAATTCATTCGAGTAGACACCCAGAGGTACCTACCTAGTGTAAAGGATGGTAATAATGTTCGAACAAACGTCTCACCTCACAAATGTCCTCGTCGCGAAAGGCAACTTACGTACATTCAGCTACGCAGGTATCGCCGTGCGACATTCGCACGACAGCTTAAAGCGTAACGTCGTAGGAAGAAATGCATTTCCGACAAATGGAGTACGATATTCGCGATAACTTGGAGAAAATTCGCACGAAACTCGAGTCACTTTGATGAGCGGAAATGAGAGAGCATACACAGACCGAACAACTCTTGAGCTGCTATTACTTTGAGAATGCCGACTGCTAAGCACCGACGAGAAATGAGAAAATTACGAAGAAGAATAATAAGAGCGTGCGTGCATCCTCTTTCCACACGAGCCGAATCATATGCCATTCTATACAGCAGTGTTGCCATTCCAAAACAAATGTTGTCTCGTCTTTTCTTTTTTTTTCATTCCTATTTCGGTAGAAAATTAAAATAGGTTTCTTTCGTCCACACTGGGCAGACCGAGGACGGCGTACGTACGAGCGGATCCCGGAGGGTCCACACCTTGCCCTTGGCTACGAAGCAAAAAAAAAAAGGTCGACGTAAAAAAAATAAATGACAGTTTCGTGGTGTAAACGGTACCTAGGTGTCGAAGGGAAGATCGCGAAGATGCGGACCCCCCCCCCCACTCATCGAATCTGATTCGTCTCAATCGGAGACGGATCCAGGATGAAACTCTGTTCCCCAAGGTCGCATCTGGTAAGGAATAACGGGTGCGTGCGGCCTGCCAGCATGGATGCACGTTTAAACTTAAAGGCGAAATGTAGCCTAAGCGTACGAACCATTTCAACAAAATCTCAATTTTTCCGCTTTGTTTACGTCGAAAACTACCGATTTTTCGCTGAAAGGTGGCGTACCACTTCTTGGCGTATTTTTTTCTCACAAATAAAATGTTGGGACTCGACGTTAAAAATAAATTGCTATACCCAAACGGTGGCGACCCGCTTCTCTTTTCTGCCCAAATGAGGGTAAAACGTTTTAAAATCTGGGCCAAATGAAACCCACTGACACTCCTTTATAGGTACCAAATTTTGTTCATTTTGTCCAATTGTTGGGGACGTTACATCAGAATTTTGATTCTTTTTTCCCCTCGCCATTTTGGGAAACTTCAACACGGAAGGGGAGCATTTCTCAGCATTTTTCGCGACGAATTTTCGTTATTATCAACAAATTTAAACTAAAACGAATTCACTTTTAGCGGTCGAGATCGACTGTAGGGTTGTCAACCGCCCGGCAAAATGCTGAATTGTTTAGGCATTTTCGCAAAGGCGTACTGCCCGAAATTAAAAACGTCCAGCATAATATGGGAAAAAAAAGTTGAAAAATCGCATATTTCGTTTTGTTAGTTGCAAAGTTAGTATTTCATGACCATAGAAAAACGTACTTCCAAACACGATCTTAAATTATAATGCGGTAATTAACGGTTTAATGTTTTAATGAAAATTGTAGTAAAATGAACTATTTTTTATTTTTTTGCTCATCGGGGTGTCTAGCATTTGGAAAGCTCATAGTTGGCAACCTTAAAATCAAGACGTAATATTTTAAGAATTGTGTAATTTCATGAAGCTAAAAAGATAGAGGACGAGACACACAATGTCGTTTTTTCGATTCTAGTAGTAAATAAAAGTAATCTGATCACCGATTAGCCATAGGCTTTTGACATTTTTATATACCTACCCAGGTAGGTACTAATTTTTTTCATCAATTACAGAGCTAAGACTGGAATTGTAAACATGAGGGTTGGATATACTGGTCAGTATTATATCAAGAGTAAAACGAGCATTTGGCCTGATTTTTTTGAAGAGTAAAAGAATTTGTGAAAATGTCTGTTGTGTGTCTAGTACAAGTATAAAAAATGTATAGGGTGAGAAAAAGTATCAAAAGTTAGCCAGATGACATATTATTTTGTTTTTTGGAATGAAATTGTAATACTTAGAAGGCTAAACGTAATAAAATAAATTAGTTTTTTTATTTAGTATGAAAATATTTTGGAGAAACGTGTGTGACAGTGTGTTTCCAAAAATAAGGAACATTTTTTATATTAGAAATATGTGAAAAGAATGTAAATGTCTGAAAGTGATTCGAGTGAGATGGAGGCGTAAACGCTGTTTTTATTTTTATTTTTTATTTATTTTTCAACCCAAAAAATTGATCGTGTACAAGTTTTATGCTGGTCAACTTCTAAACTCCTCGTATATCGTAATACACATTCGATATTGCCAGGCCATCTAAACATTTTCAACGCGTTCTATTCCAGCATTATAAGCAATTCCAGTACAGGGCACAAAAACTTTTCTTGTCTGACGATACGTAACAGATCTGACCTTCTATTTTCTATAGGGTTTGAATTCCCTTTGATGTATAATGGCGCCATCTCTCTATGTCCACAAAGAGCAATTTCAAAGCCGATATTTGCAAAAATTGAATTTTATTCTAAAAAGCATTAACTTCTGAAACAAAAATCATCGGCTAAACTGATTCAACAGACCAACAGCATGTTTTCCGTTTTTATCTGGACACTGGCTTTTCCCTTTTTCAGTTCGCGCCGTTGCACAGTATATACCTACCACAAAAAAAAAATGGAGCCATTGGGATGTTGAAATACCCACACTCCCCGCACCGATCCACCTATGGTCTAAATCTTCCAACTACTTTCACCATAACTATGTTCATCTCGAACGGATTCTGTATGTGAATTAAATTCTGATTTAGGGGTGCTATTCTGTAAATATCTGTGTTATTCAAGTGAGGTACGCTCGTACGTTTAAAGAACTGCACCGATTCACAAAACCCGTTCTAAACGAACAAAGTTCATGTCGCTATTACAGTTCTCAACCATCTCACTACATCGTTATTTCTCCTCCTTCGTCACCACAATTGGCCAATTCCGGCAGAAAACTGACATCAAACATGACAGGGGAAAGGCTTTTTCCTCAGTAGATGTGCGAAAACCCTTATGGATAAATGAGATTTCGGCGAAGTACCTTCACCAGAAGAAAATTCAAATTTCATTGAACTTCATTTAGGACAATAATAAATTGAGAAATTTTACTCGGCTCCAGAACGACAGGTCAAAAATTGGATAAAAAGTACCTAACGATGGGTTTCGTTTAGGACCTGAATTTAAACGCTTGGATGATACAAATATTATTTTTTTTAATTAAAGAATATGGAGTTTTGAATTAGAAAATAGCCAAATAATTAATAACTAAGAGGAATTTTCTACGAGGATTGAGTCTCCCCGGCAAACAAATATAAAACTATCTTGGTATCTACGTAATGTATATTGACATTTCCATGTTTTTAATTTTAAACACGCAAAAGATAACTTACATAAACTCTTTATTTTTTAGATGACAACCAGGCCAAAAATTCAGGCTATAGCATAACAGTATATTTATAGCTGTACCTACCTACCTATTACAGTACTAATTAATTATATTTATAATTTACCTACTGCTAACATTAACACATACGCAATTTACCATGAAACACAGATGTCCCTACCTACCTTACTCATCTGAGGGTAGATTTATTTAACGAGTACCCGTAGCACAGCCTCCATAGTTAATCTGCAGCTATTTGAATGGAAGCTGAATTTTCCTAGAAATTTAATTACCCATACTTTGTAAGAGAGACAGTTGATTACTTTCAAACAAAAAAATTATTAAAGTACATCAGTAAAAATACTATCCGACACTCGATAACATACTCCTATAGGTTACATGCGGTTAAAATACAGCTAATTCACATCGCTACTAATTATATGTATGTACATGTAAATTAGTAGTGCTGCGGATAAAATATGGGCATTTATGAAAATCATTAACGCTTGTATTTTGTATAGTAGCGGTACATTAGTAGTAAAGTGTCCTGTGGGGACAATACTCGTATGAGGTAATAGGGGCCTGCACCCCTCGACGACAGTCGCTGCCCAAAGGCTGGCAATAATCGTCTTTATGACGTTAAACAAATTTACACTGGTGCGTTTGTATGTTCGTACCTGTACATACATACAGGTAAGATACATTGCACAGGCCGAGATCAATTACCTGATAAAGATCTCGGTGATGTCACGGCCCGGTACCAAACGCGCTGCGTCGTTTCTTATCACCTCAACAGAAACAAGAAACGACGTAACACATGACATAATTACGTACATATACGTATGCATGTGTATCTGTGTGCGTGTGCCAAATTCTGTATATAAACTCTCAGAACCGGCTCAAAAATCGCCAGTGTTTGCCGAGGATTTGGATCTCCCATACTTAATCGTATGAAGTGGCAGAACACGCAAATACTGTTGAAAACCTTCTAGTGTGAATATCTCTCACGACAAAGTATTCCACAGTGGTGACCCCGACGTGATTTTTTGGCTACGTCGTGGGTGTCTAGGTGCGTTGCCCTAATTCTAAAATTAGGCGCGGTGCGCTGGCGAGTTACTCGCTTGTGATACAAATTTTTTCACAGACCTAGACACCTTTGGCTGTCGAAGCAGAGGTCTGACTTTAAAAGTGGGAAATTAAACCCCCCCTTCCAAATATATTTGCTAGAAGGGAACCAAGAGAAGTAGACCTGGAGGAACAAAGTTGCCCTCATCTGCCAACTCCTCCAGCTTCAACCAGAGACTCTGAAGTCTTTGAGACCCCGGAGAAGCAAAAACAAACCTGGAGGCCAGAAGCCTTGCGTTTGGGAGCTGTCATCAACCCGAACAAGACAACAGCTCGCACTCTCAGAGGTGGTCGTCTTTTGAGTCAAGACTCCGACCCTTCGACCCCAGACCAACAACCGACGGAGTCTGGTGGAACCTTTGCCAGAAGTAACTCAAAAGAGAAACAGCAAATCACAATGCCTAACACCAACGTAAATGTAAATACGACGAACCCGACATCGAACCAGCCTGGAACAGGTGGAAGTGGTTAGCCACAGCTGACCTCCAAAGTGTTTGCACAGCTACTACAGCTGTTGCAGATACAGACTCTGCAGAACTCTGCGATCCAAAGGCGGAGGATTGAGATTCCGGAATTTTTGTCAAATGAGGTAGAACTCTGGTTGACTCTCCTCGAAGGTCGTTTCAAAATGGAAAACCTACAAAATGACTAGAAATATACGCACATTTGCAGCGGCATGCCCGCAGAAATAATACGCCGCATTCCGGATATCATGGAATGCCCTCCAGCGGAAGCAGACAAGTACAGTTGGTTCTGCAAGAAAATTTGAAATGTGTTTGGTAAGACCCAAAACCAGATAATAGATGATGTCATGGGTGGAATGAAGATGGGAGATGATAAACCCTCTATTTTTATGGCCAAATTAAGACAAAAGGCTGATAACATCGTATTGTCATCGGTCATTGGGAACCAGTTCTATAAACAACTGCCCCAACATGTTGTACAGTGTCTGGCAGCTGTGGGTACCATGGTAATCAACAATTCTGAGGACCTAGACTTTTTGGCAAAGAGTGCCGATAGTGCACTAGAACATTCGAGATCAACATCCTCAATTTGTGCAGTATCGACAGAGACCGGAGAACTAGCTCAGCTTAGAGCCCAAATAGCTCAGCTGACTAGCGGGTCAGAGTCCAACTCCCCCTAGAAGAACATCATCCCCCAAACCCCAGTCTCAGAATTGGGATGATAAATCCTGCTTTTTCCACAATAGATTTGGTGTGGAGGCCACCAAGTGCAATAACAGATGCCAATGGTGGGGAAAAACATTCAATAAGCCGTCAAACTAGAAAGAGGGGTCGTCTATGTGGCTACCTGTTCATCAAGGACAGGACAAACAGGAGACATTACCTTATTGACTCAGGTGCTGACTTGAGCATTTTGCCAGTAAGTAAAAACCAAAAGGCATTTCCGCTGAAATACTACCTCCAAACTGTGAATGGTCAAAACCTTCCAGCTTACAGAATAGAATCCAACAAAGTAAGCATCGGTTTGCGAAGAGACATGACGTGGTCCTTCACAATTGTGGACGTTCCAACTCCGATCCTGGGCGCAGATTTTCTCGCACACTACGGCCTGGTCATAGACCTCAAAAATGGAAAGATCATAGACAATACTACTGGTCTATGGGTGGAAGGCAATACGCTAGCGTACCAACTGGACACCAACATATCCAGCTGCACTAAAGTCGACGAACAATTCCTACGGATTCTGTCAGACTATCCTGGAGTCACTTAACCATCGATTCGCAGGCATCCGACCTATAAACATGACACCGTTCATTACATAGAAACTAAAGGACCACCTTACCATGCTAGAGCCCGCAAGTTACTGCCTGATAAACTCAAAGCAGCACGGGAATACTATGAACGCATAATAGGGGAAGGCATATGCTGCCCCTCGAAAAGCTCATGGAGTTCCCTGATCCACATGACCAAAAAAGCAAGTGGAGAGTGGCAAATCGTTGGAGACTACAAGGCCTTAAATGCCAAAACAGTTCCTGATCACTATCCAGTCCCAAACATAATGGACTTCAATGCGAATATGAAGGGTAAAACAATGTTCACAAAAATCAACATCAACTGGGCATTCCACCAAATTCCAATGGCTGAACAGGACATTCCAAAGACAGCGGTCATAACCCCCTTTGGTTTATTCGAATACCTTCGAATGCCGTTTGGACTCCGTAATTCTGCACAAACTTTCCAGAGATTCATCAATGGATTGTTTATGGATTTGCCGTTTGCTTAGGCATATTTGGATGACATATGCATTTGCTCAGAAGGTGGTGAGCAACAGCATGAGAAGAATGTAAGAGCCATCGTACAGCTTATACACGCTGCTGGACTTACCATCAATGTTGGAAAAAGTTTATACAAACAAACGAAAATTGACTTTCTCGGCTACCAAGTCTCGACCGAAGGCATTTCCCCTCTGAAGACCAAGGTAGAGCCCATATTGAAATTCCCGAAACCCTCAAACGTTGCAGAACTCAGACGCTTCTTGGGGATGGTGAATTTCTACAGACGTTGCATTAAAAATGCTGCAGCCAAACAAAGTAAGCTGTTTGCATTGATCAAAACAAATAAAAAGAAAGATAAGACTCCACTCGATTGGACAGAAGAAGCTGAAAAAGCCTTTGAAAATATAAAAAAAACACTGGCAAATGCAACTTTGCTCGCTCACCCAGACAAAAGTCTGCTGTTATGTGTCGCAACCGACGCATCCGACTTTGCTATTGGGGCAACACTATACCAAAAGGACAATGACAAGAAGTTACCACTCGTTTTCTTCTCCAGAAAGCTATCAAAAACTGAAAAGAATTACAGCACATATGACAGGGAGTTACTGGGAATATTTGCTGCGTTGAAGCATTTCAGGCACCAATTAGAGGGTAGATGTTTCACTGTGTATACAGATCATAAACCCCTAACTCATGCCTTCACGCAAAAGACAGAACCAGCTTCCCCGAGAAGAGCTCGACAATTGGACTACATAGGACAGTTGACTACGGACATCCAGTATATAAGTGGAGAACTCAACACTCCAGCTGATGCTCTTAGTAAGATCGAAGCCATCTTGGCACCATCTCAATTACCTTACACTGAAATAGCTAAAGAACAGTTCAGGGATGCAGAATTGCAAGAACTGTTGTCGAACGATGACACACTATCAAATTGAGACAACAGAAAATCCCTGGTACTAATGTTTTACTAACATACGACATTAGTACAGGCAAGAATAGGCCATTCCTGCCGACAAAGTATCGCAAATTGGCTTTCAGTAGTGTGCACAATCTATCGCACCCTGGACCAAAATGCACTGCTGGATTAGTAACATCAAGATTTGTTTAGCCCCAAATGAAGTCCAACTGCAACAAATGGGCTTGCAGTTGCCTGAACTGCCAAGAGTCTAAAGTAGGAAGACACACTCGTTCGCCCCTCAAATCTTTCAAACAAACGGAGCGGTTCAAAATGATACACATAGACTTTGTGGGTCCATTACCCCCATCCCAAGGACACATATACCTGTTGACGATGATCGATAGAGCAACTCGAAGCCCAGAGGCAGTTCCTCTCTACAAGATGACAGCTCCCACGGTAGCTGCCAGGTTTTACGACACCTGGATTGCCCGCTATGGCGTACCTGAAGTCACCATCACAGACCAGGGTTGTCAATTTGAAAGCTCGCTCTTTCAAGAGCTGTCTAAGAAGCTTGGTGCACAACATAATCACACCACAGCTTACCATCCTCAAACAAACGGCAAAGTTGAGCGATGGCACAGAGCTTTGAAAGCCTCCATCATGGCTTGCGATACCAAGAGATGGGTTGACATACTACCAACCATCCTCTTAGGCCTTCAATCTGCTCTTCAAATGGACACAGGTCACTCTGGGGTGCAGCTGGCGCCAGGCAAAGAGCTACACCTACCAGGGGACTTTTTCACCCACTCGAAAGAAATTAGCCCCAAAACGCTCGTCCAAAACATACGGACTGATGCTAACAGTTTTTTGAAACAGGCAGCTCGTCATGGCCAACCAAAGATTTATGTCTCCTAACACTTGGCCATAACATCTCTTGTGTTTGTCAGAGACAAAAAAATAAGATCTTCGTTGGAGAAACCATACGCCGGTCCTTATAAATTTGTATCACGAGATGATAAGAATTTCGTGATACTAATCGCAGGTGAAGAAAAAACAATTTCAATTGATAGATTGAAACCTGCGTACCTTATAAATGACGACAGAAAAATGCTCCAAAGAGCAACAAGGAAGACGACAGAAAGGAAAATAGAAGAAGAAAAACAGACTGCACAGTCCAAAATCACACAACCACAAAAAGTTGAGGACAAACCAGTTGAAAAAGGTGATAAATCACAAAAATCGACAGTAGAAAAAACAAAAACAAAGAAAACATTTAGGTTAAGTGATGAGATTGTTAAAATACACTACGATCCATCAGCCCCCTTATGCCCACAAAAAAGAGGCAGGCCCCTTGGCAGCAAAAAGCAAAAAAACCAGATTCCAACTCGAAAATCCGAGAGATTGGCAAGGAGAAATTAAAAATATTCACGAAAATTAATATTCGCTGCGAAATCTGCAAACCCACACAAAAATACGCGCGAGAATCTGGGAATAATTATAACAAAAGAAATTCTGCAGATAAGCAGAGAATAAATGCGTGCAAATAAAATACGACACGAATAAACAAATCCACGTGCGATACGGAAGAAAACATCGCAACGTGTTTCTATTGACAAACATTCAGATAACAAAATAGTCAATAGATCGTGACGTCACAAACGTAGAGTGCATTCCTTTGTGAGATACAAAATTTCAAAAAACACGAAAATTGAAACACACTTAACTCTGCTTGTACTTAACAGATTTTGACCGGAAAACTTTTCAGCAAAAGAATATTTGATGCACTATCACCTCCGAACATGTCTGAAATGAGATAATGACTTGGAATAAAGCTGCGATCGAAAAATATTCTTGCAACGTTTTTCACTCGCCTTTCTGCTGTTGACTATTTAACACGCCAAATTTTCTACCATTTTCTTTTTTCTTTATTTTCTGTCTTTCCTTCCTTATGTCGTCCCCAACTAACATGCCATTTTCAACCTCAGATTTCCAATTCGTAGTTCCACTTGTACATCAGCCTGTAAAGACTAAGGAACAGATGGAACGAGAAAAGGAAATCGATAGGATTGAAAATGAGTTGCTAATGGATACGACATCAGCTGCGGACATTGTTAAGATGATGTCTGCACCCCTTCCTGCCCTTATCTCACCACCGAAGTCGCCAGAGAAGACACCGAGAGTGGAAAGCCCACCCCCGGAGTCCTCAGCCCTGGCAACATTGGAAGTGAGGAGGCAACTTCCTGTGGAAGAGGTGCCAAAAATATGCCCTCCTCCCACCCTTAGTCTAGCCTACAAACCATCGGAGAATTCAAACGCCCGATGTTTAAACAGCCAAGACTTCCAAACCCCTCTGGTCCTTCAACATCCTACCGTTCCCATCTATACACTCGTCCGGCACATCAAAACCAAATGCCCAGACGTAGGGGCAACAAAGCCGGGAATCCTATCAGGCCAAATTTAACGCTCGTAAGTTATCTTACGAGTGTGTAGGCGTCGTGGTAGGATCAGCTCTGGCCAAATAGGAGAGGGACCAGCAACAGCAGTAAGACTCGATAAGTCCCCCCAGGCACGCGACTTATCATTTTCATGGTGCAAAAACTGGGGGGAGTAGCTGTGGGGACAATACTTGTATGAGGTAATAGGGGCTTGCACCCCTTGACAACAGTTGCCACTCAAAGGCTGGCAATAATCGTCTTTATGATGTTAAACAAATTTACACTGGTGTGTATGTATGTTTGTACCTGTACGTACGTACAAGTAAGATACATTGCACAGGCCGAGATCAATTACCTGATAACAATCTCGGTGATGTCACGGCCCAGTAGCAAACGCTCTGCGCATGACATAATTACGTACATGTACTTATGCATGTGTGTTTGTGTGCATGTGCCAAATTCTGTATATAAACTCTCAGAAACGGCTCAAAAATTGCCAGTGTTCGCCGAGGATTTCGCTCTCCCATACTTAATCGTATGAAGTGGCAGAACACGCAAATACTGTTGAAAACCTTCTAGTGTGAATATCTCTCACGACAAGGTATTCCACATGTCCCAAATTAAAAGTTATTATTAAAATAATTTAACATTGATTATCAGCAAAAATGGTGAGGTACAGCTATATTTATAGTAATGAAGACTCCTTAATTTTTCATCAGTTAGTACTTAGCAGTAAATTGTTTTCAGAAAACTCGTTGAAAATCTTTTAATTAAAATTTTCCCGAAACATTCTTTAAAAGCCTTTATTAATAAAAATGTCTGTTCTGCTTGGTGATGTAAAGTTCCAGTATACCTTTAGTTCCATGTGAGGAGTTCGAACACAAAAAGACAAAATATGTAGATACTTACATATTTTCTACAGACTATTTCAAAAAAACATATTTTCCTATTTTATTCGTAGATCTTATTAATTCACGATTACATGCTACTGAGATAGAAAAGAATCATAGAAAAATATAAATTTTATTGACATAGTACGATTCCACATTGTGGACAAAGAAGCAACAGCTCAAACATTTACAAACCCGTTTACTTCATTTTGAAAATCGTACCTCGTTCACTGTTATTTTTTATCAAAATTTCAGGCGGTGTTTTCTACCCTTCAATTTTTAGCTTTATCGTTGGTTCGGGCTTCAAGGGCGTCAAATAAGGAAAACGTTAGCCGGATATTTAAACACAAGCAGCTAACACTGCTAGCAAAAATAATACAATATATGGTGTTGGCTCGGGGAATCGAACCTGGGACCTACATATTTGCCAGCTAAAAGCGGTAAACTTAACCGCACGGCCATCTCACCGCCGACTATAACTGGCGAATGTATTTTATACTAGACAAGGTATGGCAGTTCCCACACACTCCCCTCCTAGAGAGACTCAACTTGAGTTGAATGACATTAGATGCTGTGGGAGGTTGGGTGGAATCAGAAACGCCTCTTATACCTATACCCACTACCTATACGGGTTCTATTTCCACTATATAGGGCGCCATCTATCGGCGACTCAAGTTAGGAAGGAGAGTTGTGAGTTCCACCATGCATCACTAGGGTGCGTGCATGTCCAGCACACGTCAAGGGTCACCAGATGTAGGTTTGGTCAGCTCGGGGAATCAAACCTGGGACCTACATATTTGCCAGCTTAAAGCGGTGAACTTAACCGCACGGCCATCTCACCGCCGACTATAACTGGCGAATGTATTTTATATTAGACAAGGTATGGCGGTTCCCACACATGGTAATTTTATTTATTTTTTTTTTACTATCAGAACCACCCACAAACGAAAAACACACAATCTGGGAGAACGTCTCATATACCGCCGGATATTTCTAATTCTAAAAATGATTACGTTGTCTATTGGAGTGAAGTATTATTTTCAAAACTTTAGATTCAAACTCGTGCATTTTTGAAATTGCCCAAAAGTATCAAGAATAAACCACGTCTTCATCGTAAGAAGTATAATAATTAAGGACGTACATCAATCATAAGCATAATAAGATAGAAAAAAGGAAAAATGCAAACATACATTAAGTTGTCACTGAACCGAAAATTTGAAGACGTTCGCGAAAACTTCGACAGTCCATCATCGTACGTACTCATCACACTTTATATGACTAGTTCAAAACAAAAAAAACCCAAATATAATTATTGAAAGATGAGGGTAAAAAATAGAAATAAACTTCATCAAGGTACAAAATGAAGATGCGTATAAAATAACTTACAACAAACGAAAGAAAATATAAAGAATCGGAGCAACATCAATCGGTGCTGAAAATTAGAAAAGGAACATTAAGCTACTCTGCAGGGAACAAAATTTTGAAAAGTGAATGAAAAATACTTTCGAATTAATATTTCTATTCGCATCAGACAGGAATATTAAAGCGAAAAAAAAAAAAAGTTGTTTAAAAGGTAGTTTTCTAGTTTCTATTATCGATGGCAGGATCCGCTGTATTTACAGAACGCGCAGTTCTTTGGACTTTTTTAATGTTTTTATTTTATCGAATCGATTTCATACACTAATGCAAGTTAGTCAGCGAAAGTGAACTGTCTGTCTGGGAACAGTAACGGCGCAATCAATGTCCACGTATACAGTCCCAAGCACATCCAGCTGGAGACCTGTTTCACCCACATCGAACCTCGGCTCAACGTAATTTCGCCCAACATCGCACTTTGATTCGGCCTACGAGACAAGTAAAGCACACCGTTGTAAGCCGATAGGTAGTGTGGAAAACACGAGTGGACAGAAGCCACGGCAATGTCCGATACTCACGAATACCAGTGGGTCAACGTCATCATGACGTAGAGGGTGGCACAGGCGAACATCACATGGAAGAAAGCCCACGAGTAGGCCACTTCCGCGTCTTCATTGTCCCACACTCGGTGCCCCTGCGTAGCCGACTCTCCGCCGTCCTCGCGAACATCAGATTCTGCAACAAGAGCGCCGCCATTCCGTTTAGTACATTTTATCGCGCGTGACAGCAACACGATACCAATTCGCGACTTGAAACTGAATTACCCGTTGCAGTGTCGTGGACCAGCATTCTGTCACTACCGACGAGCTTCGACGAACTGGACGCCGTTGATAGCGACGAGTACAGCACACAGGCCAGCCACAACGCTAATCCTATCATATTCTCAGAACTGAAGTGCACGTCCGTACCATCGTTGCTGAGAGAAACGCCACCTCTACATTTGCCATCTACTAACAGAATACACACATCGCATTGGAAAAGGGCGCTAGCGCCGTGCACGAAACGCGGGTAAATTTTCGAAACTAGTTTCATTTTGGTCATTAAATAAACGGCCTAAAATAAATTTAACGAAGAAAATAAAGTAAAAGTCAATCATGAAAGTACAATCATCCACACATTACACTCAGATTCGTGAGAATTTTGGGAAACATACTAATTATGGGAGGGGAGAAAAAAATCAAAATTCAACAAACTGAAAACGGCGAGTTAAAATCAGTGAGGGAGGAGGAGTATTAGACTTTTCATTACTCAAGTTAATTTTACTGCAAAGAGTTACTCGAGAAAGTCTACCTCATACAAACCTTTGATAAAATTTTCATTGAACAAATTGAGGGCAAAACTTATGTTTTCTTTAAATAATTTTCCATTTCACTTTTCCCAAAAAATGGACGCTGCTAAATTGAAAGAGTAAGATTTTTTTATGTGAAAAGTATGTGGTACACTTTTACGTCCGACGAAAATTTTAATACCTATAATTTTTCAAATGATGCCTAATTTTGCACTCTCAAGAGAGTTATTTTCCATATTGAATCATAGAATTTTCCTTTCAATTTCTCTCACCTCAACTCAAAGTGATTTTCCAAAATCAGTTTCCTAAACTGGGGGACAAAATATTTTCCAGATAACAAAAATATAAGCGACATCGAATCAAAATTATATCGTCAAATCTGCCTGAATACAAAAAAGTAATCGAGAAAATATCTTCGGTATGAAAATACTATATTGTGTGAAAAGTGCGTAAAGTGGGCTGTATTTTTACAGAGTGTGAAGAATTTGCAGACAAGCCGAAAGTGAGTGCTACAAACTTGACACTAGTTAAAATAGCCCACAAGCACTTGTCGCACATCATACTTTTTGCAACATATATAAAAAAAAAAGTATACAACAACTCCCCTTCCCAATGAAAAAAAACTCATAAAGGAAATAAATTTCGGAAATTATAACTAAAAAAATACAAAAATGGCAAGTTTTCCATTATTTTACGTTTTTTTGTTCGTTTATTTTCAAACAGCTAAGAATGATTAACAAATTATAAGGAAAATGCTTTCAAGTGAATTTTTTCTTCTTTCTAGCAGTACTAATCCCAGATTTCTAACTTAAACAGGGGCTGAGGAATCACTGAGTAAAAGAAGAGAGGTTTCTGGATTTAAAAAAAAAAGTTTCCATCAATTTGTGTTTTTTTCGTTCGTTCATTTTCAAAAGATGATTAAAAAATCAAACGAAAACTAAATTCAGATAAATTTTCTCCTCTTTTTAGAGATACCATTTCCAGCTCTCTAGCTTAGCAACTGAGGAGTCATTGAGGGAGAGAGGAGTAAGTTTATAGATTCCAAAAAACGGCAAATCTCCCATTAATTTGCGTTTTTTTGTTTATTTGTTATGAAATAGCTAAAGATAATTAGAAAATTATACGGAAATTGTTTAAATTTTATCCACTTTTAATCATTACAAACGTCAGCTCTCTAAATTAATTAGAGGGTGAGGAATAATTTGAGAAATTTTTTTGAAAATTGAAATGTTGTGTTTGATTGGAGTGGAAACTTGAGGAATAGTTTTTCACGAAATAACATAAATAATAATATCAAAATGCTTATATGTTCGAATATTTTACACCCTGTCGCGCAAGACTGAGATGCGCAACAGCGTGTAAAGTACTTTACACACTCTCACGTAAGATTTGGATTCGCGAGACATTGTAAAATTATCGTCTTCGTCTACTTCACAAGCTAAAAATTCGTTCGTTTACTTTCGCTATATATACATGTAAAACTCGTTCTTTCGTGCACGTGTTGCAAAAAAAAATTTGTATGCCTGAAATAATATCAAAATTGAATATTTTAATAGACATACAGGCAGTATAAGGATATCGAAATTTAAAAAGAAACTCGAGTCAATAGATATGGATTCAAATAGTCTTTTAAAAGCATCTTCTACACGATATCATTAGTAATGCGAAGGTAAAAGGCATCGGATATTGACAAGACGCACGCTTGTATTTTTAACTCGCACAACTACTTATTATTTTCCTTTTTTTTTTTTTTTTTTTGCAAAAAATTTGACTAATGACATTGATATGGCTTAATAAATACACATGATCAAACAGATTCAACTTCCATGTAATATACATTTTAACTGCCTTTACACTTTCAAATTTAAGGAGCACATCGCTGCAGTGGCGTAACCATGATTTTTCCGTAGAAAATTTTCATTTAGGTTTCTCGTATTCAAAAATTCCACCTACTAGTCTACCATTTCCTCTGCCTCATATTGTTCATCGATGCAGTGACAGGGTGGCTAAGCCACTCTAACATTCCAGAAAACTCAAAACTTTTAAAGTTAGTCGAGGAGGAAGAGTAAGCATAGAAAATATATCTCAAAATCGATTTGGCTTTTCTTTTTTTTTTTTTCACAGGTTGCTCTTTGAGTAACAATTTTAACCAAATAGCCAAACAGCAACTACAAAATGTTATTTTTTGCCGAGCAGAGTTTTAGAATTTTTTTTTTTTTTGTATTTTAAATATCAAAAGCTCTATGAAAAACCTACAAGTACAAATTTTTATGTCATCTTTCTGAAGTAAATGTGGAAAATAACAATCGAGTGAAAAGAAACTCTGAACTCAGAAGATATATTCACCATTTTTCTGTTAAATATTCTTCATATGTGCTGACACAGTATTATATATCAATTTAAAAATTGATCGAATAGGACAACATAAAATATTTCTGCCAAACAAATAAGTCGAAACTTTTAAAATTTTAGCGCAGCAAGCTCTACTACAGAAGTAGGTCTTCGAAGATCATTGACATTTTAAAATTCTACCGGAATAATTTCAGATGTCATGAAAATTTCTCGACTTTTTGGCGACAACCTATATCTGGCTCCCAGTTAAATTTCAGTTATACGGTTCACCTTAATAACATTTGCTAAAAATTAAAAAGAAACTAAAAGAGGTGAAACTCGTACATCGCCGTACCACCGAATCCCCGCCTCTTGGATATACCACGCCGTTGCTGAGTCAAACTCAAACCTTCACAAAAAATTATCTCCCATAATCGAGTAATGAAAACATACCAGGAGGACTGTTGGCCAACGCTGACCAAGTCAAATAGGTAACGTAAAGCGATACGACTGATGATTGCAATAGTCCAGATCGCGGTTGAGCTTCTTGTACGTTGGGCAGGATGGAAATACCGCTGGCAATAACGCTTAAGATAATGTTACTCGTAATGAAGAATTTATTCAGACCGCAGCCGTTGGTCTGAGGACATAATAACGTAAATGCGAATAAAATAAGAAATACAGCGATGAATGGTAAATTCCTACACCAGAATGCGTTACCATTGTGTACTTGGAGAACAAGAAAATGTAACCGATGATGGCGGCCGTGTACATTGCGAACATCGCGATGACTAAAGCTGCGTACCTACGATCAAATAACACTGAAAACTTTATCTCGAAAACGACAGAATGAACGTATTCGGTGCGTACCACTTTCTGGACTCCGTTTGTTCGTAATTCGAAACCCATTTCTCCGCCCACGAGTGCGCGAAATCGATAATTAAAACCAGCTGTACGAAAATGAACATGAAAGCACCGACCATACCCACGTACATCCACACGGTGCTAAATGATCCAGCTGGTATAAAGAAGGCGCCGACGACACCGAATATGACCAGCACGTACTTGATACCCCAAAATCTAGAAATGTAAATCAAAGAAAATTGCAGTCATGCACATGCTGTATCTTCATTTATTCATCTTCAGTCAATTCTAAATTACTTCAATAAGTCTTTCAAATATCTATCAATAATTAGTTGCTGAATGGCAAAATTCCCGAAAATGATTATTGAAATTATGAACCAAATGGTTGTGCCATAGTAGTTTCTCTCATTTTGCCATCCAAAACTAATCGCCGTTAGATGCGAAAGAAAAAACTAGGAAAATGAAAGAAGTTCTAGGATTCTAATCTTCCTAAAACAAAGAATTGAGAACGGATAATCATTTAAAAAAATATTTCTTCGAAAATAACAGGAACGAGAACTGACATCACAAATGGAGATTTTTCGCCATTACAGAGTATGGTAACATCTAGGATACTACTTTGAAGCGCTCTGATGATAATTTCCATGCAAATGATTACAGTTTTTGTTATTTTGAATCAAAATACAAGGTCAGTAAGGGGGAAAATAGTGTAACATTCAACTGACGACAAACACTTAACGAAACCTCGAATCAGAATAACACAAATGATTCGAAAATAATTCACTTTTGGGAACTATTTAAATCATCAATTAAGTCAAGTTTCAAGTTATAATGTCAACAGATTTGCTCAAAATAACAATTAATATAATTATGTAGAATCATTGTACCCGTTTTGAATAGGCGCACGAGCATCTTTCGAAGATCGCACACCAATCATTATAACTGACATTAAGATGAAGAACATTGTCAAAGCGAAACACAGACGATATACGGCCACATATCCGACTGCAACCTGGCAATCGTACGATGGAATCATTCGTCCAGGAAAATACGTGTCGTTGGCAGTGTGACAAAATGGTATCTGCAACGGCAATCAATCAGGACATACGCATACAAATGGGATCTATTTAATTCTTGAAAACCATAAAATAAGGGTGAATCATACGTACAGATTGTAAGAAACTCTTCAAGCCAGGGGCCAGCATTATACACGAGATGACAGTACCAACCAGCAACATTAAAGCGTACATAATTCTAGTTGAGGTGGAGTTACGACACGAAGGACATCCTGCACAGCATAATGAGCAAGCAGCACTGCCACAGCAGCATGCGAGCTGTAAAAATAAATTTCACGCAATATAATGACGTGATTAACACGCTGCAAAATGAGAAACCAATGAGACAATACCTGAGCTCCAGAACAGACTGCTAACACGGCACCCATATTCAATAAATATCACAAATATTTCGCTTTTATGCAGTGAAAGAAACGAAAGAATATGAATTCTCCAATTTATAATGTAGAGTACCCGACAAAATTGGCGAGGAAACGAAAACGCGAAAAACCCAAAGTGATCTTTGACCAGCTTCGATTAATTCACGAAGACACAAGCAGATAAGAACTAAAGAACAACTAACAAGACAACAAGAATACAATATATTATGTATTTATATATATCGATTATCGAATTAATTCTAAAATTATACTACTTCATACAAGAAGATAAGTCTAGATAATTAGTTAAACTCTTCATTGAACCTAAAAGATAATGTAATCTGGAGTAACATTTTAACAAGTTACAACAAAACTATTGTTTACAACGGATTCTGTGAATCCATTCGGAGAAATTTGGATATCAATTTTGGGGTACTACTCTGTGAATATATAGGTTGTTCAAGTAACTTACTTCCGTATTTTTACAGAATAGCACCCCAAAATCTAAATCCGATTCACAGAATCCATTTTAAACGAACCCAACGAGTCTTGATAGTCTTGTAGAATTTTAGTTACTTACTAAAGTACGAATTTTATTTTGTAAGTCAAGGAGACGTTTGAATTTATTTATTACTATGATTATGAATTCATGCATTTTGATTCGGATTCCGGTAATATGAAGGTAAGTTAATATTCTACTTTACATTTTGGTAAATTTTAATCGAATTCATTCTAACAGTTGAATAATTATTCGCGATATTTGTTTGTAAGTGGAACTTTAGAAGTGAACGTATACCTACCTAGGCTATATCACTTGTCTCAGACGCACCCATATTACGACATGATTCCTATACGTAAGCCAGAGAAGCGTGCACCTGGTCTGTCGGGTTTCATCGCATCCTTGTACAGAGACCCATTCAAATGGAGTATTGTAAAGAGTATTGGTATGACTATCGTTGGAATTTACTTGGCTCGCGAGTGTCGTGGACTAGAACTCTTGCCTTCTTGAAAACATATTTTTAGCTAAGTTCTCTTTGTTACCCAGCTGTAATTATTGTATCAGTAAGATGGTGTTTAGTGGTACTATTTTTTTTGTCATAAACTCATTTTCATCTACGAACTTAGTTACAATTCGTTTTATGTTAAATTCAGCTGCGACTCTGCCAGTTATCATCGTGCTCTGCTCGATAGAATTTGCAGAATCGTATTTTTGATGAACTGTTAGTTTTAATTTAAGACATCGATTATGAATGGAGACCATTCCATATCAGTGATTCTATCATTTTATCGAGTAATTTAAGTTTTCTTAAAAAAATAAAAAGTACCACACAGATTAACCGGAAACTTCTTTCTTCGGATCATAAAGGCAAAAATATGCGCAATAATTGCTTTAATTTTTGTATTCGTGTAAATTTCAAGTTTTCAATTACGCTATTATAATATATTTTTTATTCGATCTTCATTGGAAGATACGAAAATTCATCATAGCCTACTATTGTTTCTGCTTATTATTCAACGGGAAAATCATCATCAGATTTCATGTTAGGTATTTTTATCAGCAGAAACTATTAAATCAGTATCGAAAAATTTTCTATCTGTAAAATATTTCTTTTATCTGAGAAACATTTCATTACGTACCTACTGAAACCTTTATTTCATTGTCTGTTGCTCACATCGAAAGGAATGCTATATTACCAAGTTAAATATAAATAGTGGATAGGTACATAATATGAAAATTTCTCATCAAATTCATTAGCTATATTTTAATGCTATTCTGACCTGAAACGAGTCATCAATTCATCATTTTATTTTTAAGTTTCCAATAATTATGAAAGACCTTTTGCTGCCGTTAGTAGTATCTGGAGACGAAACTGAAATAATTTACGATTAATCATCAGAAACTATTTATGTTTAGGTTATTCTATGTATATTTTCATTTTAAATGAAAATGACATCAAACTCAAACCCATAGGAAATCCTAAAGATTGAAAATAACAAATAGCCAATTTCTCAAACAAGTTTTACTGAAAATAAGTATTCCGTCGCGTTTAGGTACTTAGACGATAGATAGGTAGATATATAAAATTATGAAGTGTCAAATCGCCTAAATGCTACAAGTCAATGGAGTGCATATGTCCCCTTTCCTAAATTTAGGCTGAACTTCAAGAATATGTTGATCACGCATTTGGCATCACATTTGGCGTAGGTGCATGCTGTACTGCTGCAAATATATATCTCCTGATAGAATTGCTACGCAGTAAAACGCATGGATAGTGAAAACAAGTAACTTATGTTTCCAGTTCGAACGCACTTAGTCATTCCTGTCTTGAGCAAATTAAAGAAGCCTCAGGAAGTAGATTGGGTCCAGGTCTCAATGGAATATTATTGTTGTTTATACATAGTTGTGATGTACCTAACTTACGTCGTGTTCTTCTTACATGACGGAATTAATGAAATACTAATTGATTTATTTAATCTGACGTGTTTATTTCACCTGTGTGGTATTTTGTTCTTGGAAGGTATGAAATTAATTGAATAATTAGAGGAAAAAATTTACTGTTCAAAAAAATTAAGTTTTTCCTAATAGACGAGAAAGAAAGGGAATTATTGTTTTCATTATTAATGTACTCAACTAATTTCTAAGATCGTTCAGAAATATTAACAAAGCTCTTTATGAGGGCTAGTTTATAATGTTTTTGTTTTTAACCAATGGTTATACGCACTCGGTGGTCACATTATGGGCGTGTGAAGTATGTGCCCCCTTAATTTTTTCTTTTTTTTTTCAATTTTATGAAAAACTAATGTTGAGTGCAGGCATAATAGTTTTAGATAATTTTGTTCGATCCATTATATAAAATAATAGAGCTTTTTTTTGTAACTGTATCACGCCACTCCTACCTGGTGGATTTGGCCAAAAGTTCAGATTTTAGTAAATGCTTATTCCTAGGAGCCTTTTGCCAATTTCCATCTTGAAAGGTCCACCCCGAAAGCTGTAATTAAACTCTGAAGTTTCCATGTTGGTATAACTGAAGTGAACCATCTATTGTACAAAATGATAAAAGTTTCGTTTTTGCTTCAAAAAGTTTCTTTTTCAGGTTATTTTGGAAAGTGTGGTTCTGAAAGCCTCTACCATGAAAGTTGTATCAGCTTGTCAGCTCAAAAGTTTCAGTGATTGCACATATGAAAGAACCAGAGTTTTTCATATTTGCTGAGAAAAGTTTCATTTTCACAGTATTTTGGGAATTTTGGTTTTGAAAGCTCTACTGTGAAAGATATAATTAGACTCAAAAATTTTTATTGCATCACATATGAAAGAATTTAGGTTTCACTTAGATTTATGACCCTTTAGACTCAATTTGCCCATGCAAAAGAGACAGACCATTGGGAAAATTGTAACTCTGAACATCTAGCATGGAGCAAATAATAAACATACACTTAGAAATTAATATTCGGTATAAGAAAGCAATCCCACTAAAAATGATGAAAACAGATTCTCGAAAGATTAAATTCCAATCAGATTGTCAAACAAAATGAATAACAATAAGAGATAAGCAGACAAAAGCACGTGCCTTTGTGATCAAAACATTGCAACGTGTTCTTGTTGTTAAATGCAACGAACAACAAAATCCAAACAATATGACGTCAATACACCTGTAATAATTATTTTTATGAGATTGAAAAATTCACATTTCAAACTTCCTTTTGGTATAACTTTGCTGAAAATTAACAGAATTTATCTGGAAAACTTTCATTATTATGAGAATATTTATCACTATCCCCTCCACAAATGGAAAATGTTTATATAAGGCGATGAACTAACACTGTGATTGATCAGAAATCTCGTAGCGACTTCATTCACTTTTCTACTGTTGTCAAGACTTAGACTGAATTTCTTTCGTGCCTTTTCTTGTATTTTCGTCTTCATTTTTTTGTGCAAATATTTTTTTGTGTGCGTACTAATTTTTCTAACTGTGGAATACCATTTGCCCTTGATTCTTAAAATGTCATCTGCAAACAATTTGTCCACCAATTCAGAAAATAAAGCTGAAGCCTTAGAAGTTATTGACAATATGAAACATCAATGTCATTTGGAATACAAGCAGGAGTTAGCTAGAATTGAGGATGAATTATTAATGGACACGACTTCCATAAATGATGTGATAACACCATGTTATCTCCATTACCTCCCCTAGTCTCTCCTCCCAAAATACCAGAGAAGAACTGTACTGGTAAAATGTGTTGCTAAGTTTTCTAATACACACCAATAATTTGAACATTGTATTTCTTTTTGTCAATCAACAAAATAGTCCTTCTGGCCTGATTAATTATTTTCACAGGCATTTTTAAGTAATATGTTCGTTTTCTAAATGTGTAGTATGCAAAAATTCGGAAGTGAATTTATGTAGTTATTTGGTGTCCGCCATTCAACAAAATCCATCTCTGTTGTACCTGGAATTTTTCTGAAAATTTCTCTTTTCTCATGATTAACGTAAATTCAGTGCTTTAAAGTAAATTAATTCACAAACTTCGTTAATTTTTGTAATTTTGCTCCCCTCATATAACGTCTTCCAAAAAAAATTGAGCAGCTTCTCCGAGAGAGGAGACTAATTACACGTAGCATCGAAAAAGCCATGGAATACTTGGAAGAGTACATCAACGACTCCAATAGTCATGCAATTGAGTCCCTCCTGACCCAATCCAAACATGAGAAGAATACCTTTGATAATTTACAGTCCCAACTTGTCAGCAACTTTTCATCAGATAAACCAGAGGAAGTGATGAAATTTGAAGATGAGCTATTCAAGCATTCTGACGAGGTAAAATTAACACATTTAAAAATTGTTTCCACCGCGAACGCTGCTCTTGAAAACCTAAACCCATCTAAAGTCACAAGCAGAAAGTCTTTGAACACAGTTTCCAATGACACTCATCCAAGCCAACCCAATGTGTCATTCCCAAAAATAAACCTTCCTACCTTCGATGGAACATTAACCAAGTTCAATGACTTCAAAGCCTTGTTTGAAAATATGGTACACGATGATCAAGTACTTACCGAGGTTTGTAAATTTTATTACCTAAAAAGCTGCCTGGTAGGTGAAGCTGCTAATGTGTTACGTGGTATTACAATCACATCCCAAGGATACCAATTAGCCTGGAATAAAGTACTCAACCAATACGATAACCAGTGTGCCATTATTAAAGCCCATTGCTATGAGTTATTTTTTGCCGAGAAGATTAAAAGTGAAAGTGGTCTTCATAACCTATTAAATACAATTGATTCCACAATTGCTGGGTTGAAAGTTTGTGGTGCACCAGTTGATCAGTGGTCCATACCACTTGTGTTCCTTGTTTCTACCAAAATCGACGATGTTACCAAACATGATTGGGAAAACACCCACCTCGATTCAAAAGACTTTCCAACCTGGGAAAATTTTCGTAAATTTGACAGCTTGAGAAGCAGCAATCCACCTCAACTTTACCACTAATGAAACCAGTGCCACCCAAAAAACCAGCCCCATCTTCGTTTGCCACCATAAAAATCAACTGTTATGCTTGTCCTGGTCAACATTTACTTGTTGAGTGTTCCACATTTTTAAAGAAAAACCCCCAAGAAAGGTTCGAGATAATCAAAAAGCATCGACTTTGTTTCAACTGCTTCAACCACAACCACTCATCCTTGAACTGCCCCAAGAAAACCAGTTGCAAAGTGTGTCACAAAAAGCACCACACCATGCTCCATCTTGATCGTGCTGAAGGTGATGTTACCAGTGTAGTTGCCAAACCTGTATCAGTAGTCTCAAATTCTAACTCAACATCTGCTGAACAAAACAAGTGTGTTGTAACCAAATCCGCTAATTCTTGTGCTCGTGTTGGCCAAAAGCCAAAAACAATCCTGTTACCTTCTGCAGTGGCCAAGTTTGTTTGTGGTAATGTTCAAGGCTATGCTTGAATTCTCCTTGATATTTGCTCCCAAGTCACCATGGTGTCACAGTCCTTTGTTACAAGTGACCAGTTACCAACAACCACATCCGAGGGGATTTCCAGTTTGAAAGGCGTTGGAGCCGAGCCAATTACGACCAATCGTCTCTGCGCAATGACCTTAGTGTCAAGACATACCAACTTCCAAATTGACATTGAAGGTGAAGTAGTTCCTACATCATCCATAACTTACCAAGTCCACAACCTGTCCATGGAAGCTGAATTTGAGAGTTACCATAATTTGCCGATGGCTGATCCTACCTTTGAGAGAACTCTCGTGGCCATTCACACCGTTGACATCATAGTAGGTGCAGAATATTTTGAGCAAATTGTTCATAACTACTCGCGACAGGTCAATAATGTAACCTTAAGAAAAACTGGCTTTGGTTGGACCCTGTATGGTCAAGTTAATTCCCTAAAAACCAACCAGTCCTACTCCTACTGCGTCACAACCGATATCAATACCCAGTTGAAAAAGTTTTGGGAAACTGAAGAGGTTGTTGCTCCAAAACACAAGTCAAGTGAAGCCGAACAATGTAACCGAAATTTTGAAGAGACCTTCTCCAGAGATGCTATTGGACGATATATTGTTCGATTGCCATTCCGTAACTGCAAAAACCAAATTACCAAAAATTATTTTCTTGCAAGAAACACTCTCCTTCGTCTTGA
Source organism: Ericerus pela (assembly GCA_011428145.1). Lineage (NCBI taxonomy): Eukaryota > Metazoa > Arthropoda > Insecta > Hemiptera > Coccidae > Ericerus > Ericerus pela. Next base: position 522,722 of record WOFM01000095.1, read on the forward strand.
ACAGCGCCTGGATTCAACTACCCGAGCAATGTATACTGAATTTATGCACGACTACGAAGAAAAAGGTCACAAAAGCCGTATACCCACAAGTGACTTTGGTAATGGCCAGTATTACATACCCCACCAATACGTACTTTGTATGTCCAGGGAAACAACAAAGTTACGAGTTGTGTTTAATGCTTCTGCCCATGACAAAGCAGGAATTTCATTAAACAATGCCCTTATGGTTGGTCCTCGCTTGCAACCTGATTTGATGGACATCTTAATCTGTTTTTGCCAACATCAAATCGCCATCAGTGCAGACATAGAACAAATGTACCGCCAAGTATCAATCCATCAGGATGATCGTCTGTGGCAACGCATTTTGTGGAGAGACTCACCAGAGTTGTCAATCCAAGAATTCCAGTTAAATACAGTTACTTATGGCACAAGTCCTGCTTCCTTTTTGGCTACCAAATGTTTAGAAAAAATAAGCAAAGAGTTACAGGATAACCACGAGGCAGCAACCATCATCAACCAAGACTTTTATATGGATGATTTGGTGTCCGGTAGCCATGATGTTGAAACTGCCATCCGACTTCAACGTGCAGTCCATGATGCACTACAAGCTGCCAAATACCCACTGTGCAAATACTGGTCCAATTCAGCTGAGTTTATGTCCAAAATTCCAAGGGAGCTCCATAGTAAATTGCAGTCATTAAACTTCCAAACACCATGTACTGCGTGTGTTCTTGGTTTGCAGTGGGACACCTCTAGTGATACATTCCAAATCAACTTCACCAGCTCCGAACTCTCTTCAACTTCCACAATGACTATGCAAGATGTTGCATCCAATCTAGCCAAGGTATTCGACCCATTAGGAATCATAGCACCAATAACAGTTAAAGCCAAAGTAATTCTTCAAGACCTTTGGCGAGAACAGTTGAAATGGAACCAAGAGGTACCCTCAAGGTTGAGAACCAAATTTGAAAAATACTGTGCAGATCTGGCCAATCTGCATCTATTCCAGATTCCAAGGTGTTACTTTCCAAATACACCATGCTGTACAATGCAACTTGTGGGTGTGTGTATGAGTGTACACGACACCACACAAATACCAAATCTGGTCGGTTGCGTGTTATACGTCGATGTATGAGTGCGGGCCGAGCCCAGTAAATAATTAAGCTGCACAGACGAAATGTACAGCCGTGAGCACAAAAAGGTAGTTTGTGGGTTTTACCCCACTGGCCCGCTAGGTGGTCGACGAGTGTGTAGTACACACTCGTTCGTCATCGACCACCCATTGCCACACCACTCTCCTCCTAGTAAGTTTCCGAGGAAACTTACAGTGACCTATGACGCCAGTCAAGTGTGGCGCAGCGTTTGCTACTATGCTCACGGATGTCGTTCACATAGTAGGGTCGCCAGGTCTCTTCGGTTTGGACTTACCGAAGTTTGCCGGGAGTGTGGGTCGGGAAGGACGTGTTCGGGGTGCTCGAGGCTGTGGAGAAGGGTGCACTCGAGTTTGGGGTCTCATGAGCAGAGTCTGGGGACGAGACGTGGGAATGCTCATGAGGGGTGGCGGGTAGGTAACTGGTGACGCCATTAAAGGCGACATAACCCTGGCCAGAGGATAAGCCGATGCCGCAAGTTGTAGATGCGGGGGTATGGGAATTCCGGGTGGAGGCATTACAACTTGGGGGAGAGGCATCGGGGTTGTCGCTAGGGCGAGCGACAGGGCATTGTGTGCTGCGAGCACGGTGGCGGTAAATTGCTCCCACGGCTGCAGTGATTGATTCTGCGATACAGGAGGAACCACCGATTGCAGTACAGGGAGCTGTACCACAGACAGGGTGGGCTCCTGTATGGAAGCCGGTAGTGGAGCAGGGGTTTGGGACTGGGTTTTGCCACGTCTTTTGTCCCGTTTGAGTTCCATGTAGGATAAACTGCGAGCGCGAGCTTCACGCCGGGTGCAGCCACCTGCCTTACGATTCAAACGGGGACGCTTCGCCAGTTTGTCAACAGCCGGGGGACTCTTACCACAAGAGGTGGACGGCTGGGACTCGGGGACTTTCTCCGGCAAAGGTGTTGCCATTAAGTCGATAACTCAGTTGTTATCGACGGCAGCACTTTCTGTTGGTTCAACCTCTTCACGTACTGGTGAGAGTACGCGTTGAGGGACCGACGTGGGGGTTGGCGGGAGATGAACGGTTGGGGTCGGAGTCGGGTCAATGTCCATCGCTGTCTCTTCCAAGGCAGTCGGTGCGACCGAAGGGCGAAGTAACGGCGACTTGCCTTTGGGGACTGACGATGCCGTTTGTGAGGCTACTGGTGCCTCTGCGACTTTGGAAGTTGACAGTTGGGGGGACTGCTTTGTTGCTGCAGACGGACGTTTAAAACCACTGGTACGCAACGTAGCAGTCGCTTGCGCTCGGCGCTTCCGAAGAGGAAGCGGTTCAATCTGTTGAACCGTCTTGAGCGGTGGGAATTCACCAGAGGGGAGGCCTGCCAAGGAAGACGGTTGAGGACCGGGCGAAGGTCTCTTAGATTGAATGCGCTGTTCGACTTCAGCGAACGTGCGGGTGTCAATCCACGCATTGCTTAATTGTACAGCGGTCCGAGCGTGAGGTGGCATCTCCAACGAGTATGCGGTCTTCCTGGGGAGCGGGACAAAGACTCGAGAATGAGAGCTACGGACTACGCCACTGTGTACGAGCTTGGAGCCCCGGGCCACCACTCCAGGAGCAGGCTGGTACTGTCGAAGTGGCACACCTCGACCCCTGGCAGCTGATTCCACCCTCTGCCTCAGCGTCAATCGCCGTTGCGGTACTCGAGAAGGAGTACAGCGTGTATCCTCTTGTGCAGGTCCAACAGAGGTAAGCATCACGGATGACGCCAATACTTGATCGGACGTAGAGGATGCAGGCGATGTCTGCTTCACCGGTGGAAAGGTGGCAGTAGCCGTGGAGGAAGGAGACGGGTCAACGTCAGCTGGTGATGTCGGGGAAGAAAAGGTGGGAGAGGGGGAGCAATGGTCGTCTACACAAGGAGACGACGGTGCATCGCCGTTACCGCCCTCTGTTGGTGGGGGTGTAGCCCTTAAAAGGGCTGTTTCTTCATCTTCGGAAAGAACTGGAATGCTGGGAGAAAGGCGCTCTTGGGACATTTCACCAGTCTATTACGCTCCGTGAAATATTATTAAAAGCGCCTGTTGTGTAGCATTTGATGAAGAGTATATAACAGCCAAGCATGTCAAGAGAAGAGTGAGTGTCTAGAACACGAATTTCACTCGTTTTCTTGACCATAACCGCCGTTTATTTTCGTCTCGTAAACACAAACAAAGGTGCGGTTGCGGCAGCTGTTGTTGCACATTATTATTACGAGTTCGTTATGTAGGCGGGGCCTGTTCGTCTTCCGAGGAGGAAGACGCGTCGTATTTATGCGACTGGGTGGCGCCACGAAACAATTTTCGTAATGCGTCGTCGTCTACAACACTTGACTTGTCGTCAGTTGCGTGAGCCGACTCGGACGAGTGCGGGAAAGGAAAGGGGATCGCAATCGGTTTGTCGTCGAGCATAGCGTCAGCTGTTTGACTAGAAGACTGACCGATGGGGTGCGATTGGGTATTTTCCTTCGATAACGCTTCGGGAGGTGATTCTTTATTTTGATCGTGTGTAATTACGATTGGGGAAGAATAGAGCGTGTCGTCTATGTGTGAAGACGACGTTGAAGGTTGGGGTGAGGCATTCGGGGGTGAGTCGTTGTTTTTATGTAAGACGACCTCAGATGACAAGTCAACTGTCGGTCCCGAAGGATCATCGACGGAAGTTGAGTCATCTGGGTTGGCTTCTATGTCTGTGTAGACATAGGCCGACTTTAGGCGATCGATTGATACGCGTGTGTGTCGTCCTTGTATGTCGATCTCGAACCATTTATCCGTACGGTTGAGGACTTTGTACGGTCCAGAGTACGGTGGGTCGAGTGCCTTACGAGGTGTATCGACGTGTAGCCATACGTTTTGGGCTGATTTCAGATCAGCGGGGACATATGAGGGGGAGTCGCCATGGTTGCGGGTGATTTGAGTGAACGCATTCGCACTTTCACGAATGTGTTGTGGAAGGTTAGTGCCGTCGATGTGAGTGACGACACTTGGTGGGCTGTCTTCAAAGAAATCAGCTGGGAAACGGAGCTCTTCACCATAAAGGAGTTGGGCTGGGGATACGCCGAGGTCGGAGATGACCGTCGAGCGTAGGCCGAGAAGAATGAGAGGCAAATCGGCTGCCCATTCTCCACGCGAGTCTTTGGAGTTCTCGCGGGCCATGATGGTGGCTTTGAGAGTTCGATGCCAGCGCTCTATTTTGCCGTTTGATTGGGGATGATACGCCGTAGTTGAGATTTTGTGTATTCCCAACTGGCGCGCAACCGAGTTGAATAAAGCGCTTTCGAACTGGCATCCCTGGTCCGTTGTTATGGTTTCGGGGATGCCGAAAGAGGACACCCAGTGTTGGATGAACAGTGTTGCCACTCGATCCGCGGAAATATCCGTTGTCATGATGGCGTGAGGCCATCGTGTGGCGCGGTCAATCATTGTCAGACAATGACAAGGACCGCTAACCGTCGGCAACGGACCCACGATATCAATGTGCACATGCTTTAAGCAATTGGTAGGGCAGAAAGCTTGGAGAGGGGCTTTAGTGTGTCTACCGATTTTGGCTTGTTGGCATGCGGTGCACTCTTTCGACCAACGTAGGCAGTCAGATCGTAGGCCAGGCCAAATGAATCGATTAGCGATCAGACGGGCAGTTGTCCGGCCGCTTGGGTGCGAGAGCCCATGAATTGAATTGAAGATGGTTCTCCGATATTTGGCGGGTACGAAGGGTCGTTTTTTCCCCGTGGACGTGTTGCACGTTAAAAGTAACGTGTGTCCGGGTACTCTGAATGATTCGAGAAGGAGGGCAGAGTTGGGGTCTGCAAGGTATTGTGCGAGTTGAGGGTCGTGTTGTTGACAAAGGGCCATTTCATTTTAATGGCACAACACAGGGAGAGGTAATGGCGGAGATTGATATACGTGACAAACAATCTGCGGCTATGTTGTCCTCTCCTTTGATGTAGCGAATATCCGTTGTGAACTGCGAGATATACTCTAGTTGATTTTGCTGGCGTGGTGAAGCTTTCTCACACGCCTGAAACAGGGCAGTTGTGAGGGGCTTGTGGTCCGTATAGACGGAGAAAACACGCCCTTCGACCAGGTTACGGAAGTGCTTCACCGCTGCAAAAACAGCGAGTAATTCGCGGTCGTATGTCGAATATCGGCGTTCGGTGTCAGATAATTTGCGGGAGAAAAATGCAAAAGGCTCTAGCAATCTGGCACCGTGTTGATAGAGGGTAGCCCCTATCGCGTGGTTAGACACGTCAGTTGCCAAGACGAATTGTTTGGACTCGTCAGGATGCGCCAAAAGAGCAGCATTTGCTAACGCCTGCTTTAGGTCGCGGAAGGCGGTTTCGGCAGTATCAGTCCAAATTATCGGGGTTTTGTCACGTTTTTTGTTGGAGTGGATAAGCGCGAAGAGTTTACTCTGAATGTGAGCGCAATGTTTAATTGTACGCCGGTAGAAATCCACCATTCTGAGAAAGCGCCTAAGGTCATGAACGGTTTTGGGAAGTGGGAAATCGAGTACAGCTTGGACACGTTCGGGGGTAGGTTTGATACCTGAGCTGTTGACTCGATGGCCAAGAAAGGTGAGCTCTTCACGTTCATGTTCGGACTTGATACCGTTGACAGTGAGGCCAGCGTTGTAGATACGCCGTATGACCTTGGTAACACGTTCTTCAAGCTCATCGGGGTTGGAGGCGGTAATGAGGATGTCATCAATGTATGCGTAAGCGTAGTCGATGTCTCGCAACAATCCATCAATGTACCGTTGGAAGGTTTGGGCGGCGTTTTGAAGTCCGAAGGGCATATAGGGAAATTCGTAGAGACCGAAGGGGGTTATGACGGCTGTTTTAGGGATGTGTTCTTCGGTCATCGGGACTTGGTTAAACGCCCGCACGAGATCTAATTTGGTGAATAATTTGGCACCAGCTAGTCTGGCGTGGAACAGGGTACTTGTCGGGGATAGTTTGTGCGTTGAGTGCTCTGTAGTCACCAAGCATGCGCCATGTTTTGTCGGGCTTCATGTGCATATGCAAGGGGGATGACCAGGCACTTTTGGAGGGTCGGCAATCACCACGTTCGAGCATAGTTTGGAAGGAAAGGCGGGCTGCCTTTAGCTTCTCGGGATGTAGATGACAGGCACGGCAAAACACAGGTCGACCTACAGTTTCAATATCGTGGGTGACTTCGGTAGGGGAAATCCTCGGGCGTAAGCCTTCTTTACCGGTTACACCGGGAAATTTGTCGAGGATTTTTCGGAATCGACTATTTGAGTGGGCGATGGTAAGGCAAATCTCCGGGGGATAGTCGATGGGGCGAGGTTTACCTACTACGGCAAGTCCTGTGGTCTTATCAAGGAGGTGCCCTTCGCTGACATCGGGAAGCAGTTGGTAATGGCTAAGGAAGTCTGCTCCGATGATGGGATCAGCGATATTGGCGATGATGAAGGCCCACTTGAATTCGCGGCGAAGGCCAAAATCTACCTGCACCAGCTTAACTCCGTAAGTACTAATTGGAGTTTGGTTCGCAGCGTAGATTTGGAGCTTAGCGTTGCATTTCCGGTCTTCAGCGGTTGGAGGTATAGCCGATATCTCCGCGCTGGTGTCGACCAGGAAGTGATGCTCACTAAGCAGATCTTCCACGAATAGACGGACTGAGTTGAAAACGAGTGGGAGTGCCATCTTGACTGACTCATTTACTCGTTTCCCAAACGAGTAGGGGATTTGGAATCGCGGCGGTCGCGATTTTGGGGTTTGTCCCACCATGAACTTGGAGGGTTAGAGCAGTTGCGTGATTTCCTCCCGAACTGTTGGTGATACCAACAGTAGCCATTGCGGGAACAGGAGGGAGAGCGGGTATTTACCGGTCTCTTACCATCGATGACTCGTAGCGTCGTCCGTGGTTTCGAACGACCGGAGCTAGAGTCACGAGAGCGCGATCTGTCTCTGGACCTGGCATCGCGTGAACGCGAATGCCTATGTTCGGGAAACAGGGCAGGGTCTTTTGGGGGGTTGACAGAACTCACCTGTTTTCCAGCCAAGAGCTGTTGAAGCAGCTGGGTAATGGTAGCTAGTTCCGAGGAATTAGCCGTTGGTGTTGTCGACAGGGGTGCCACGGGAGTTGCGATAACGGAGATGGTGCTGGTCGCAGGGGATGTCGACGGAAAGGTTTGCTCGAGAGCTATTGCCTCATCAGCTTCGAGCGCTGCCTGTCGAGAGGTTGCGGGCTTTGTCATGGCCAATGTTTGGCGGATATTGACCGGGAGGGATTGGAAAAGAAGGTTAGGGAGAACATCGTCATTTACTCTTCCTTTGTTTAGGGTAACGAGGCGGCGATGGTACACCGAGGGCCTCTCGGAAGGTTGACAATGGGTGTTTTCCAACAGAGTTATAATTTGGGTGTAGGAGGAAGGGGAAAATTCCTGTTGGATTTGATTTCGGAGGTTCGACCAAGTGTGCAGCGAGTCATCGGAACTGTAGAGTAGTTCTGACACAGCATTGGCTACCTGGGTCGGCAAGTGGCCGGAGATCGCCAGGTAGAGCTGAGACTCCCTGGTATTGCCACTGGTGCGAGCAAGATTCTCGATCTGCTGCAGCCAGAGACGCACATTCTCAGCGTTGAACGGAGGAAGGCCTGTTAGTAACCGTGGTGGATGGGCTTGTAAGGAGGGCGAGACGGTAGTCGCGGCGGAATTTGCTTCCTGCCGGTGCAATTGCCGATTGAGGATGGGGGACAGCCTCAGCGTGGAACTGTCAACTGGCTGGTGCTGGTTGACCGGAAGTTCCTCACCCGGGAGGTAGTTGTCGAGGAACGGGCCGAAATTTACAAGCGTGGACGACTGCGGGATCGCCAAGTTCGTCGGTACAGTCGACGAACGCATGCTGACATGTGGCGTTGAGTGGATGGCAGATGTGGGGTTGGGCTGGTTCTCCGTCCTCCTTGGAGGATTGCTGACTGTGGCCTTCGCAGGCGTCAGTGGGAGAACCAGGTTGTCGAGGGACGACGGGGTTAGTTTGGAGGCCATGGTGGTAATTGAAAAAGGAGGCTAAGTTTACACTTTCCTCGTTGGCAGCTGATTGCCGACTGTTTGCTTCTCTTTGGGATGGCTGGTCGGTACTTGCGTACTGACGTCGAACCTGGGAAGAGGGGAGGGAAAAGTGAAAAAATAGGGAGATGGAAAAGGAAGGAGAAGGAGAACCTTCTCTGTCAGCAGTCGAGTGCCGACTGATTTTTATGGACGTTGGTCGGTACTTAAGTACCAACGAGCAACGAGGGAAAGGGAAGGAGAAGGAGAACCTTCTCCATCGGCTAACGAGAGCCGACTGAATTCCTTCTTCGGTTGTTGGCGGGTATGCCAACGTTTGAAGAAGGGGCGTGGTTTAGCCAATCAGCTGTTGAAAGCTGATTGGTTGTTGTTTCCAAGCAATTTGGAAACAGTGGGGAAGGAGGTGACGGTTCCTTCCCTGTTGACGGTGAAACATCAACAACAAAAATATATACTTAGGTCAGAGGTCACCACTTGTGGGTGTGTGTATGAGTGTACACGACACCACACAAATACCAAATCTGGTCGGTTGCGTGTTATACGTCGATGTATGAGTGCGGGCCGAGCCCAGTAAATAATTAAGCTGCACAGACGAAATGTACAGCCATGAGCACAAAAAGGTAGTTTGTGGGTTTTACCCCACTGGCCCGCTAGGTGGTCGACGAGTGTGTAGTACACACTCGTTCGTCATCGACCACCCGTCGCCACACAACTTATTGGGTTTTGTGATGCAAGTAAACAAGCATGTGCAGCAGTAGTCTACTTACGATGTTCCGAGTCACCTGGTGCAAAATGCTCTATTGTGTGTGCCAAAACCAAAATTGCACCCATTAAAGAGTTAACAATACCAAAACTTGAGCTCCAAGCTGCTGTGTTGTTGGCAGAATTAATCACTCGAGTCCAGAAAGAATTACAAATTGCTGAAATTTATTGTTTTTCCGATGCCCAAGTTGTCCTTGCTTGGCTACATAACCCTCACCAGAAGTTACCTGTTTTTGTGAAAAACCGAGTTGAAAAAATTATTAATCTCATCCCCACAAGTCAATGGCGCTATGTTGAAACTGCTCACAACCCAACTGACTTGGCCACCAGAACAAAAATCTCCGTTGAATCCTTCATTGCCAATAAAGTCTGGGTTCAAGGTCTTGAGTTCCTGTCCAAAGTAAGCTACAATTTCCCATCCAACATTGATTTTGAAATTACCAAGCCTGAAATAAATATAGTTACATGTTACACCGCAGTAAACAGTGATCCAATTGAACTCCACCGCCAGCACCTAGTTACCAGAATTGAAAATTGTTCTTCATACGAGCGAATAGTTGGCATTTTTCGTGTTTTTGCCAGAATATTTCACCAAGGTGCTTCTTCTGAAATGATGGACTCAGACCTATACCAACGTTGTGTTGCATTAACATACATCACTCGAGTACTGCAGTCAAAGTACTTTTCCTGCGAATTAACAAATTTACGCAGTGGTAACCCTCTCAATCCCAAAAGTATACTCAACTCCTTAACTCCATTCCTAGATAGTCAAGGTATATTGCGCGTTGGTAGTCGCCTGGAGTATTCGCAGTTTTCATTCGATAAGAAACATCCTATTATCCTGAGCGCCAAGTCCAATTTTGTTGCTACAATGGTACGCTCGATTCATCACCAGTATTATCATGCCAATCGCTCATTCATTTTAACCATGATTGCAGCCAAATATTACATCATTGGTGGTCTTGTCAAAATCATAAAGAAAACTGTGAATTGCTGCCCAATTTGTATTCGTTATCGTAAGCAATGTGCGCAGCAATTAATGGGTCAATTACCAAGTGACAGAGTTACCATTCAACGCCCATTTGCAGTTGTAGGTATTGACCAAGCAGGTCCATTCCTGTGTAAATGCGTCAACCACCATACCTACAAGACATATAAAGTTTGGGTAGCAATATTTGTGTGCTTCTCTACTCGCGCTGCCCACATCGAATTAGTTTCCAGTTTATCCACAGAAGCCTTTGTCAGTACATTTCAACGGTTCATAGCTCGGCGAGGTAAGCCAAACACAGTCTGGTCTGACAATGGCACCAATTTCGTTGGCATGCGAAATTTATTAAGAAACTACCTATCCAAGGAAGATATTAATTGGACGTTTATCCAACCTCGCACTCCACATCAAGGTGGCCTTTGGGAAGCTGCCGTTAAATCATAGGATCCAGAGATCATTATACCCTTGTCATATCGATACAAATACCTACGTGGAATGATTAATGGATTTTGGAAGGCATGGAAAGGAGACTACCTAAGAATGCTTCAAAAGCGAGTCAAGTGGTCTAAAGTCCAAACCTCACTCAGTCCAAATCAAGTTGTCATAGTCAAGGATGATTTGTCAGCTCCAGGTCAATGGAAGTATGGCCATGTTACCTCAGTGTTTCCTGACAAGAATGGTAATGTTGAAGTTTTGGTGAATGATTCAGTTGTTTGTCGAGCAGTCACAAGCCTGATCCCTCTACCAATGGATCCAGATAATCAGTATTAAGTTTATTCCCCTCAGTTTACCATTTTTCCCTTATTAATTATCACTATCCAGCTCATGTTATTGTTATTGTTTTTTTTTTTGAATTCTCCCTTTTTTTGCATGTTAATTTATTATTTAATCAACCGAGTTACCTTTATTTATTTTGATTTTTTTTCATAGCCACTAATATGTTATTTTTTTTCAATTATTTAAAATTTTGGATTTTTCCATTTTGTGGCTAGGAGTATTGTTAATGTAACATATAGACGACGGGTTATCTTCACACATACATTCATTTCATTCTTCCATTCATTCAGTGCATGCCTTATCTTTCTTCTTTTCATTGTACCTCTCACACTAAGTTGTTATCTTGTTCTCGTCATATTCTACAGCTTGCCTGGTTTTAAATTTGTTTTTACAAAGTTAGTTGAGTTCTTGTTTAGTTATGTGTACTTGTAAAATGTGTTGCTAAGTTTTCTAATACACACCAATAATTTGAACATTGTATTTCTTTTTGTCAATCAACAAGAACCCTAAAGTGATAAAACCACCTTCTGGTTCTTCCACACCAACAATGAAGGAGAGAGCCGGATTCCTCTTTGTAGATGAGGACCTGATGTTCTATCAGCCTCCTCCCTCTGCATCCAAGTCAACTTACCAACCATCCGAGTATTCAAACTCTCCAATGTTGGTTAACAAGAAGATATCTTCCCAACCTGATTCTGAAAATCCTCGCCAACATCCCTACTTAACATTTTGAAAGCTGACTTCTTTTAATCGACCACCGAGATTTAAGGGTCCGTAGAGTTGCACCAACTACAGGCTTGATTAGATGCACAAAAACAATAATATGAGTGTGTGAGAGTAGCAGTTGGTAGCACCTTGGCTAAGTGGGAGCAGGAATAAAGAAAACAGTAAGACTTGATAAGTTCCCCCAGATATACAACTTATCATTTTTGTGGCACAAAAACTGGGGGGAGTAGCTGTGGAGATTACCAACTCATATGAGGTATAAGGGCTCGTACCCTTTGATAACAGTTGCTGCTGATAGGCTGGCTTATTATTTGTCTCTATGATGTTAAATGAAATGAGTACACACTTGTACATTTGTATGTTCTTACCTGTACACACATATAGATAAGATACAATGTTCATACCATAACTAATCAATAGATAAAGACCTCGTCATGTCACTGAATGGTAGCAAATGTCTTATGTCATTTCTTGTCAGTGACTAATAAGAACGATGTAATTAGATGATGCAGTATCATATGTATATGTATATGTACATATTATGTGCGTTTGTGTGCGTGTGCCAAAATCGCTTACTTAAACTCACGAGACTAGCTACAAAATTGCCAGTGTTTGCCCAGGTTTTGGCTTCCTGTTACTTTAAGCCCATTAGCCCAAGTTCGAAAACATATTGAGTTTTTTGTGACAATATAGAAAAGAAGGACAACCTTCTAAATTACTTTTTTTTAATTCAATTTAAACTCTATTTGAGTGCATTATAGGTACGTAGACTAAATGTAAGTATTATTTTTTACTGATATTAGAAAATAATTTCAGTTTAGTTGCAATATATAGGTACCTACTAGCTCTGTGCTATAAAGGGTTAGTTAGAACATCATTCCACTCTGCATAGTTTCTTTCCGTTTGCAAAGCCGGTCTATACGATGATATTTCGACATTAGGTATTTTGTTATATAATATTTAACTGCGAATATAGCTTGAGGACAGTAATTCACACTGATACAGTGTTTGCGAGAAAATAATAATGTAACGTGTATGTAGGTATACTAACTTTAATGAAGTTATTAGTATAACAAATTTGAATCACATAGGTTCAGGTAAACTTATATATGTATCTACAGCGTCTGATTAAGAAAGCAGAACTGCTGAAATGTCCATGCAGTTTTATTTCGTTCAAAAATCTTTGGAACTGGCCAAATTTTTCTAACCCTCGTCATCATCCTTGACTGATTTACGTTACCTAGATATTTAAAGTAGGTATCTACCTACCTTTATACTGTTGGTATATGGGCGTAATTTTGTGCGAGCAAAGTTCAGAGATTTGTGAACAAATGGAAGCTCGCGATTGCGGTCATTTAAAAATCATAGAATATAAAATATTACGTCGAAATTTTATCTGAAATTCACGAATGATCTGCATGTATTAAAAATTATCTCATATTTTTTTTTCCATCTAAACACGAATTAATTATTAGTCTTATATGAAGAATTTTTTTAAAGTGTGAAGAAGATATAGTCCTAATACTCCTGATTGAGTTCTTTATTGAGGACCGTGTGTTTTTGACTGCCTGAAGATGCTGTATACATATAATAGATTGGTGCCTTTACAGTAAGGAGGTACCTTGTACGTACCTATATGGCAAAATATTGAGAGTTTTGTTTAGAAAAAAAACTTTTTTGAGCAGATTTTGATGCTAAGTGTTCTTTGATGATCTGGAAATTGAAACAAGAAAGTTCTTCTTCTTCTTCTTCAAAAAAGGCTATCCTAAATTTTTTATAATTTACACGAGTGCAAAATTAAGATTTTTCTGAAATAATATTTTTTATATTCATTTGTTTTCCCCAAAAACATGTTTCTATCTACTTGAATGTTAAACGAGAAGTGGATTTTATATAATTATGTGTAGGTAACTGAGTAGGATTCGCGGGTCGATAGCGAATCCCAGAACCATGACTGTAGCGAAGTGGGTTTCCCAGAATGATCACACCTCCCTCCAAAAGAAGTGTAACAGGGCTACATCACACATGTTGAAAGTGAAACTTTGTTCTTCAATTAATATATCTGAGGATACATCACACAATAAAATGGTAAACAATATGCCAAACGAACCCTTTCTGGGTCTGAGGAGGCCCAATGAGTGGTTAATTCAGTCTGAAAATGAATTGTAGATTTGAACTCCAGCGCCTCAAAAAACATAATCGACGATATTGTACTTATGACTCAGTTTTTGAGAAAAAAATATCCCAATCCCATATGCCTATGGAAGTTAGGAATCCTAATTGAACAAATTGACATTTTTGAATAATAAACACTCGTACGACGAAGGTGGCAATCCTCGTAAGGGAACAGAATTTTTTTTCTCAATGGATCGAATTAAAAGAATTGGGCTTTGTCACGACTTTGCGACTCAGCTTCAAATTTTTGTATGTAAATTTTCGTCAATTTTGGTTCGGTCATCTAGGAGCAATGGCGTCTTCACAAAGTTGTTCTGTGAGTGGTTACGTGAAGAAGCTTCGTTTCAATAAATATGAAATTTTTTTGTCAGAGAAAAATTGTAAATATTCTATAATTTTTCCGTTGAATGATGTAGATATCTAGGTACCTATATAAGTATACGAGTTAGTGTGTATATAAAATTCTTGTCGACATCATAACGGCTGTAGTATAGTCATCGATAAAATTTGTTTTATGCCAAAGTGAGCGGAAGGTTTGAGCGTGAGATCGAATTTAATGGTGTCATTTCGATTTCGATTTTTTAAGCAGTTTCTTTTTAACACGATACGGTGTGAATTTTCTTCTAATTTTAAGTGAAATTTGATCGATAGATAAGTTCAACAATGCGATAAATCTGTCAATTTTGGATCTTGAGTTATTGGTGATTTAATGTACCTATGGTTAGTAATTTAATGTAATTTTTTGTTAATGGCTCTAGGTTCCCTGCTACCTTGCTCCATTTCCACTTCAGATAATATAGCTATAAAGTTCACTATCTTTGTCATACTTTTGGGTGACTGGGAAAAACAGTTGTGCCAAATTCAGTTTGAAATGGACGATTGGTTCGAGAGGGAATAGAATCGGGAGTTTAGAATCATTAATAAAAAGAAAAAATCACTTTAAATTACACTGAATCACCAATAACTCGAGAATCAGGAATCAATTAAAGCCAGAATTTACAAACTTTATCTGCATTATCGATCATATATTAAAAATTAACTAAACTTTATTATCCAGGACCGGTGTCAAGGGGACGGTTGTTGGGTTCGACCCTTTTTAACAGACTTCAAAAAAAGCAGGAGGTTATCAGTTCGGTCCGTATATATATATATATATATGTTCTTTTTTTTATGTTTGTTGTAGCATAATTTCTCCACCTAGGCACTCATTTTGATGAACTGTTCTTCAAATAATAGAGGGTGGTGATCCCGTATTTTATATGACTTTGCACCAAGTTTTAATCGAATATTTGTGGAATGTCTCTACGGTGTACCGGTGTAGGTTGGTGTTAGTTGGTGTAATCCTATCAAACAGAGCTACTTATTATGAATTTTGCTAATGTCGTTATTGTGCTATGATTTCGCAAATAGCTATGCGAACGATGTGTCCTCTAGTGGTTGGATGTGGTTGTGATTCGTGAAACGTGAAAAACAACCGCAAGAAGGTACCGACCTAGAATGTTTCATCGCAAGATTACGAACGCCGCAATGGTTGGCCTACGGAGACGCATTAACATTCGTTTGCCTATTTGTTAGGTGTCTACCTACGTATTTGACGTCGTTGGCATCCTCCGGCTTTTTTCCGCCTTTCTGCGCCTAACGTGGCGTCTTCTTCACGATGGGAACAATTAGGTACAATTTTCACACGGTCGTCACCGCAAATAGCGATGTAAGTTATACCTATATAATTATTATATATGTATATAGGCCATCGCAATACAATGAAATTTCGTAGAAATTTGTTTTACTAAAATTTCAAAAGAGTGAAAAACATAATAGGTATAGGTATCACAAGAGAAAAGAAAAGAAAAAAAAATCAACAAATTATTACAAAAATCGGCGTATAGTAAAAAGAATATACATGTACGAAAAATGTAGAAAACAGAATCAAGAGTAACGAAAAAGAACACAAAACAACAGTAACAGCAGCAACAACTACAACAGCAACAACAACAACAACAACGACGACGACGACAACGACAACAACAACAACAACAACAACAACAACGACGACGACGACATCAATTTGTAACCTCATTTTCGCCGTTAACCGGCTCGGCCGAGTTCCCGTTCTCATTGTCTTGTTCGTCGGCGGTCAAACGCGTCAGGTTCTTATTGACAGTGGCTACGATTTCCTCCAGTTTTCGCAGCTGCCCTTCCAGCGTTTCCAAACGTTTCTCTATCGTCGGCGTTTTCGCGTTCATTTTATACCGCGTCTGAGTTCGTCGAACTGCAATCTCGACCGCCGCGTCCATAATGTCCTTCGGTATGCGTTTCTCGTGCGGATTTAGCGGCCGCACGCTCAGCACCACCGTATACGAGTCCGGCCAAATGAACAAAAAACTGCGCAACACGTCCATCACGCGTTTCGGGAAGTAGCCCTTGAAGCAGGATTGCTCGATAAAGTGGATCAGCTTGGTCTGCTGGATGAGTTCGCACAGGTCGGCTGTCTTGCGCAATCCTTCCACGTCGTTGACGGCAATGCCAACCAGCAGGTTCATCAGCACGATGGTGACCAAGATCATGAACAGCCACAGCACGCCCAGCAACGTGTACTCGAACGTGTACGTGGATGCGTCCTCCACCTGGATCAGATCATCCACGTTCAGTTCGCCGGTCATCATGCCGACAATGCGCACGAAACCGGATAACGGATTATTGAAGCGGTTTGGCTTCAGCACGCAAAAGGTGAATGTGAAGCCGACCAGCAGGCAGAAAAAGGCGGTAATCATTTTCACGAACTCCTTCAGCACCTTGTTGAACATGGCGATGTAGGTGCCGAAGAAGGGTAGCTGACCGATGGTGATCATCAGGTACGTCCAGCAGCAGAGTACGGCGCACGCGCCGACTGGCATGCGCATGTCGAACTTGTTGTCGTCGGATTTGTGGTCGAAGGCCAGGATGACCACGCTGAACGTGACCACCAGCTCGAGTATGTTCAGGTACTTGGTGAAGTATTTGGTGGGCTTGCGGTAGCCGGCCAAGCTAAAGAAGATGCGAATAATGTTGAGGAGGAGCACGCTGAAAATAACGCAGCGTATCCAGTCGATGAGGTAGGGATGGCTGATCACCGTAGGACCCAGGGTCAGATTACTGCACTGTCTGTAGGAGACGCAGACAGGGCTTGTTTCGTTTTGGCACAATTCGCACGGCTCATTTTGCGTTTTGTTCGGTGTTGTCGTGTTGTTATGATGGTTGTGGTGGGGGCTGTCGCACCGATTAGTAGTTGCGTAAAATGCGATCGCCTGGTCACAGCTGTGGGTGATGTATGTCAGCACATAAAAACTCAGGAAGATGGCTGCAAATATAGAGAGCACCACGCGAAATATGATGTATGCCCTGACCTTTTGCCATTTCAGGTGCAGAAACGCTTGGCACAGCGGATGCTCCAGAACCTCGCTCTGACCCTCTTTCTGCAACGCGTGCAGATAACTTATCTCGCCACAGTGCGAATTGCGTAATATGTCGCGAAAATTTAATTTGAGGTTCTGCTCTTTGTACGACATCTGCAGATCCAGACGTCGTGGAATGGTTTTGACGCTGACTGGCGTCTTGCGATTGATGATGTTCAGCGCCGAGATGTTACCTTGGGTGCGCGCTGCCACATTGGCACCTTCCATGATGAGGAACTCGACGCACTCGTCCAGCTCATTGAGCGCGGCAATATGCAGGCACGTGTAGCCAAATTCATCGGCCAGATTCACATTTGCGTCTCGTTCTACCAACATGCGCACAATGCGCAACGACCACGGCGACTTGGAGACGGCTGCGTGCAGCGCAGTGCGTTTGTCCACATCCTGCGCATTCACGTCGGCTCCATGCTCCAGCAGCAGTTGCACGCAGTCGATGTATGCCTGCTTGCAGCACAAATACAGCGGCGTTTGGCCACGAGCACTGGCCACATTGACGAGTGCGCCACGGCCCAACAACTGACGCATGCACTCAGCGTAGCCGTTCTCGGCGGCCAAGTGCAGGGCTGAGTACTGCAGCTGCAGCGTTTTGGCATTCACGTCGATGCGCCGATCATTCAGTAGTAGTTCCACCATTGTGTGGTCGCCCAGATCGACGGCAACGTGAAGCGCCGTCAGCCCGCTCTCGTCGTACGCATTGGGCGCCTTTAACGTTTCGAGGACAAACGCTGCGCAATCTGTGGAGCCGGCGTAGGTGGCTGCGTGCAACACGCTTCCCTCCACGCGGCAGCCTTGCTCCAGCAAGTACCGGCAGATGCGTACGTTCTTGCCATAGGCGGCAAAATGGAGCGGCGAAAGGCCGGTGTTGGTGTAGATGATGGGGCATTGCTGGCGCAACAGCCACAAGACCGAGTCAACGGATCCGCACAGCGCCGACAGGTGCAGCGCGTTGAAGTTGGCCTCCGGATGCGCAAATGAGGGCTGGACGCCGTGCTCCTTGTGGAGGCGCTGCATGAGTTGGACGTGGCCGCAGTAGGCGGCCCATAAGAAGGCGCAGTTGCTTTCGTGCTGCGAACTGAGATCGGCGCTGCTAATGTCGTCCGTTTCGATGTTGATGTAGCGGCCACCGGTTGTGCGCATCAGCCGCAGCAGCTCGACGAGCGCACGGCGCGTGTTTTCGCGCAGCTGCGCCACTGTCAGTTCGGTGCCGGCGGCGCCTCTGTGAATCGCCTCCATGGAGACGAACTGGCGGTGGCATGATTTCGAGGTGGCGCGCTTATCGCGCAGACTGAACAGACGCGATTTGATAGAACGTTTGTGTTTCATTTGGCGTGTGGGGTTGGTGGGCGAGGGGTTGCGGTTGAAGAGGGACGACCGACACGAATGTGCTGCGATGTTCGGCACGAACGAGGAGGCACGTACACGCGCGAGCGCATTCGAATGACCGAGGGGCGAACACGCGACAGGTATGGGTATCAACAGTGGAATACCGAATGCGACGACCAAGGCGAGCAAATTAGTGACGAAGCGCAGCACCACATCCACCAACGCATTATGGCTGAAAGGCCTTAATACACTACGCGCTGTTACGAATTAAACCGAGCAAAAAGGAAAACGAGAAAAAAAGAAAGAAAACAACTCGAACAAACCAACCAATTCAAAGATGAGCTCTTCTCCGAACTGTGAAACCGAAAATCCGCTGTCGCGTCCGACGTTATCGTCCGATTATAATTATTCCAAGTAATCGAAAATTATGAACACGTCATTAGTGAAGTGAGATGATCATTATTATAAGCGCAATCACAGATACGTGGTGTATAAGAGAAAAAAGAAAGAAAAAACTTGATGCGGTACAGGTACGGTAGAGGGGGCCAGAAAAATGGCGAGTTCGAGAGAGCGACAGAGAGACGCAGAGAGAGTGTGAGAGAAAAACTGAATAGAAATTGAAACAAAAACTGGATTTGTATACTTTACAGAGATGGCTGCAAGGTCAACGAGTGGGTATACGCTCCTCATACGCAGTACGTATTAAGTCCGTCGAACGATCCGCGAAAATATTTTCAATTTTTCTGTTCCGTTCATTTTTGTACACAACACTTTGATTTTCTACATATTTTTCTCACTTCCTTCTTCACTTATTATCGAACATTAATGAGATCAAGAAGGAGAAAATTGGGATGCTGCGAGGGACGCGGGTGCGTCGGTACCCGAAATAGATATTTTTATCGCCGCCGTACCTATGCATTATATTATATGGACGACTTTTCGGATGGACCAGCCGGCAGCTGCGGTAGCAGCAGAAGTAACAATGAAGCCGGCGTTTACTGGCCACACTGGCCACATAGTACATGTATATGCGTTCATTTCACACTTCGCTGATCAGCGGCACGTGCTTCGACCAAGACGGTTGCAAAAATATTGAAACCATAAATTAAGCGCAAATCGAAAGAAATTTCGGCTGTAGCGAGGCGTACGTAGAATGTGTTAATCGTCGATGCTGGCCGACAGCCAACGCACGAAACTGATCATCTTAAATTTTAACGAGCTGGGCAGGGATTGCCAAAGGAACAGGTTCTTGGCTTCTTGTTGCCGATTTCAAGCAACCAGAGTGATCGAAGTGCCATCCGACGATGTGAGACTGGCGGCTGCGGACGCACGTGCAATTGCGGATGGGTTTATAAATAGGTAGGTAGGTAGGTACTCGAGTTTGTAAAAATGACGCCATTAGACGCGAATGTTAGTCAGACCAAATTCGAAACACATCGCAGCTCGCAGAAACCGATCACATTTCACTCTCCAACGTTGGTAATTATACGTACACGGATAGAAAATATCGTCGCAACTGGTTTACCTCCTTCGAATGACGTCTGCGTCGTGATAACGGCGTCACCTCGGATCACTTCTCCGAACCAACTGCTCAGAAATTCCGAATTACGTAGGTATTTAAAAACCTTCAATTATAGCTATTCGAATTAACCAACGGAAGATGAAGCGAAGTGCCACAAACTTCTTGCTCCCTCTATTCAGAGGAGAAATAAAAATGTTTTCGACACTTCCATCTTAAAAATTCAAGCCATTTTATTATACTCAAGTACCTAATTCGAAATATATCACTTACGCGATATTTAAAAACAATTTTCCGCAGCGCTGCTATTTGCAAAATAGGTAGTCGATAATATTCATCGTTGATATTTAAACCCATCCCCCTACTCCACACCGAAAAATTCAATTGGGATAAAATAATGAATAATTAAAAACAACCTTACGGCATCCCCATTATTTATTGTAGTTTAGGCCGCGTATAGCTATTAGCCGAGTACCTTGAAACGATTTACCAAAATTGTTTTCGTCCCCCCGAGCGGAAAATTCTGGGGGGCTCTCGTACTCGAATCCTGTGGCGTATCTGCGAAGGAGTTTTGCGGGTTTTAACGACCTTGAGGTTTTAGGTAGATTTCGTGGAATCTATGTACCTGTATGTATATCGCGGAGAGTGACATGTCACGTTTTCGAGAAAATTTCGCTATAGTTTTTTCGATCATGGTCGCCAGACCCCGAAATCACCGTCCCCTCAAAAGTTTATTTACTACATATACGAGCAGCAAACGCGACTACGTCCCTCTTTCAAAATCAAACATCCGACGAAAATGAAACTTTTCGAAGCATTTAACCAAAATTTTTAAATTTAATTCTTCATTCTTTCGTACGTGACGCCGTCAAAATTTGTAACCCTGACTACACCTTTCAGGGTAGATTTTTGAAATCTTAAATTCCCGTAAGACCCCGAGTAAAACTTTTCAAAGAATAAACTAAACTTTTGAAAAATATACCTTCGTTCTATCATAATTGTGTAATGTCATCAAAACTTTTGAACTTAATTACAGCTTTCACTTCACGGTCGACCTTTCAAATCTTAAATTCGCAAAAGACGCTGAAAATGAACATTTCAAAACAAAAATGAAATGTATACACTGAAAACAAAACCTCTCAAGTCAAAAATAAAACTGTTGTTTTCTAAGTGAACTGAAATTCTTTCATATGTGACGCCATTGAAACTTTTGAGCATAATTTCAGCTATCATATGTCAAAACTAAAATTTCAAAAAGACTCTATAAATGAAATCTTTCAAAGAAAACTGAAATTTTGTAAAGTTAAACTTTGATTGTTTCATACTGTGTGACACTACAGAAATTGTTAGCTCCATTACAGATTTCAGGGTGAAGCTTTCAGAATCAAAATTCCCAAAATAACCTGAAAATTAAACTTTTCGAAGTTGAACCTCGATTATTTCATATATGACGTCGTTTTTCAGAAAGGAGCTTTTAAAACCCGAAAGACCCTGAAAACGAAAGCTTTCGAAATAAAATTAAGCTTTTCAAAGTGAAAATTTGATTCTTTCACATGTGCAATTACTGAAAGTTTTAAGCTTGATTACACCTTTCAGGGGAGCTTTCAAAACCAAATTTCCAAAAACACCTTGAAAATGGAACCTTTCTGAGTAAAAATGAAATTTTCATTCTTTCTTAATAGTTAATACGTGAAATTATTGAAACGTTCAAGCAAGATTACAACGTTTTAGATGGAGCTTTCAAAACCAAACTTGAAAAATAAACGTTTTACAGCATAAATGAAACTAATGATTTTATATACGTACCTAATAAATACCTATCACCGAAACTTTCGAGTTCAGTTTAAGCTAACGGTGCAGAGGCTTTTGAAATCAAACATCGCAAAAGAGCATACTACGGGTCTAAGTATATAACGGTCAGGTTCAAAGATGGGTCAGATCCGTCCATTACTTTCAGAAATACGTACAGTTTTTTGAAATTTTCAGTACAACAGTACACAATTCTTATAATCTATGATGATGTGATATGTGCGGATGCTATCAGTAATCGAATGCTGTATTTGTGTCTCTCGGATCATCTGCTACATTATAGGGGTTGGTTTATGTGTGTATCTAACTCGGCAGTTAAATTCAGTCGGCATATTGGCCGCGAAAAAACGAATAGAATTGAGAGATGTAGTTATTCGATAATTTTGTTTGCAGTTTCTTCCACACATATCGCAATAGTTTCAGAGATGTTGGGCTGCTGCTCTTATCGCAATTAGCAGTCCGTACGTAGTAATATACGGTCCAAAGATACAGCGAACTTTGTCAATAAATTGGGGGCAGTATTTCCTTATAGATTGGGGCGAAATTTCGCCCGTAGATATCAGTCAAGTTCGATGATGGACGGAATCTGTCCACCAGTTTCCGAATTACGGCTTTCTGAAATTTTCATTGTATGCAGTACAAAATTCTTAAAACCTACGATGAACGCAACCCGCAATACATATAATTTGAAATTAACTTTTCCGAATAAAATCTATTTTTCCGAGTGGCCTGCCATCGTCATTTTTTTTTCTTCTTCTCGTTGCCTTCATTTTTCCCTTTCCCTACCTATTGTATAACTGTTTAAGTCGTAACAAAAAAATCTGAATTCTCTTGGAATATTTGGTAAAATTTAGATTCAGGTATGCTTAGCTTTAACCCCCGCATTTTCTTTTTAGATCGGACTCGATACCTACTTCAGTTGCGCAGTGTGGAAAAAGTAAGAAAATTGAGGAGTATGGAGAAGACATAGGCGATGCCAATTCCTTCTCTTACGTTAGCGTTAGGTGGTAATGGGTTTGTCCTTTTCGATAGTTTACTTTTATAATTCATAATTGGGTATTATACTTACGTGTGGATTTTTCATTTATTCATCATCACTGAAGCTACATGTTTTCCTGCTCTATTACCTCCTCCTCTCGACGGGTGTCCGGGCTAAATTCAAGAACAGCGCGTCGATTGATAAAAACTGATACCCAAGCACTGGTCTCGACCAGATTCTTGCATTCGACCCTTGTTTTTGATTAATTTTTCTGATCAGTGATCATTTCTGGGGTTTTGTCATTCGAGTAAACGGAAGATGAGTGATACGGGAAGTACCGAATTATTGGCACCGTATACTCGTCGCAATGAATTATGGAAAATTTAAAATACCTATATTATAGATACTCGTCCTATAACGAGGAGCTGATTAATTTACATCCTGGTTTTTTCAGGGACATTTTTCCAAGACTTACCTACCAAAAGCATGAAGAGGGTGAGTTCAAATTGAACAATCACCATACCTGATAACTACGTGGATGTTAAACAGCAAATTTTTTATCATTAAAAATGGAAAAATACTCGGGTACTTGTTGTAGTGGAGGAGTTTACTATAATGTTGGTTTAACGTCACAAGGACGAATAAAATATGTTCGTTGTCACACACCTTAGCTCGCGCCTGGTTGTGGAACAACTGTTAGCGTCGCCTCAGCCCAGTATCTCCAGTCATGTCGAGTCCTCCGCGCATCGCTAGTGCGCACAGGACTTGTGGCCGTAGCCATGACACTTGTAATCAGTTTATAAAAAATATGGGGATATTTACGTCGTAATCTAAAGTATTATTACTTTCCCCGTTCATTGATCTATAGCTGCAACAGATTCGTAAGAAAAATGATTTCCATGAGCGATTTAGCAGTCGCAAAATTGCAAAAATTGTTGCAATTAATCCTATGCGAACCAAGTGGGGTAAACGTACACCCCTCTCCCCCTTAAAAAATTAATGTATAACTGTAAAAAAAAAAAATTTTAAATATTACAAGTGTAACTTGGAGTAGGTAAGTACTTGGTGCGGTACATGTACATGCAACTCCAAAATACAAAACAGTGAAGAATCTGATTGCCTTTTGAAAAATTTTTTCTACTTTGGCAGCATTTTGCACACAAACAATTGAGCCGATAGAAAAAAAGTGAATACCTACCAAAAAGACCTCATTGGTGAAAAATTTTGCAAAGTACTTACTTATAACATTCGCTCTGTTGAAAATTTTTGTGGGATCCACCCTTTAGTGAAAAAGTTTTAAAAACCACTATAAAATGTGGTTTAGAATATTTCAGAGAGTGGGAGGTGGAAAGGGTAGTTCGAGGATTTCATGAGACTAACAGCGATTTTCTGTTTGAAGTCCCAGTAAACGCACCTTATAGAAAATAATTCTGTTATTTCTAGGACATCTTGTACTCGTATTCGAGTATTTATATAAAAACCCGACCTTGTCTTTATTTGTATCTTGTACCCAACATCAGGTTCTTATTGAGAAACAATTTGGAACAGAAATGGGGATGAAATAGGCCAATCAACAAAATGAACATCGGACTGGTCAATTACCTAATTTCAAAAATGTAGCCGAAAACATTATACGGCTTTGAAATATATAAGATTGAAAAGTCAAATTCGGAATTAGGTTTCACTGAGAACCCCTCTTATTCTTGGTTCTCTATAACTCCGTCGACTTTAAAGTAGAAAAATTAAGTGTATTTTTGACGATCTTCAGATTTTAGTTGACACTTCAATAATACCTGAGATCCTTTATGGGTTTAATGTCATAATATAAATTTTAAATTAAGAATAGAAATATTCTAGTAAAAAATGTCTGCATAAAATTATGTTAAATCAATTTTGGTTTTCCAAGGTCGTTTTTCAATCCAAAAACGTTCTCCATTTGATGAAATTCTATTAGGAATAGGCCTTTGGAAGGATCTCTCAGTCAAAACAAAATATCGCCATCAATGTTTGTATTTTCGACGCAATTTTCGCACCTAATTTGAACCTCCACGTCCCACTCAATCCGATCGTTTTTGACTGTTAATTACTCACGCTTAAGAAACAAAGTTAACGATGGATGAAAAAAAAAAAACAGATCTATCCATTATCGAGTTTAATAGAGGCAACAGAATGTTAATTTGTCTGCCGGCTCATTATTTCACAATATTCCGATAATCGAAAATACTGTTTTATAAAAACTGAAGAAAATACGTCGGCATTCGAAAAATGATATAAAAATAAATTACACGATCGTTTTTTTTTCCGACTTTAATCACGCAGATAGTTGCTAATAAACGATCGATAACTTTCTTATTACTAGGAAACAGCGCGGTACCTGAATGCATAGGTAGGTAGTCTACTATTTAGTAAAGCTAATTGGAGTGTGGAGGAAATAATATGAAGGAACTAGAGAAATCATTTTGGAGACGTGAGAAGCGAATTTACTGGTAAGACGAAGATTGCATAACAGCGACTTCTTGAAAATGAAAAAATTTTTACTTTGCAGGTTTGTCGATCGCCGGCCGTTTCCTGATAAGTGGCAACAAAGTTTAGGAAAAAGATACGGGTAGGTACAATTCGAATCGGTCGCTAATATTTTTAAGTTGGTTTTCTTTGGAAAATCTACTTATTACGCTTGGTGCGGTATTAACCGCCAGCGTTGGGTTGGCTACGTTTTTCGTTTCATCACCTCAGGAAAATTTTGGCACCATCAGATAGATGGATATTAGTCAATTATTTATTGTTCCCACCGTACAGGTTGCAGTTTTTGTCCGATAATCACAAAATGTGGTACGAACAACTGCACTAAGCCAAGGACTAGATCCATTGATTTTGGTGCGGATCGGCCGAGCGGTACTTCCATTGCCACTATTTTTGTTTTTATTTTTGCTATAAAACGCTCAATTTTGCACCAATAACCAGCAAATTCGGAATAAATATTTATTTTAATTAACTGTAGTAAGCTACTAATTTTGACGTGGATTGATCGGACGGTACTTCCGGTACCGCTATTTTTGTTTTTATATTGGTCATAAAATGCGGAATTTTGGAACCATATGTACGAAATTTGAAATGAACATTCGTTAAAATTTATCGTAGCATGCCATCAATTTTGGTGCGGATCGACCGCACGGTATTTCCAGTAAAGCTTTTTTTCCTCTAATTGGCATGAACTTTTTTTTAATAAAAATTAACCGCATGTTCATGTTTTCTGTTTTTATTTCATAACTTTATTATATTTGAAATTATATAATTATTTACCATACTTTATCATCTTAATTTATTTTTTATTTCAAGAAATAATGCTTTTAAATTTCATATTGTCTAATATTTTGTCAAAAGCTAACAAATTTCGTACAATCATAACATACCACTAACGCCTATAAACTTACAGACAATTAATGTGACTATCAAAATTCATAATTCTTTTTCTCGAAAACCTACTTTTTCTAGCGAAGCTTACTGCGCTGGCGTTTTTTGAACTAAAAACTGTTCTAATGTAAAAATATTTTAAGCATATTGTGGTCATGACCAGAAGGTGCGAAAAAATGAAATTTATTTCTAAATAGTTATTTGTGATATAAGTGCATAGAGTAGGTGATTTTAATACGAGTGTGATCCTTGCAACATATGCCAAAGGCGAGTCTCTTCGCACGAGCGTCTTATACTATTTTTTGCAACACCTCTCTCAAAAAAAAAAATTCACCAAGAAAAAATTCTTTTGAAAATATGTATTTAATTAAACGATACAAAAACAGAAAATTTTCCTTTAATTTATCGTTTTTTCGTTCATTTAATTTCAAGTGGCTAAGAATGAATAAAACCTTCGATGGAATTTAGATTTAAGTAAATTTTTTCTTCTTTCCAGCATTACTAACTTCAGCTTTTTAGCTTAAATAGCGGCTGAGGAATTATTGATTGAAAGAGAAGAGATTCCTAGATTCCAAAACGGCAAACTTTCTATTAATTTGCGTATTTTTCATTTGTTTATTCTTATGTAGCTGGAGATGATTAAAAATTTGCATGAAAAGTAAATTTGAGCTAATTTTTTCTTATTTTCAGAAATGTCAACTCCAGCCCTCGAGTTTAAATATTGGCTGAGGAATCATTGTGTGAATGAGGAGAGACTTCTAGATTCCAATTTTTTATTAATTACTTAGCACTTTTTTCATTTGTTTATTTTCAAACAGCCGAAGATAATTAAAAAATTATGTGTAAATTTTATAAATTTTATCATTTTTC
This sequence comes from Ericerus pela, assembly GCA_011428145.1. Lineage (NCBI taxonomy): Eukaryota > Metazoa > Arthropoda > Insecta > Hemiptera > Coccidae > Ericerus > Ericerus pela. Next base: position 549,690 of record WOFM01000095.1, read on the forward strand.
CAGCAACACTTACTTCAGATCTCTAGCTTAAATAGAGGCTAAGGAATCATTTGGTGAAATAAAAGAGGTTTGTCTCAAAGCTGAAATGTTGTATTCGATTGAAGTGGCAACTTGACAACAGTTTTTCATAAAATCCGGATGTGCAGTATAATGTTGGATAAGACATGGTGTGTATACGCAGCCAAGAAATTGATTTAATAGTCTTTGCAAGTACCAAGCTGCGCATGCGTGGAATTTTACTTTTCGACATTGGGGTAAAACCTCCTAATTATTGTAAATGAAATATGAAATCACTTCATGAAGAACCTTTAAACAGTCATTGTCTTTAATAACCATCACTGGTAACTATTTTAATTTCCTAGCTTCTTGTAACTAATAACTGTTAAGAGGTTCAATAGGTGAGTCTGCAACTGATAGTTTAATCCGTACTTGTTACAATTGTTTGTTATTGAAGTCATTAAATGTTGATTGGAACTTAGTCTAAGGGTTTTGAGTTTATTAATCAATCATAGGCAAGGTTATTGTCACAATATGGCTATTCAAATATGAGCAAAACTTTCTTTATACCTTCCTAATACGGATAAATCTTCAAAAGCTAGACAAAAATGAATAATATAAACAGGCTACCTTATATCAAATTTTGTTAATTCTTATTTATTTCTGAAGAAGTTACACAACAAAGTTTTTATTCCCTCTTCTCCTCTGGAGGGGGTTGGGGTTATAATTGAGAAAGGAAATATTCTCAGCATTTTGTAATATGAGCTTGTTAGTGTTTTCTAAACCAAAAATTGATCTTGGAAGTTATGCTGTACAACTTCCTGAAACACTCCTGTATATTATTTAGCATATACTCAAACTCAGAGAGTATGGTAGGCCACTGATTGGATTCACTTAAACTTTGGACAACTTTCAAGAATAAATTTTAAATTCAGATAGCTGAGATTTCAAAACTAATGAGTAGATTCGGTCAATCTTCAGAGTTGATTGAGATATGAACCCATAGTACACACCAGAGATTGGAAAACAAAAAATATAGTTTCCAGTTTGATTTGTTTTTGTTTCTAAAAATTTTCGTTTCTGCTTTTGTTAGTTTTTGATTTTAAAAATTTTTGTTGCTGTTTCCTTGTCTTATCGTTTTCCTTTTCTGTTTTTCATTGAGCGAGTAGCTAACCGCCAACTGGATAAGTTTTACATGAAATAAAAGAAAAATTAAACAGCCTGCTTGTAATTTATGAATTTTACAAAATAGACTGTCTGATAATGCATTTAAATCAATAATTCAAATTTTTTACTAGTAGTAACCAAAAAATTTTGTTTTTATTTCTATTGGTTTTTGTTTTTTGAAATTTTGTTTCTGTTTCTGTTAGGTAGTTTCTGGTTTTTGTCAGAAAAACAGTTTCTGATCCGTTTCGGTTTTGTTTTTCATTTTATTTTCCAACCTCTGGTACACACATAATAAAATTCGCTTCAGTCTGTGAAGAAATATGTCCTGTAGTTTATTGACAAATTTTGTTATATCCCATACATACCACAATTATATGTATGCATATAATTATACACAGTTGTCTATATATACATATTACTATGTGATATAAATGTGAGTATGTTATACTTTTGGGGTAGGGTGTTTTTGGGGTTTGAGGACCAAGATCAGAAAAACTGTAATGAAATTTTCTCAAAGTCGTGACATGTCACCCTCTCCAATATTGATTCACATTCAATAGAACTACACAATAAACTTTTCATGCAACCTAACTGCACTTACAAGCAGCTTCTCACTGTTGTGCGCTTTCTTCATACTAGTAAAATTTTGACAAAATTATGGCTGTAGCTCGTTCCTAGTTCTTACTGTAGCCGAAAATAAGAACGGATCACTTAGCAAATTATTCACATGACACGTATCGTATTCAATAGATCGCAGTAGTGGTTTTCAATTATTTTTCAAAAAACATGTGAATACGCGTATCCAATGGGTATCGTGTTATTTTTTGACTATAAGTATAGGCGTAATGAACATTGCTATAATTTCCGATAGGCACTAATCAATATTCAATTGGGAAAGAGTTGTTGGTTTGCTGGTTCAACAGGTACAGGAAAGATTGTCCGAAAAATTTGAATAATTGAATAAAATTATTTCTATGCAACTCTTACCTGTTGATAAATTTTTGGGAAAGAATAAACGGGTACAGAATTCGTGTGGCAAAGTCCACTATACTGAGAAAAGTAATGAAAACAATAAATTATTATATTTAAGAAAATATCAACCTCTACCCAGATTTCTGAAATTGAAAACACTGTAACAATTCGTTGTAAGGATAAGCATTAGATATTAATGTCATTCAAATGAAAAGTCATATAATCCTTATTGTAGTCCCAGTGTTAGATCTTGCTTTTGCTCGGTTGATGGAAAGTATCACTTATTATGTGAGAGTTTGTGAACATTCAAAATTTCATTGTGAAAGAAAATTACCTTTTAAGTTACAGATATATACGAATATACATATTATATAACTCTAAACAGGCAAGTAAATCCTAAGTCGCTGTTGACACAGGCCCAAATGTCGGAAAAGGTTATAGCTTCTTTGAAGAAAAAAATAAATAAAAGGAAAATTAGTATTAAAAAACAAATGAATCTTGTAGACTTTCGTGTGAAAAATAAATGAAGTCACATTTTTATCCGTCATGCAAAAATTTGTTTCATTGGTAGAAATTAAAAAATCACAATATTTATGGTCAGAGAATCATATGATTTTGTGCAACTAAATCCGATCATTTAATGTTAAAAAAAAAAACGAGAAGTCTGTGCTCAAGTTTGAGAAAATGTGCATATGTCTTAGATAGGTATGGCCCTCTATACTCGCAATCCGAAATAGGAATCATATTTATGTTTTTGCATAACAGTATCTTATCTTTTATCACAATACTTAAAGTAGCAAGTTTAATTCAAAGATTTTACCACAAATTTTCTCTTTTGTAAACAGCAAGAAAAATTTAAAGTTTAATTCTGTTCAAGTGGGTTTTCGAATCTATTTGTTGAAAAAACACAGTAAGAAAAAAGTTTTTTGCAGTCTGGTTTCAGTACTAAAATTCATATTATGCCCTGCATGTCCGCCATTTACATTTTCAGTAAGGGCTGCCAATTTTATTTTTTCGACGAGATGTCGTTAAAAAAATCTTTCAACCTGTTTTAAAGGAAGTATTTAAGCCTTGAAATTTACGTTCACTTAATTTTTTGTTTACACTCACACTGTCATCATTTTAAAAACATTAAATCCAGTAGAAAAGGACATGAAAATTTTACTTTAAGCTTTCTCGCTACAATACATTCTCAAAAGCGCTCTAAGAAAACGAAAAAAAAAAGCAAAAATTTTAACAACAGTAATTACTTTTTTATCAAAAAATTACAAATATCACGCAAAAAAAAAAATCACTTATTCCATGCCATAACAACGTATATAATATCATGCTGGCAATTTGTACCCATTTATATAAATAATACGTAATTTGGATTTATTTAATGACTAATGAAATCTCAAAAGTTACAAAACTTTTGGTACAGCCCCACAGATCCATCCTACAATTGTCATCACTGATGGATGATCGATGGACAAGACACGACCACCAGGAACACGCGCACAAGCCAAGGAACATCTTCATCAAAATTTAGATATCAAGTTCTTCAGAATCAGGTAGACGCTCGAAACACTTATCAACCATCTCGTCGGTGACATCAGTCAGATGTTCAGGATTCCATTTCGGAGATTTATCTTTATCAATCAATAATGCTCGGACACCTGCAAACATACAATCAACCATTTTACGTAAATTTTATTTCACAACATTGTTAGGTGATTATATGTATAATGTCTTTATTATCAAAATTTAAGCTGTTCGATCGAATTCATCTGCTCTTTAATTTTATTTTTATTCGAAGTAAATAACATTTAAAAACATAACTTAGGAAGTGTCATGTTGATTGATCAGATTTTTAAATTAAAAACCAGTCTTAGTGGAATATTTTATTCTTGGGTAGAGGTGAATGTTCAGAAAGTTGATAAAAAAAATAGGTGAAAATGGATACAATGTCTTTATCACGTTGTTTCTGGCAAATTATGAGTGCTACGAGCACCTTGTCGCAGTTTCTCCATAGAGGGGGGAATTTACAACGGTTTCGCAAAAAGGCAAAAATACGGACTTTTCTCCAAGCCGGTTCAAGCGGGGGAGATATTTTGTTTACGCCAGTTCCGCAATATCTGACTTATTTTCACCCATTTTTTCTTATGCAAATTCTAGGCAACTCGTACAATAATAATTGATAAACAGACCCGTGTAACCCAACTGCATGTTTGTTTTTTCGATCTTTTCCAACATTCACTAGATTACATGATGTTTTTTGGTGTTCACTGGGGTATAGGGGACACCAAATAAGTTGAGCTCAGATGTTTAAGGTGCACCAATGCAACGTTATTTCTCATTGGCCATTAAACATATTATGTATGTCATATTGCTTATTTTCTTCAGGGCTCAACTTACTTGACGACAAGAATAAAAAATTTTGTTTATTCTTATTGGTTTTTTGTTGGCCTATACCAAAGAAGCAAAAAAAAAAAAAAAAAAAAAAGCTGTTGTTTACTCTTTTGTTTGTTGCATGGATGTAATATATGTATAGATAGATTTATCATAATTATTAAATTCCTAACTGGGACAGGGATGCAAGATGGTAATTACATCGAACAATTTGTAGCCAAAAATTCTGCAAGTAGGTTTTTTTTTTAAATTAAAAATGCATTTGTTAAAATTGATTCCAAGAAAAGACCTAAGAATGGGTGTGGGTATGTGTAGTCACAATCTTTGAAACCAGACGTTGATTTTGTACTATTTTAACACTCTACAAATTTTGTAGCAACTGATATCCAGTTTCTATTCTGAGGCTGTGGGAAGGGACAGTAGCTCATGTATATTCATATCATTTGTTGCGTAAACAAAGCAGTTTTCCGCACAAGAGATTTTCATATTATATTTTTATTTCAAAGAATTTTCAAGAATGATCATGAAAACACGAACTATTTTTTCACCTTTCCTTTTTATGAATTGGACATTTAAAATACCCATTTCAAAATAATTTTCCGACTGTATTATTTTTATTTATAAATTTGGAGGAAAAAGGGAAACTGGGATTAAATGGTTAATAAAAATCTTGTGTTTCAGTTATTTACCTTGACATGGGGAGAAATTGTTTGTTTCAACCTGAGTAAACTTGAGGTAATACTTCAACTACCTTTTAACAACCATGGTTCTTTGATTGTTTATTTTGAACACACTGTAAAGGGTCTAGTACCATTTTTGTTCTTTTTTAAACTCAAGTCTAAGATCTGATTCAATGATAGCAACACAACTTGGTTAGTTGGTTCATTTCTGGGATAGGAATTAAGAAATGATATCTGTTTTCATTTTGTTTCCGTTAGTTGAGTTTCTTAAATTTACCATAATGTTATTGTTTCCATTTCCATTATGTTTCCTGATTTTAACTAAATTTTTAATTCAGTTTCCATTTCCATTAAAAAAATTTTTTCTTCATTTCCAAATACTGTTCAAATATCAATATATTTATATTTTTTTGATGTTTCCCAAAAAACATTTATTTTTTTCAATATTTCCCAAAAATTTTTTTTTTTTTTCAAATTTTTTCTCCCATATAAAAAATTAATTATGTTAGAAATGAAAATGGAAATGATTAATCATTAAGTTTCCACTATTGGTCTTGAAACTAATTAGTTAATTGTTTACAATTTGGTTTCCATTTCAGAATTTTGGTATTTTCATTTATTTCAATTTCCAATACAAAAAAATATAGTTTCTGTTTCTAAAAAATTTGGTTTCCATTTGTCAGCCTCTGAAAGGAAATGAGGTTAATTACTCAGAAAAAATTTCTCTGCTTCGTTGAAAAACATTGAAGCATAGACATGTTTTTTGATATTACTGAATTCACAATGACTGGTATATTATACAACTGTATGAGTTGTTACAGCTTCATTTGTGTAGTGTCAAATAATATTATTAATCCCTTTGGTGTAGATTCAAATGAAACTTGAATAAAAAACAGAAATAGAGTGAAAGAGAAAGAATCATATCGACCTCACCAACCAATAGATGTTAGATGATGAATAACCAGAGGGGGAGAAGTACTTTTAACATTAATATGTTTTTGCTCTGGGTACAAGATTATTTTTTTGAGGACAAAATCAGGAGTTCAACTTATTTTTTCCTTTTTTTTTACGAAATACAACAGCTAAAAACTGGTGGTATCACACTAGAATGTGTCATTTCAAGGAAGATGTTAGCTATCAGGGAAGTTAGTTGCCCCACTGGGAGCAAAATTACAAATTTCCACAAAATATTGATACATAAATATCTGTGATCAAGGTTTGCTAAATACTAGCGAATAAATCAATATAACAAACATTCTTTGGAACCGCAGAGTATTAATATAACAGACGACTCATGTGAGTGGAGAAATGGAACCAATGTCACGATTAAAATATCCTCCATTCCTAAGGTATCAACAATTCTCAATCTTATTTTTATGTACAAAATTCGTTTTGATTGTGATTTCTTAATTAATAATTTTAATGACTTATTCATTTAATTAAATTATTTTAAAAAAATTTCTAATTATTGCCCATGGGTCCAAACAAGGGACAAGGAAATTCAAATTAAGTATGGAAGGAGTGGGGACAAATAGCTTCGAAAGTGGTGCTATTTTTCATTGCAGCATTCAGATGATCGTGTCCTCCATTATATTTGTTGAGAGGAACTTTAATAACACAAGAAACAAAATGCACATTCACTATAATGTTTATCAACAAATGGCGGCCGAGCACACTTACAGAATTGGAATTTGTTAAGTTACAGCTAAATGGAGTTAGTGTTGCCACATCAAGATACATGAAAATTAGTATGGTAAACAGAGTATGTGCAAGCTGTGTTGCTAGAAGTGTGAGCAGAGAGGACTTGTACCTCAACAATATTTAATTGGTTGAAATGAAAGAAAATAAGTAAAACTGAATGGAAAGAAAAAAATCTTTTCCCTCACTTTTTTTTCATTATCTAACATCTATTGATTGATGATGTGGATATGATTTTTCTCTCTCTCTATTTCATTTTTAGAGTTTTTTCACAAAATAAAATAAAATCTTGTTGGCTAAGGGCTTGTAACCACAACCATAACTAGAATAATAAGCACTAAAAACCTGAACAAATTGATAACATTGATTTGGGAACCAATAACCAAAACAAAAAAATTTCACATAACCAATAACTAATTCCAACAAAATTCTGAAACCATTAACCAGAATGATAACCAGAAAGAATCGGTTTTTATTGGTTTTTATAAAATATCAATATTATTGATAATTTTTTTCAAAAATTGCCAATAATTTCCTGGAAAATTATCAATTATTGATAATTTGACCTGGAGAAAATTTTTTTTGTCCATTTTATCACAAATTTTGTCTCAACCAATAACCCGTAACCACAACCATTAACCAGAAAAGTTGTTTTCATTAACCAGAACAATAACCAGTAACCAATAAACAAAATAGATTTTTACTGATTCCCAGTAACCAAAGTCCTAAAAACATTTTGGTTACAAACCATATTAGCTATTACAAATATTACAATCACCAAGTTCGTTAAACTTTTTTTTTCTTCAGCAAGTTCTATGTTCTACTATGTTCTATTTTTCAACTGTGATAATAAAATTTATTTATTATTACGTCATTATTATTTACAACCATTTTTTTGTTTTTTGCCCAAGTGCTAATCTATTTTATTTCCTCCATTATTGTTCGAAGCTCTAATGTGAGATTTGTTGATGTGATGAATTGAAGAACACATAAATAACGTCATAATAGGGCAAATGCATGTTAAATCCCATAAGGATTTTTTGAAGAAAAAAATCAAAAAGTTTATTTTTTCTTCGAAAATGATTTTTTTAATAGAAAAAAAAAAAGATTATGTAGAATTAAAAAAAAAAATTGCAACCTGGCTAAAATCAACTTCAAAAACCTGGAAATAACAACAGTATAACCTGGGTAAAATAACTTCTTGCCCCAATGTGATGTCACACTCGTAGTATATTAGTGCTTCAATGGGAAGAACTGTACAAGATTGTACATGGCGTGTCTGTCTAGAAAATGGTCGAAGATAATAAATTATACTCTATTCAACTTAAGAAAGGAAAAACAAACATTTAAAAAACATAAATAATGGAAAAAAACATTATTGAAACATTGATGTTATCAATTTATTTCAGTATTTTGAGTTCAACTGTTCAAGTCATATCAATGCTTTTTCAGCATGTTTAATCCTTTCATAGGTTGAATAGGGTATAAAAACATACGGGTCATGCGTCAGTGTTTTTCCATGAATCGGAGAAATTTTTGTTCTAACAAAATTCTCTGCCAGAGCCAGGCTGGAAAGGACATCCCGTAACTTTGTGAATACAGGAAAAAAATCGAAGACTTGTTGCAATTTACCCCATATAAAATAGAATTTGACTTGAAAATCTCATTTCACCCATGTGTTTATATGGAGCTTACCTCCAATTCAAAGATGGCGGTGGTTGGCTTCACTTTTCTCGCTGAATTTAATAGTATGAACTTTTCTGGGTGCTGTTTACAAACTATCTATAAGGACCATTAGGTAATCATGACTGTAAAAAAGTGTTTGTGAGTATAATGACACCAGAACGCATGGACAGAAGCGAACCGTTTACGGATAGGAAGTGATGTTTTTATTACAAATATAAAAATCCAAAGTAAAAATTACAAACACAAACATTCCCAATTTCTTTTAGCTTTTATTGACTTATATAGCTACCTCCGGATATGGTCATATAGATGGATAAAGTAGTAATAAGCAAGAAGTATACAGCCCTTTTAAAACAGCTTTATAGACATAGCTTTAAAGCTTAAAGACAGTTCGTAAACGGCCTCTTTTGTATAATTTCACTTTTAGTAAATCAAAAAAACTAACAATTATAAAAAATTAATGTTCCAATTTACCTTCGTAAAAGTCTGGGCTAACTTTTTTGTCCAATGCGGCACAAGCCAGCCTGTACTCCATTTTCAGACACTCCCTCAGGCTGAGTTTTGCTCCTAATTCCAGCTGTTTCTTCGTAATTTTCAGGGATATTGGTGATTGAGCTTCTATTGCTTCAGCCACACTTTTAGCGTAATCACTACCGTACCTCCACAACTCATGTACAATTCCCTCTACAGTCTCCATAGTAAAACAAGAATTAATGATGCCAGTATAATTATTCAGACTAAATACACGTTCTGAAATATCAAGAGCATAAGCAGTGAGAAACTCTCCAATGTGATCCGGATCGACTTTTACTATCTTGTCCATCAAATCGGGGATATCGCGACTAGCAACATAATGCGTGCCAATGCCAGCCTTGACCACATCGATACCCTGTAGTCGATAACTGCTGAGAGCGAAAAATAAACCAAATTTACCACTCAATTGTGGCAGGAAATGACTACCTCCTACATCTGGGAAGAGACCAATTGTCGTCTCCGGCATCGCAAAAAGTGTCTTCTCAGTGGCCACTCGATACGGACCATGAACTGAAATACCCACACCTCCGCCCATTGTGATGCCATCGCAAATTGAAATGTACGGAATTCTGTACGTGCCAATGAGGTAATTCATTTTATATTCGTTACGAAAAAAGTCTTTACCCGCCTCTTTGTTGGTAGTCGCATACACTACGTCGCCACCCGCACAAAATGCTTTCTCTCCGGCTCCTTGAACGATTACCATGCTACATTTTCTTTCCCATTCTTTCAGCTGTGCGTAGATAGCCTTAACCATGTTCGTATTCAGCGAATTCAGTACCTTTGGTCGATTCAATGTGATGATGCCTACGTTGTTCTTCACCTCAAACAACACTTCGTCGGCTGAAGCAGTTGATGCTGAATACATTCTTACAAATTGTTTGAAATTTCGTAACAGCATATTCACTGGAAACGTCAGTAATTTGTATCTACAACTTCAGAGAAATGACAAAATACGAAAAATTTATCCAACACTCCAAAAAATTCGCGCAAGCAAAGGTCACTTTATTAATATACGTCAATGAGATACAGTGAGCAGGAATAGGAAATGACCGAATGATTAGTTAAGATTATTGTCTCGAACGAAAATAAATAAATTACATACGTTGGCTGGCTCTTACTGCGATTTTAAACCAGCTGAATACGCAGGAAGTGTTTGTTGATTATGAAATATGAACATAGATAAGTAATATTTTATATTATACTCACTTGATTATGAATAATTCCCCTGAAAAGCTTCGATTGAATAGCGCATTTTTTCCATTTTTAACCAAATACACGATTGCCTATCTAACCGCCGTGTTACCATAGGGTGTGATGTGATAACGCTCAAACGCTGATATGAATTGTAGTTACGTAATAATAATGAATAATAATTGCTGTAAAATTTCATATTTTTTGAAGTTAAGTCTTTTAATTTATTGCTAAATTATTAAATTTAATTATGGTGAATACTTGTGTGGTACATGGCTGCCATGAAAAGGCTAAAGAGAACAGTTACTGTAAGTTTTATTCTTTTCCAAAAGTTCGGAAAGGTAGTATAAATTGTGATGTCCTAAAACTTGAAGCACAATGACGATTAGGTTGGTATCAAGCTCTACAACGATTCGATTTTACAGAAACAGAGATTGGTCGTAGAAGAATTTGTTCCAAACATTTCATTTCAGGTTTGTTATTCAATTTTTATTTGTAATTGGTGACTAGCGCATTCAATTAATGGTATATGGTAATTTGTTATTATTAGGTGCACCTGCTGCTGATACAGATGAAATTAATCCTGATTGGATACTTTCTCTTTATATAGTTGGTAAAAAGTAATTCGCCACGTCAAGCCAAAGCTAACTATTAGAGATACAAGCGCAACCAAGACAGGGTAAAAAAACTTTCAACATCTTCGCAAACTTCACACTATTAGCTATTAAAAAATGGTATATTTTATGTGCTGAAATACAGTTTTAAATCATTTTGTCAGCCGATTATCCATCTTCTATTATGAAGATTTGATTATTCAGAAACTGGAACACACGTTATTCTGAGTAGGACCCTGTAATATATCAAACAGCCTAATTCTAAAAATTTTAAATAAAAATAAAAGCAACGATCTATAGCCATTAGTTCTATCACTCAGTTCCTCTAAATAAACTGGTCTTTGACTTTGGGACTGGTTTCAATCGGCTCAGCGGTTCATGAGCAGCAGTGATTTGAAATTTATTAATCTTTGCACCGTTTTACATTTTAACACTTACAGGACAATGAACGTATACATGTTTTTGGTGTATAATACTAGAAGACTGAACTACAAAAAGGTTCCCTGTCTCTGCAGACGATCGACATGTGAGAAACGTCATTCATTTTTCCTCTAAAAGACTAAATTGCAACGAGGCGCTCTGTCTCTGCAGGCGATGGACGACATACGTTTTTAATTATATAAATATATTATAAAAAATCAGGAATTCCTCACCCACATTTTTATCTGCAAAATCGAATTCTACATTGAATTTCGTATAAGATGATGCCTGTAGATAGCGTTTTGGTCAATTTTATGAGTTTACGATGTGCCTGTAAAGTTTATAGACGTCTATAAATCTGTTTAAACATTCATAAGATTCTGTAATATGTTGATTTTTATCAAGTTTTATCGCCAGCTGACTTGGTGGCTATCTAACGAGATAAACATGACATCGAAAAAAAGTTGAAGATTGAAGTTTTCTAAGGTGCTTTGGAGGAATGAGGTTTCATACATGCGCATCAAAGCACTTGCTTTTTTGTATAGCCTAATTTATATTAGTCTTTTATTTGAAAAATGAGTGAGTGAATATTAACAATGATTTTAAGATTGAATAAGCAAATAATGAATTATTACAGTAGTTCATCGAAACAGGTAAGTTAGTTGAATAGATGAATGAAATACTGCTATACTTACTACAGTACATCAAAATAAGTACCTGGATACTTAATAATGAGTGTAGCTTTCATGATTGATATATTCTATAGGTTGGACGGAACTGTGAGAGACGTTCATCCGAAGCTGAATTTTCTGTAGATTGAACATGCTGAGATGTAAACTAAAATGTTCATTGGTTTCGCACTGTGACTATAAGATGAGGTAGTTGCCGATTTCAGTGATTCTGAACCAAAGTGCAATTCACCAACTTTCAACGATCTAGCGAACGTTCCTGAACTATCCAGAATTTCAGCTTCTGAGCGAACGTTTTTTTTACAGTTCCATTCGTCGGCTACCAATAACAATTAGATGATTGAGAAATTCTTCAAGGAGTATTGACAAAAATTGATGCACATCGATTGTTTGTATAGTATGTTTGACACTTAGAATGTCATAAACATTAATAAGTCATAGGTATGTCGTAAACGCCTCCCTTTTGATTTGGTATTCAAGATGACTTTGGTAATACAGTTTGTTGCGTTTTAATGTTAAGTGACTAAAAGTTGATAAAAACATGTAACTCCTAAAACGTGACCTGATTTAGATTTTCCACTGATGCCTGTGTAGTTTTTCAGAGTAAATCGATTCAATTTTTTGAGAAGCTTTTAAAACATGCTTTTCAGAAGTTTGCTGCTAAGAGTCTTTCTTCGTACATAGTGAACAAAATTATCTTCCGCTGATTTTTTTTTCATTAAAATGAGCAATTTCAGTCCAAAATTTCTAAGATTCAAAGAGAATATTTAGTTTGAACTGTATAAAATTTTTTTACATTGTCGTAAAACTTATTCGTCTTAAAATATTTTTCTAACATAGTTTCCAGGCAAATTAACGTTCCACGTCCATAGCACCAAATTAGAAGCCTCTCTCGAGTACTGTTGCGTCCACTGTCTGTAGGGACAGTTCATGGAGAAAAAGGGGAGTCTTCATTGTGTTAAGGTTATATTCTATCAATAAAGGCGTATGCAAAATACGTATTCGGTGCCAATCTGTCGTCGAATTGGTCTTTAAAAATTGAAATTCATCTACATAAGTACGTTAACGTGTTGAAAGAAATATTTATAGATTAATGTCGTATTTCAAATGAGATCGATTGGATTACCAAATATTGAAAGAGACTTGAATGGTTCAATATGTTAAAAGCAGGCCATTTTATGCTCGTCGGAAATCAGGCTTTCGGTTATTTTATTTACTAAGCAATCTTTAATAATTTTCGTACATTTTTTTTTAAATTTCACAACACAATTCATTAAGAATTTCCTATACTTACTGCCTTTTCACACTTGGTTAGTTTTGTAGCTACCAGCGTGCTATTTTGGGTACTACTCTGTTCACATTTAAAGTCAGTTTGTTGTATTTAGCCATTAAAGTTTACTTTGGCTTGGGGATAGTCTTCCAAGAATCCCATTTTCTTCTATCATGACAATCAACGAAGTAGATTTTAAAGGTTAAAATAGGAGGTAACTTCAACTGTCAAAAGAGTAGTATCCCAAGTAGTTGCTAGTAGCATGAAGACTATTCAAGTGTGAATCAGGCTTTATTTTCGAACGTAATTTTTATGCAGTATTCTGCCAAATCCTTTCGATATTTTGATTTTTTTTGTTGTCCGTATTTATTTATTTTATTTATTTATTTATTTATTTATTTATTTATTTATGTTAAGAAAGCCTTCATTTTTTAAAGTTTCTTGCTGCGCTAGATCTGATCTCGAATATCTGCGTCTATCAAAATCCATATAGCGATCTACTTTCGCTTAAACTGACATTAAGTTATACTTACAGAATTAAAATACTCACATCATAAGATTTCTTAGTACGATATTCCTATTCGATCATTTTAATTATTATGAATTCCATGTATATCATATGTTGTCTGATTAAGAAAGCAGCCCGGACAACTTTCTCAACCATATTTAATGGCGTAGGAATAATGGGTTCAACATCTGGCATCAAAATGAATAATTCCAACATTTATAATTTAGGTTTGAGTAAAAATTTTTTGCTGTGGATAAATTAAACCAATGTTTTGCAAATATCATAAGTAATAAAATAATTAAGAGCCTCTCAGAGCAGACCCATAGTACCTAGTAATATGAGTTAATTATACGTAACAGTAGTTTTTTCATATGACGTACAATCGGCAACAACTAACTGTCATGTTTAGCGTTTCTATTCTTTCACCTACCCCTTTCTTAAAAGTGAGAGTTACATTTTTAACTCGACCATGAGACCGTGCATTATTTCTGTAACGTAAAAAGTTTGTAATAGACGTCATGACTGAAGCAGATCAGTGAAGGAGATACTGTACTAACTTTTTACAAATTCCTCGAAGCCATTTAAGAATTAAAGGTGTTTCATGTTGAGGGAAAATGTAACTTAAGCTAGGAAAAGTCCAAAAAGGACAAATAAAAACTGAATTTACTATGTTGCATCAATAACTGACTCACCCTGTACGTATAAAAAATTGATTAATTTTTTTTCTCCTTTCATTATAGCAGTCTTCACAGAATGGACTGAAAACGACACAAGATACAACAGAAACAGAAGCAATTTTACAGATACAAAAGACTCCGTTGAAACTGAACAGATTCACAATCAGAATATTGAACACCAACATCTCTTTTATACAATGTTAAGTCTGTTTACTGGTCCTTTGAGTCGTCCTAAATTTTGATTTGTTATTTCACTTTTAATATCTTTACAAAGGAATGGAACCCCTGATTAACAGTATATTGCTTGAATTCAAATATTCAATTCTAACTTTCCCTTTAGCATTTTCCTTTTACTATAATGTTCAGTGAGATTTTGAAACTACACTCAGTTAATTAATTTTATTAGTAACTAGCCTCGTAGGGTGTTCTTGTATTTTCTCTCATCATTATCTTGTGATTAATTCGTTTTGGGTGAAATCTGATGGTGGAAATGAATTTGTCGTTGAAAAATAGGGAGGTCGTCGTTGAAAATTATTTTCTACTATTATTAGTTTCTGTAATAAATAACAAATTAAGAGACGGCAAAATTTCTGATTAATTTACAGTTTTTTTTACGGGTGATTTGTGAAAAACTAATGGCGATAAAAAAATTAATTTTGGTAGAGAACTGAAGAAAATTTTCTCATCTTTTCAATTGTATGAACCTCAACTTTGTAGCTTAAAAGTAGTTGAGAAATCGTGAAGTAAGAGAAGAGCAGTTTTTTTCAAAATTAAAATATTGTGAATATTGCAAAAAATACGGAGAAAGAAATATACGAAAATTGGGATTGAATTTTATTATGTAGATTTTAATTTGTTACAAAGAGAGGACCTTAAGCTTGGAAAGTGAGGTCCTACATAAACCTCCGGTTGGTCTAATTCTTATTCTTAGAACAATTTTAAATGGAGTATTTGCAAAACTTTGAGAACTTTCTCCAAAGAATGTTTATTTTATTGTCTGTCATTATAGTTTTGAATACTTATATATAAACTGCTTTGATAAAATCCAAAAAAAAAATTCCAAATTCGCTATAAATTAAAAAAAAAAAAAATTTAACCATCTCACAAAAATGCCAAAACTGTCAGAATACCTATAGAATTTTCATTCTAAAACTTTATGAAGTCATTGCTTAATAGAAACATACAATAAACTTTCCAATATTGCAGATTTACTAATAAACTAATCAAATTTGCACATGACAGTAGATTTATTTCAAATTGCTGCCAATGAATCTGAGGTTGAAACTCATCTAAAACTGAATTCTAAACTCTTTTTTATCTGGAAAAAACAATTTAGCATTGAGTGAATAAAATGTTTTACATTATATTTTTACTACAGCTTGGCATTAAACCTATTAAAGTCAAACCTTCTAAAATTTTAGTTTTCATAAATCTTTTGGTAAGAATATCGAACATCATTGTATTTAGTAAATAACAAATTTTGATGTATTATGTCAACATATAATGCATTTCTTTCTGTTTCTCGATGTATTTAATATTAATCTTCAGAAACATGAATGAGCGGACTTTGTCTGCTGGTGCAGCTAGTTAAATATAATAGAGGAAGCATGTGAAACAAAAAAATAGCACTACTTTTACAATTAAAATATCCGCCATTGTTAAGGTACCAACAATTTTCAACCTCATTTTGATCTACAAAATTTGTGATTCGTGTTGATCCTGATTTCTAAATTAACAATTATATTTATTTAATTAAATTATTTGAAAGAAAAAATTCTGATTATTGCCTATGGGCCGGATGAGGGGCAAGGAAATTCAAATTTGGTACCGAAACATTGGGGACAAATAGCTTCAAAAGCGGTGCCATTTTTTGTTGTAGTGTTTAAATGAACATGAGTCCTCTATTATATTTAATACTTTGTGAATGAAAGTGGTTATCACACTAGCAGTTTCATACGTATCCACATCTATAAAAAAAAAAAAAACTAAAAACGATGTTAACATTGTTAATGATAGATTTGCCCAAAAAACATTTAACCCAAATATCTCTGCCACATATCAGTGTATTTTTATAACATGTCCCAAAATGCCATTTATATCATATATTCTAAGACAATGTACAGTTTGGTTTGGAATAATGTCTATAGTCTAGTGATGGGAAATATCGATAGTTTTTCATATTGATAACTATCAATAAATTTTCATGACATATCGATTATTGTCAATAGCTATCGATAATTTTATCTATTTTAATTTTTTTTAAACTTAATTTATCAAATTTGATGAATCATCTTCATCATCAAATTCCTTTGGCAGTTGCAATTTCAACATTAACTGAAACTGACACTGGAGACAAAAATATGATTGTCCCACTGCCTTCTGTTTCTGTGCTTTCTCGAGCAGTATATTTTTCCAGTTTTCAGTTGGCAGTAGTTGTAATTGGGAATGAAATCAAAAATTCATTTTATTAAAACAAACCCTTACCCAAAAAAATTGCGGCACACACATCATAGTATCAGTATCACACATGTAAAAAAAAAACAAAAATAAAATATTGAAACTATCGATAACTTTGTCACATTTATCGATATCTATCGATATATTTCCAATCTCCACTATGGTCTGTATTATGTATACTATGGCCCATATTCACAAACGTCACTTTAACCTACCTTCACTTAAACTTTACTTGTTAATGACTTTCGGCACAATTTTTTAGTTAAGAGTGTGGTAAAATTTTATTTTTACATTGGAACTTTCATACGAGATACAATGTTCCCACATTTTTAAGTACAAAATTATGCAAAGAAATTTTTTAAAGTGAAATTCAAGTGAAAGGAGGTTAAAATAACATCTGTGAATATGGGCTTATGTTCAATCAACGGTGTGGAAAATTATTTCCAAATTCGTTCAATGAAACTTCAAATTATTATTTTTCTATCGATTCGATCATCAAATCCATCATGGGGGAAAACATCCAACATGCATTCCAACATTTTCATCGTTAACTATATTCGAATTTATCCGATAGCTGATCGGAAACAGTAAAATCAAGTACATTTCAAGAAGTTTGAGCAGGAAAACACGAAATATCCATTGATAAAAGCATTCGAAACTAAGCCTAAATACTTCCTTTTTTAAACATTTATTCAAGTAAAAAAAGTTTCTAACAGTATTTAGTCTTACAAGCTGATACGCAATAAGCACATCGAATTTACTGTTTTCTCTTCAACCAACTACAATATACAACTGTAGTAATAAATTAAATATCAACGATAACAAATACTTCACATTTCTCTGGGGTTTCATGTATCTGCATGTTCGAGTAGGTAATCGCTTTTATGTCAGCACCTTGTGGATGTTTACCAATTTCAAACGTTTCACCGAAGCCACGAGCCTTTATTTTGAAATTCTCTCTATCGAATTCAGTGATCTGTACCTTCTATCGAAATGTTAAATAAAAATTGTTAGAAATGAGAGAAATACCCAAAGGAAGAGATAAGACACAAAATACAAGTCCAATCTTACTCTAGGGATGAAATACGGTTCGGCGCAAAAATTGAAAAGGAGTTCATCGAGATAATTGTAAAGTAACGAGTCCAGATCATGTCCTTCAGCTTCGATATCCAGCGTGTCTTTCATTTCCACGTACTCAATTGTCGTTACGTAGCCGAACATGGCATTGGCGCACTGTTCATACGCTTCTTGCAAAGTGTCTCCCCAAGCGTGCAATCTGGTGGAGAATTCATGTTTAGTTTAGTTTAGCAGAGGGTGACAAGGCTTGGATTTGAGAAGTAAAACAAAAAACACATACTGAATATCGGCTGTGTGATCCAAATCTAAAGGAGAAAAGAAAGACAAGGAAATTATTAAAAATGATGGTTAATCACTATCGTGATATGTATTAGTAAATAATGTAGAAGAAACAAGAAGATCAATTCGAAAATGAGCCCGATTTACACTTACATTCGTATTTAACCGGTGGTACGAACCAGTCATCTTCTTTTATGTTACACATTCTGAATTTGATCCAAATCGGTTTGTTGAAAATCTGAAACTGCAAAATAACATTAATTTCAGTAAATTTAAACGAACTCTGATCCACTAAATTGGATTCAGAAAATTTGAATGAAAAAATCAAAATTTTTACATCTGAACTGAGGAATACTCAAGCGAGACCAAATTCAACTCATTAAATACGAAGTTCATGAATAATGAAAAAATGATTTATGAAATATGATAATTATGAAATCGTGACAAATTACTGCGTAATTATGGTGGAAGAAAATGAAAAACTGAAAATGATTGTACGAATTTTAAAATAATTTTAAATTGAATTGAATTGAACATAAATAATTGTGAAAATTCAACAACAAAATAAAATTCACATGTTTGGGCTTGACAAGCGTCTCTACTGCACACTCCACTACAGACCTATAGATACAAGTACGGCAATACGCCATTTTGTCTCCACAGTTTAATTCACATAACCCTTTTAGAATTTTAGCTTTATCTTAAGAACCAATTGTACCATTTCAGCAAAATACGCACAGAATCTTTACCGTAATAATAAACTTGCACTTGTAGATTAGCATGGAGATGTTAAATATATCACGTTTGAACCTGGTACATACAAAGTGCAAGATATTGTAGATCAAATTTTGAATTCGAATAAATCACATTTAAGCAAATCAGGGAAGATAAAACCCAACTAGTAAACCAGCTGATGGATTACAGAACAGATAAATCACATTTAAATCAAACAATGGTTGAACAAACTGTAATTTTTGTATCTGTTCATAAACATTTGCGTAAATTCAGACTTCACTGCAGCAACAAAGTAGTAGATTTTGCTAAACCTAATTCAGTTGGTCCTCTTATTGGGTTTAGCAAAAACAAAATCATATCACTAGGTAAAAGTGCTTTTTCAGATGTACTGATGGATATTTTTCCTGTCAACGAAATACAAATTCGATGTAATTTGCTTCATCTAATTACCAAAATGGAAAATCAAGAGGAAATATTGTTTATGCATTTCCTTTGTACACACACATATAGGTGATAAAATTGTACATAGACTGGCACAGCATCTATTTTATCCATTAAATACAAATATAATTAGGGAAATAGCTGTTCAAATTGTCGATCAAGATGACAAATCATTAATTTCCAAAATGAAACCATTTCCATAGAACTTTATATCAAATCTTGGTGAGTTGTTTTTTGGTATTATAAATAATAGATACAAATATTATTGAAAGTGAAGATTATGTTGATTACAGACCAGCAACAGGTACTGACATAAATTAACCAGGAGATACAATCGTGACGATATAAAGATTTGTCCTAATAGGAGCTATTTAAATATTTATGGAAAAATATCACTTAAAAAAATTAGGAGGGGTTACATTGAATTTTATTGATACACAAAAAGTTTACCTTGCAAACAATGGGGTTTTAAACATGTTTAGTAAAATTGGTTATCATATTGTAGGGAATGAAATTGATTCTGTTGATAATCCAGGTGTTGCAACAGATATGAAGGGACTAGTTTCTTTCGTTGATGATATAGCCTACACCAATGCACGTTGGAAAATTAAATCTAATTTTAATCATTCAATTAATTGTGGCGGATATTTTGCTTTTTCAAATTCGATGAAAGTAGTACTAGGTTTTTGTGAGGATTATACACAATATGTATAGTATTCAACAAGAATTAAGGTTGATTAAAATAACCACATATTTAAATAATATACTAGTAGTGCTGTAGCCAAAGATCATACTATTGATATTAATTTAACTAATATATTTTGGCAAGTACCTCAATATAATTTTTCCCTAACTTATGAAACATAAATTAATGAAGAAATAAACCAGTCTATTGAATACAAAATGCTCTTTAGACATTTGATGTACATAGCTAAAACATCTGTTGTTGGCAAAACATACTCTTGTGATACACCTATCTCATATTATCGGTCATTGTAGCATTACAGAAAAATAGAAATGATAAAATCACTTCTGATAATGTACGATTTGATTTATGCAACTTTGAAAATATTCAAGTTCAACTGAATAACGTTGCATATTTCCCTTGTGATAAATTGAATGTTAACAACAGTTAAAAAATATACTCAGTTGTATATTATACTTGAAAACTTTAAATGCGCATATTACAATATAGAGAGAAAATCACTAGTAGATTATTATGATTTTGTGAATAAATATCCAACTGTAGCTATTGACTGCTCTAAACAAAATGAAGTAATAAAAGGGCCAGGAATGAAATCAAACTTCATTTACAATGATAGGATTCATTTCCTATTGACCCAATTATTCATATTTTAAAAATTACAAAAGATATGGTGAGATATAATCCACTAACAAACACTGTTGTTGTTCATTAAACTTATCCTTTTTTTTTTTTTTTTTTCATGAAAATGATAGTTTATAAGATTTAAATTTAAA
Organism: Ericerus pela; assembly: GCA_011428145.1. NCBI lineage: Eukaryota > Metazoa > Arthropoda > Insecta > Hemiptera > Coccidae > Ericerus > Ericerus pela. The sequence continues at coordinate 570,655 of WOFM01000095.1, forward strand.
GCTAGTGGCTTTAAATTGATATTATTTGTGAGTTACATTTCTAAATAGTAATGCATTTGAGTGGAATTTTTGTCACCTTGAACAATCCTGATGTAGTATTGCAGAGTTAATTTGGCAATTGTTTCCATGAAAGACTGTACCATGACACATGCATTAACTGTACTTAACAGCTGTATAAACCTGGGCACATTTACCTTTGTTTTGGAATGGACTTGGATTACAAATGTTGTATATAATACCTGGTGTCTCTTCCATACTTATTCTCACCCATATATTTGTCCAAAATTGCCAAGGAGCATAAGGAACTACACATTTTTAATGATATTTTTGCACGTGCACATCAATAGTTTTACATAAATATTGACCTTGAATATACAGTGTGTGTACAACTTTCAAAACTGAATTCACATTAATGATTTTTCTTGTTCTGGAATTCAAAAATTCTAAATTGGTAACCTTTACAGTCTTGTTATCTTTAAGCCATTCTGATGGTATACAAATTCATTTTCTGTATACAATAAGTTACAAAATAGTGAAATTTCATCTTGATCGAAAATTTGTCCAATGGAATCTTGTTTCGATAAAACAAAAAGTGTGAATACAATAATTAGTAGCCTCATTATCTTTTATGATAGAAAGATATATTTTTTTACTCATCATTCAGTTTTTATTTTCATCGGTATCCGTATAATGATGATTAATTATTTCATTTACTTCTAAACAAGGTTGGCTAAGTAAATAATTATTTTTTATTCACATGATTATTTACGTGTATTAAATAAACGTAGAGAATTCATGTAAATAATGTAAATAATGTAATAATTGTAAATAAACAAAAAAAAGTGAATTTTTTGATAACAATTCATAAATTATTAATTAATGTATACTTTATTAAGAAATAAACGCATCTATTAAATTTTAATAGTCAATATCTCTCATTAAAATCAAAACCACTGAATTAAATACATACTGGAATGTTCGCTCAGTAAAGATATTTCTAAATCAGCGTTACCTTACAGTTGAAATCACAGATCGGTAAGTTAAAGGATTATCATCAGTAATAGCTATTTTTATTACATTGGCAAAGTCCTGACCCACTTATTATATATTCAGGTGTAATTCTACGTGACTCCATGGTGTTGCTCAGGTTTGTTTCCTCACTGGAAACAAGATTCTGTGTATTATGAATGCTATGAGTCTAGCACCTCAGTTGCCGGAAGATTTATATTATTTAATTAAGAAAGCTGTAGCTATTTGTAAACATTTGGAAAGGAACTGGTATGACAATTTATTGTTTTTTACCTTTTTATTGAGGTGAGGTCTGATCACTTTACACAGAGAAGATAAGTACGGACTTCCATCTTGAAAATGTTTATTGACGACGTTAGTACAACGACTGACAAATGGAGAACATTCTCCGTCGAGCAGTGGCGGCAAGAATATTATGTTGGCGATCAGTGTCGCCACATGCAAAACGAATAAGTGTAATAGTATATTACATACAGTGTTAGTCAATGTGGTATTATATGTTCGTGAGGTAGTGAGGGAATCGTATCCCAACACCCCCCTGCAATTCAAAACGGACGAACG